>OZ030008.1:163335064-163734459 GCA_964023405.1 Apodemus agrarius | reverse complement strand
ATCCTCTCTGGTGATGGCTGAATAGATCATAAAGCTATGAATATGCCAGCATGACATTAGGGTTGTTGATCTTAGCAATTCTGAGCTGTAATATGGAATCCCAAAATAGTTTTGATTTGTATTTCCTTGAAGGATAAAGATATTGAACATTTTGAGTGTTTCTCAGCCATTTAAATTTTTCTCTACAGAGATTTTTTTTTTAGATCTGTACCTCATTTTTATTTAGGTTACTAAATTTTTGATAGCTAGTTTCCTGAGTTTTTATATATTTTATATGCTAATCTTCTACTAGATGTGTGGCATTAGTAAAACCTTGTCCCATTCTGTAGGCTGCCACTTTGTCCAAATGAAGGTACCCTTTCCCTTACACAGATTTTCAGTTTCATAAGTTTCCATTTATTAATTGTTGATCTTAGTTTCTCTGCTATCAGTGTTATTTCCAGGAAGCCTTCTTCTGTGCTAATGAGTTCAAGGCTATTCTCCACTTTCTTCTAAACACTCACTGTATCTGAATTCATGTTCAGGTCTTTGATCCATTTGGAATTGAGTTGTGTGCGTGGTCATAAGGATGCAACTATTTGTATTCTACTTGCAGACATCCATATAACCAGTACCATTTAAAAAATGCTGTCTTTTTTCCAGTGCCTATTTCTTGTTTCTTTATCAAAATTAGGTGTCTCTGTGTGTGGAGTTATGTCATGGTTTTCAATGTGATTACATAGATCAACATATCTGTTTTATGCCAATACCATGCAGCTTTTATTAGGATAGTTCCATATAGTACAAGTTAAAATTGGCAATGGTGAGACTTCTAACAGTCCTTTTATTGTTCAAATCTTGTTTTTTTTTTGTTTTGTTTTGCTTTGTTTTATTTTTTGTACAAAGTTGAAAAGTATCTTTTGAAGGTCTGTAAATAATGATATTATAGTTTTGATAGATTATATTGAATCTATAGAATTTACTATTTTAATCCTACAGATCCTTGAGCATGGGAGATCTTTCCATCTTCTGATATCTTCTTCAATTTTTTGCCTCAAAGATTTGAAGTTTTCATCATACAAGTCTTTTACTTGAATGTGATGAGTTAAGTGAAGATTCTTTATATTACTGACTGCTACCCAAAAATGATTGATTTTTTTCTCAACTATTTCTACTATTGAGGACAGGATGACTACTAATTTTTGTGATTTAATTTTTATTTAGCTACTTTGCTCAAAGTATGTGTCTGCTGTAGTAGGTCCCTGGTGGCACTTTAATATTCATTTATGTATGGTGTATAGTCTGCAAATAAAGAAACTCTGAATTATTCCTTTCCAATTTGATACCTTTACTCTCCTTGTTGCTCTAGATAAGTCTTGAAGTACTATGCTGAATAGATATGCACAGAGTTGACAACCTTGCCTTATTTCTGATTTTAGTAGAATTTGTTTGTTTCTCTATATTTAATTTGATGTTAGCTATAGGCTTGCTGTAAACTGCCTTTATTATGTTATGTCCCTTTTATCTCTAATCTCTTTTGCCATAAGAAAATGCTGGATTTTGTCAAATGCATCTAATAAGATGACCATGTGTGTTTTTTTCTATTTGTTTATGGTAGATTACATTTTTTATTTTTCACATATTGAATCATCACTGTATCTTTGGGAGGAAACATACTTGATCATGGTCGATGGTTTTTTTTTTTTTTGTAGTGTTCTTCGATTTATTTGCAAATATTTTATTTTGCATCTTTGCTTAGAAGGGAAATTAATCTGTAATTCTCTTCCTTTTGGGGATATTCATAAGGTTAGAATAATTGTGGCCTCATAAAATGAATTGGCAATGTTACTTCTGTTTTTATTTCATGAAGTATTGATATTAACACCTTTTGAAAGACTGATAGAACTTTGTGTTAAAACCGTCTGGGCCTGTTGTTGTTGCTGTTGTTGCTGTTGTTGTTGTTGTTGATGATGATGATGATGATGATGATGAAAATGAAAATGAGGATGAAAGACTTAAAGACTGTTTGTATTTCACTAAGGGTCACAGGTTTATTCAGTTTATCTGGTTTCAATTTACCCTCGGTAATGACAGCTATCAAAAAAGTTATTCATTTCTCTTAGAGTTTTCAATTTAGTACAGTACAGGTTTTTAAAATATGTCTTCAAATTTCTCTGGTGTTCCTTAGTATCTATTGCTGTGTCCCTCATTTCATTTCTAATTTTCTTAATTTGGATAATTTCTTTCTTCCTTTTAGTTTTCATAAGTTTGTCTGTCCTGTTGATTTCCTCAACGAACAAATCTTAGTTTTCTTGATTCTTTGAATTACTCTTTGTTTCTTTATTGATTTCAGCCACAAGTTTATTTTTATCTACTCCTCTTGGGTGTAAATATTTCTTTTTTGTTTTTGAGGTTTTGAGTATGTAAGTTGCTAATATGAGATCTCTCTACTTTTTTGTGCTATGAACTTATCTTGTAGCACAATTTCATTGTGTGCCATAGTTTGGGATATACTGTGTATTCAGAAATCATTTAATTTATTTTTGCCTTGAAATATGTTTCATTCAAAAAACAGTGTTTACTTTCAATGCATTTGTGAGCTTTTTGTTCTTTCTGTTTTTGACATCTAGCTTTAATCCATGATGGTCTGATAGGATACAGGAAGTTATTGAAATTTTCTTATATCTTTTGAGATTTACTTTGTGTCCCAGTATGTAGTCAATTTTAGAAAAAGTTCCATAAGTGCTAAGAACAAGGTATACTTTTTTGTCTTTATGTGAAATGTTCTACAAATATTTTATTTTTTTTAATTTTTATTTTCTATATTCTTTGTTTACATTCCAAAGGCGTTCCCCTTTCCCAGTTCCCCCTACCATACGTCCCATAATTCCTCTCCCCCCCAACTGTTCCCCAATCATCCCCCCCCACACACACACACATGATTTCTCTGTACTGGGTCTACAAAACTGGCTCCCATCTTTTCAGGCCCAGGGTCCTCTCCTATCTTCTTCTTGGGAATCATTTGACTTGCTAATTGTGCCTTGAGTATTTAGGGCTTCTGGGCTCATTAATATCCACTTATCAGTGATTGCATTTCATGTGTATTCTTTTGTGATTGGGTTAACTCACATAGGATGATATTAACACATCATAGGATGATATTTTCCAGATCTAACCATTTGCCTACAAATTGCATGAATTCATTATTTTTAATTGCTGAGTAGTATTCCATTGTATAAATATACCACATTTTCTGGATCCATTCTTCCTTTGAGGGATATCTGGGCTCCTTCCAATTTCTGGCTATTATAAACAAGGCTGCTATGAACATAGTGGAGCATGCGTCTTTATTGTATGCAGGGGGATCCTCTGGGTATATACCCAGGAGTGGTATGCCAGGGTCCTCTGGAAGTGACATGCCCAATTTTCTGAGGAACCGCCAAACTGATTTCCTAAGCGGTTTTACCATTTTGCAATCCTTCTTGTACTCAAAGGACAAGCAGGCTGAGAAAGAAGTTAGGGAAATAACACCCTTCACAATACCCACAAACAACATAAAGTACCTTGGTGTAACTCTAACCAAACAAGTGAAATATCTGTATGACAGGAACTTCAAGTCCTTGAAGAAAGAAATCGAAGAAGACCTCAGAAGATGGAAAAATATTTCGTGCTCCTGGATTGGCAGGATCAATATAGTAAAAATGGCCATCTTGCCAAAAGCAATCTACAGATTCAATGCGATTCCCATCAAATTCCCAACTCAATTCTTCATAGATCTAGAAAGAGCAATTCTCAAATTCATCTGGAGTAACAAAAAACCCAGGATAGCTAAAACTATTCTCAACAATAAAAGGACTTCTGGGGGAATCAATATCCCTGACCTCAAGCAGTACTACAGAGCAATTGTGTTAAAAACTAGGAATTATGGGACATATGGTGGGGGGTAACTGGGAAGGGGGAAAGCCTTTGGAATGTAAACATAGAATATAGAAAATAAAAATTAAAAAAAAAAGAAACAGTAAAAAAAAAAACTGCATGGTATTGGTACAGCAGCAGGCAAGTAGATCAATGGAATAGGATTGAAGACCCAGAAATTAACCCACAGACTTATGGTCACTTGATCTTTGATAAAGGAGCCACAACCATCCAGTGGAAAAAAGATAGCCTTTTCAACAAATAGTGCTGGTTCAACTGGAGGTCAACATGCAGAAGAATGCGAATCGACCCACTCCTATCTCCTTGTACTAAGATCAACTCCAAGTGGATCAAATATTTATTAAGAACTTTTGACTTATACAATCTTTTAGCTCCAGTATGTCTCTGTTTGGTTTTTATCTGCATTACCTGCCCATTTATGACAATAGGAAATTAAAGTTTCCCACTCTTAATATTGATGGTTAATACATGATTTAATCTCTAGTGGTGTCTTTTTATAAACTTGGGTTACCCTTTTGTTTGGGGCATAGATGCTACATGAAGTGTCATCTTACCAGTTTGGTAGATTTTTCTTTTGATGAGTGTGTGGCATTCTTCCCTATCCTTTTTTTATTAGATTTGATTTGAAGTCTATTTTGTTATATATTAAGAGTGCTCCACCATCTTGCTTTTTGGTTCCGTTTGTCTGGAATATCTTTTTCCAACCCTTTATGCATAAGTAGTATCTATCCTTGATGGTAAACTATGTTTCTTGAATACAGCAGCAGAATGGATCCTATTTCACATGAATTCTATTATTCTCTTTTTTATTGTGGAATTGAGAAT
Organism: Apodemus agrarius; assembly: GCA_964023405.1. NCBI lineage: Eukaryota > Metazoa > Chordata > Mammalia > Rodentia > Muridae > Apodemus > Apodemus agrarius. Next base: position 163,729,719 of record OZ030008.1, on the reverse strand, counting down.
CTTAATATTGATATATATTAATGACCACTGATTGCTGATTCCTGTTATTTTGTTATTGTTGTTGATGCTGCTGCTGCCGGATGTGGTGGTGGTAGTAGTGGTGGTGGTGTGTTGCTACTATGTTTCCAACCCAGTTCCCTGGTAAAAGAAAGCTCAACTCAGTGGTTAACAAAACAAGTTACAAGCCTAGACTGGGCAGGCCTCCCACTCTACTACTCTGTTTCAATCTATTTTATCCCATACAACTTGCAGTTTCTATAGGCCCAGAGCTTCTCTCCCTGCCACCTCTCCAGTTCTCTTTAACCGTTTCTCTCTCCCTGTTTCTTCTCTTCTTCTCTCTCTCATTGCTCCTCCTCCTCCTGTTTTATACCTCGTAGCTCCTCACCTAGACTCTGCTCCTCCCACTTTCCTCCTGCCCAATCATTGGCTCAAGCCTTTATTTGAAAAGTCAAGGTGGGAAGACAGTTCACATGCAACTCCTCATCTGCAGCCCCTCAGAGGAGTGGAATTAACATCAAAGTACGAGCCCAGGGCTATCCACAACAGTGGTGGTTTGTTTATGAGCATGTATGTTTCCCTTTCATTTTAATTGTTAATTTCTTCTTTTTACACTCCAGATATCATTCCCCTCCTGGTCCACCCTCCAACTGTTCCAAAGACCATACATTCTTCCCCTACCTTGTCTCCATAAGCATGTATTCCCATTCCATCTTAACCTACCATACCCCAACCCACCTCACCAGAACTCTAAACTCTGTGGGGCCTCCAGTCTCTTGAGGGTTAGGTGCATCTTCTCTGACTGAACCCAGAGCTGGCAGTCCTCTGTTGTATATGTGTTGGGGACTTCATATCAGCTGAAGTATGCTGCCTGGTTGGTGATGCAGTGTCAGAGAGATCTCGGGAGTCCAGGTTAATTGAGACTGCTGAATGCTGATCCTCTTACAGGGTCACCCTCCTCCTCAGCTTCTTCCAGTTTTTCCCTAATTCAACCACTGGGGTCAGAAGCTTCTTTTCATTGCTTGGGTGAAAATAGCTGCATCTGACTCTTTCAGCTGTTTGTTGGGTCTTTAGGAGGGTAGTTATGAAAGATTCCTTTTTGGGACTGCTCCATAACATCAGTAATAGTGTCAGGATTTGGTACCTCCCTTTGAGCTGGATCCCAATTTTGGCCTGTCACTGGACTCTTCTTCATCTCCATCCCTGCAGTTCTTTCAGACTAGAACAATTATGGGTCATCGTTTTTACTGTGGGATAGCAACTCTATCCCTCACTTGATTCCCTGTCTTTTTGCTAGAGGTGGGCTCTAAAAGTTCCCTTCCTCCACTGTAGGGCATTACCTCTAGGATCACTTCCTTTGAGTCCTGAGAGTCTCTCATCTCCCAGGTCTCTGGAACATTCTGGAGGGTCCCCCCCCCAGCCTCTTACTTCCAGAGGTGACCTGTTTTCATTCTTTCTGCTGGCTCTCAGGGCATCAGTCCTCCCCCCACTCCCACCCACGCAATACCAGATCATGTTCCCCTATTCTTACTGTCCCCATCCCCTTTCCATCCCAGGTACTTCCCTACATTCCCCCTTGTGGTTGCTTTCTTCTCTCTCTCAAGTGGGACTGAAGTATCCTTACTTGGACTCTTCAGCTTGTTGAACTTTTTGACTTGTGTGGACTGTATCTTGGGTATTATGTACTTTTTGGGCTAATATCCACTTATTAATGAGTATGTACCATTCATGTCCTTTGGGGTCAGAATTACCTCACTCAGAATGATATTTTCTAGTTCCTTCCACTTGCCTGCAAAAGTCAAGATGTCCTTGATCTTTTTTTAAATTGGATATTTTCTTTATTTACATTTCAAATGTTTTCTCCTTTCCAGGTTTCCCCTTCAGAAAACCCCTATCCCACCCTCCCTCTACCTGCCTCTGTAAGGGTGCTCCACCACCCACCCACCTACCCACTTCCATCTTCCCCACTTGCCATTCCCCTATATTAGGGTATTGAACATTCTCAAAGCCAAGGGCCTCTCCTCCCACTAATGTCTAACAAGGTCATCCTCTGTCACATAAGTGGCCGGAGCCATGGGTACCTCCATGTGTATTCTTTGGTTGGTGGTCCAGTACCCAGGAGTTCTGGGGGTCTGGCCTGTTGACACTGTTGCTCCTTCCATGGGACTGCAAAGCCTCTCAGCTCTTTCAGTCTTTTCTCCAACTCTCGCATAGCTGACCCAACTCTCAGTCCAATGGTTGGCTGCTAGCATCTGCCTCTGTGTTTGTTGGGCTCTGGCAAAGCCTCTCATAAAAGGTTTTGCCATATCAGGCTTCCATCAGTAAGCACATCCAAGCATCCACAATAGCATCCTGGTTTGGTGGCTGTATATGGGATGGATCCCCAGATGGAGCAGTCTCTAGATGGCCTTTCTTTCAATTTCTGCTCCACGTTTAGTCTCCATATTTATTCCTGTAATTATTTTGTTCACCCTTCTAAGAAGCACTGAAGCATCCACACTTTGGTCTTCCTTCTTCTTGGACCTCCTATGGTCTGTGAATTGAAACTTAGGTATTCCAAACTTGTGGGATAATATCCATTTATTAAGTATGTACAATGTGTGTTCTTTTGTGACTGAGTTACCTCACCCAGAATATTTTCAAGTCTCATCCATTTGTCTGTGAATTTCATGAAATCATTCTTTTTAATAGGTGAGTATGAGTCCATTGCATAAATGTGCCTGATTTAACTTTGGTATTTGGTATCTGTTTAGGAAATTGTCCATTTCATCCAGATTTTCCAGTTGTGTTGAGTATATAGGCTTTTCTCGTAGGATCTGATGATTTTTTAAAATTTTCTCAGTTTCTGTTGTTATGTCTCCCTTTTCATTTCTTATTTTGTTAATTTGGATACTATCTGTGTGCCCTCTGTTTAGCCTGGCTAAGGGTTTATCTATCTTGGTGATTTTCTCAAAGAAGCAGCTCCTGGTTTAATTGATTCCTTGTATAGTTCTTTTTGTTTCTCCTTGGTTGATTTCAGCCTTGGTTTTGATTATTTGCTGTCATCTACTCCTCTTGGGTGTATTAGCTTCTTTTTGTTCCAGAACTTTCAGGTGTGCTGACAAGCTTCTAGGGTATGCTCACTCCAGGTCCTTTTTGGAGGCACTTAGAGCTGAGTTTTCCTTTTAGCACTGCTTTCATTGTGTCCCATGAGTTTAGGTATGAGGTGCCTTCATTTTCACTAAGTTCTAAAAAGTCTTTAATTTCTTTGTTTGTTCATTGACAAAATTATCATTGAGTAGAGCATTCTTCAGCTTCCATGTATTTGTGGACTTTCTGTTGTTTTTGTTGCTATTAAAGACCATCCCTAGTCTGTGATGTTCTGTTGTGATGCATGGGGTTATTTCTATCTTCTTGTATCTGATAAGACCTGTTTTGTAACCAATGATATGATCCATTTTGAAGAAGGTAATGAGAAGAAAGTATGTTCTTTTTCTTTAAGATGAAATGTTCTATAGATATCTGTTAAATCTATTTGGTCCATAACTTCTGTTAGTTTCAATGTGCCTCTGTTTAGTTTGTGTTTCCATAATCTGTCCATTGATGAGAGTGGGGTGTTGAAGTCTCCCACTATTATTGTGTGAGGTACAAAGTGTGCTTTGAGCTTTAGGAAAGTTTCTTTTGTGAATGTGGGTGCCCTTGCATTTTGAGCATAGGTGTTCAGAATTGAGGGTTCATCTTGGTAGATTTTTTTCCTTTGATGAATATAAAGTGTCCTTTTAGAAAAATTTTGGTTGAAAGTGTATTATATTGGATTACAGTGGAGGCCACCATCTTGCCTTGGAGCACTACAGACAGCTAGCAGCTGGGGCCAGGTATGTGGACAGAGTCCGAGTCTAACATCAGCTACACAGTCAGGCTCTTGCCTGCACCCAGAGCCTGATCAGCTCAGCGGGCTGTCTGTGAACCAACAGCTCTGTGAGCTGTCACTGACCTGCTTGGGCGCCAGCTCAGTAGGCTTGCAGCAGAGGCCACCATCTTGCCTCAGGTCACTCCAGATAGCTGGCAGCTGGGGCCAGGTGCGTGGACAGTGTCGGAGTCTAACATCAACTACCCTGTCAGGCTCTTGCCTGCACCCAGAGCCTGATCAGCTCAGCGGGCTGTCTCTGCACTGACACGCACGTGGGCACAAACTTTCTACTACTATACCCAGCAAAACCCTCAATCAACATAGATGGAGAAATAAAAATATTCCACGAGAAGACCAAATTTACACAATATCTTTCCACTAACCAAGCCCTACAAAGGATAAAATTAGGAAAACTCCAATACAAGGAGGGAAACTACACCCTGGAAAAAGCAAGATAGTAAACTTCTTCCATCAAATTCAAAAGAAGATAACCACTCAAAAAGAAAAATAACATTAAAAATAACAGGAAGAAATAATCACTATTCCTTAATATCTCCTAACATCAATGCACTCAATTCACCAATAAAAAGACATAGACTAACAGAATGGATATGGAAACAGCACCCTACATTTTGCTGCATAGAGGAAACACACCTTAGGGTCAAAGACAAACACTACCTTAGAGTAAAAGGCTGCAAGACAATTTTTCAAGCAAATGGTCTCAGGAAGCAAGCTGGAATAGCCATTCTAATATCAGATAAAATTGACTTTCAACTTAAAGTCATCAAAAGAGACACAGAAGGTCACTTCTTGCTGGTCAAAGGACAAATCCACCAAGAAGAACTCACAATTCTGAACATTTATGCTCCAAATCAGGGGCACCCACCTTTGTAAAAGAAACTTTACTAAAGCTCAAAGCTCACATTGCACCTAACACAATAATTGTGGGGGAACACCACACTCCACTATCCTCAATGGACCGATCAGGAAAACAGAACTAAACAGGGACACAGGGAAACTTATTGAAGCTTTGGACAATTGGGATATATATATATATATATATATATATATATATATATATATATATGGAACATTTCATCCTAACGCAAAAGAATACACATTTTTCTCAGCACCTCATGGTACCTTCTCCAAAATCGACCATATAATTGGTCACAAGAAAGACCTCAACAAATATAAGAAGATCAAACTAATCCCATGCTTCCTATCTGATCATCATGGAGTAAGAGTGGTCTTCAACAGCAACAAAAACAACAGAAAGTCCACATACACATGGAGGCTGAACAATATTCTACTCAATGATACCTTAGTCAAGGAAGAAATAAAGAAATAAATCAAAGACTTTTTAGAATTTAATGAAAATGAAGGCACAAAATACCCAAATCTATGGAACACAATGAAAGCAGTGCTAAGAGGAAAACTCATAGCCCTGAGTGCCTCCAAAAAGAAACAGGAGAGAGCATATACTAGCAAATTAACTGCACACCTGAAAGCTCTGGAACCAAAAGGAGCTAACCTACCCAGGAGGAGTAGAAGACAGAAATCATCAAACTCAGGGCTGAAATCAATCAAGTTGAAACAAAGAGAACCATACAAAGAATCAACAAAACCAGGAGCTGGTTCTTTGAGAAAATCAACAAGATATATAAACCCTTAGCCAGACTTACCAAAGGGCACAGAGACAGTATCCAAATTAAGAAAATTAGATGGAGCTGGAGAACATCATACTAAGTGAGGTGACCCAGTCTCAAAAGAATACGCATGGTATACAGTCACTGATAAGTGAATATTAGCCTAGAAGCTTGGAACACCAAAAACATAAATCACATATCAAGTGATGTCTCACAAGAAGAAAGGAGTGGACACTGGTGCTAGAATGGACCAAAACATCATTGTGGGGAGTACAAGAACAGTGAGGTGGGAGGGGGTGGATGAGGGAGCAGGGGGAGGGAAAAGGGCATGTGGGACCTTTGGGGGTGGGGAACCAGAAAAAGGGAAATGAATTGTAAATATAGAATATATCCAATAAATAAAAAAAAAACTCAAAAAAAAGAAAAAAAAAGAAAATTAGAAATGAAAAAGGAGATATAACAACAGAAACTGAGGAAATTCAAAAAAAATCATAAGATCTTACTACAAAACCCTATACTCCACACAACTGGAGAATCTGGAGGAAATGGACAATTTCCTAGACAGATACCAAATACCAAAATTAAATTAGGATCAAATAGATCGTTTAAACAGTCCCATGACCCCCAAAGAAATAGAAGGGGTCATAGATAGTCTTCCATCCAAACAAAGCACAGGGCCAGATGGTTTTAGTGCAGAATTCTATCAGACCTCCAAAGAAGACCTAATACCAATACTCTTCAAACTATTCCACAAAATAGAAACAGAAGGAACACTACCCAACTCATTCTACGAAGCCACAATTACCCTGATACCAAAACCACACAAAGATCCAACTAAGAAAGAGAACTTCAGACCAATTTCCCTTATGAAAAATACTCAATAAAATTCTTGCCAGCCAAATCCAAGAACTCATCAAAACAATCATTCAACATGATCAAGTTGACTTCATGCCAGGTATGCAGGGATGGTTCAATATACAGAAATCCAACAATGTAATCCACTACATAAACAAACAAAAGAAAAAAACCACATGGCCATCTCATTGGATGCTGAAAAAGCATTTGACAAAATTCAGTATCCTTTCATGCTAAAAGTCTTGGAAAGAACAGGAATTCAAGGCACATACCTAAACATAGTAAAAGCAATTACAGCAGACCAGTAGCCAACATCAAAGTAAATGGAGAGAAACTTGAAGGAATCCCACTAAAATCAGGGACTAAACAAGGCTGACCCCTTTCACCATTTCTTTTCAATATAGTACTTGAGGTACTAGCTAGAGCAATTCAACAACATAAGGAAGTCAAAGGGGTACAAATTGGAAAGGAAGAATTCAAACTATCACTATTTGCAGATGATATGATACTTAAGTGACACAAAAAACTCCACCAGAGAATTCCTACAGCTGATAAACAACTTCAGCAAAGTGGCTGGTTATAAAATCAACTGGAGCAAACCAGTAGCCTTCCTATACTCAAAGGATAAGAAGGCTGAGAAAGAAATTAGGGAAATGACACACTTCACAATAGCCACAAACAATATAAAGTATCTTGGTATGACTGTAACCAAACAAGTGAAAGATTTATATGACAAAAACTTCAGGTCTCTGAAGAAGGAAATGGAAGAAGACCTCAGAAAATGGAAAAATCTTCCATGTTCATGGGTTGGCAGGATTAATATAGTTAAAATGGCAATCTTACCAAAAGCAATATACAGATTCAATGCAATCCTCATCAAAATCCCAGCTCAGTTCTTCACAGAGTTGGAAAGAGCAATTCTCAAATTCATCTGGAATAACAAGAAACCCAAAATAGCTAAAACTATTCTCAACAGTAAAAGAACTTCTGGAAGAACCAGTATCCCAGACCTCAAGCAGTACTACAGAGCAGTAATGTTAAAAAACTGCATGGTATTTGTACAGTGACAGGCAGGTGGATGAATGGAATGGGATTGGAGACCCAGAAATGAACCCACACATCTATGGCCACTTGATCTTCGACAAAGGAACTGAAAACAACCAGTGAAAAAAAGATAGCCTTTTCAACAAATGGTGCTGGCTCAACTGGAGATCAACGTGCAGAAGAATGCGAATTGATCCACTCTTATCTCCTTGTACTAAGCTCAACTCCAAGTGGATCAAAGACCTCCACATAAAACCAGACACACTACAACTAATAGAAAAGAAACTGGGGAAGACCCTTGAGGACATTTGCTCAGGGGGAAAATTCCTGAATAGAGCACCAATAGCTTATGCTCTAAGATCAAGAATAGACAAATGGGACCTCATAAAATTACAAAGTTTCTGTAAGGCAAAAGACACTGACAAAAGGACACACCGGCAACCAACAAATTGGCAAAAGATCTTCCCCAACCCTACATCTGACAGAGAGGTAATATCCAATGTATATAAAGAACTCAAGAAAACCAAATAACCCTATCAAATAATGGGGTACATAGCTAAACAAAAACTTTTTACCTGAAGAAATTTGGATGGCTGAGAAGCACCTTAAAAATGTTCATTAGTCATTAGAGAAATGCAAATCAAAATAACCCTGAGATTTCACCTCACACCAGTCAGAATAGCTAAGATTAAAAACTCAGGAAACAGCAGGTGTTGGCGAGGATGTGGAGAAAGAGGAACACTCCTACACTGCTGGTGGGATTGCAAGCTGGTACAGTCACTCTGGAAATCAGTCTGGCGGTTCCTCAGAAAACTAGACTCGATACTTTTGGAGGACCCTGCCATATCACTCCTGGGCATATACCCAGAACATTCCCCAGCATGCAATAAGGATAGATTCTCCACTATGTTCATATCATATTAGCCTTACAATAGCCAGAAGCTGGAAAGAACCCAGATGTCCCTCAACGTAGGACTGGATACAAAAAATGTGGTATACATACACAATAGAGTACTATTCAGTCATTAGAAACAATGAATTGATGAAATTCTTAGACAAATGGATGGAGCTGGAGAACATCATACTAAGTGAGGTAACCCAGTCTCAAAAGAATGCCCATGGTATGCACTCACTGATAAGTGGATATTAGCCTAGAATCTTGGAACACCAAAGACACAATCCACATAACAAATGATATCCGAGAAGAAGGAAGGTGGACCCTGGATCTGGAAAGGCTCAATGCATCAGTGTAGGGGAATACCAGAACAGGGAAGTGGGAAGTGGTGGGTGGGGGAACAGGGGAGGGAAAAGGGCATGTGGGACCTTTGGGTAGCGGGAACCAGGAAAAGGGAAAGGAAATGTAAATAAAGAATATATCCAATTTTTTTTAAAAAAAGAAAGTATATTTTATTAAAAAATAGAAAGTAATGCTGCTATGAACATAGTGGAGCATGTATCCTTATTGCATGCTGGGGAATCTTCTGGGTATATGCCCAAGAGTAGTATGGCTGGGTCCTCTGGAAGTATCATGTACAGTTTTCTGAGGAACCACAGACTGATTTCCATAGTGGTTGTACCAGCTTGTAGTCCCACCAGCAGTGGAGGAATGTTCCTCTTTCTCCACATCCTCTCCAACACCTGCTGTTTCCTAAGGTTTTTTTATTGGATAAATTCTCTATTTACATTTCCTTTTCCTTTTCCTGGTGCCCTGCCCTCCAAAGGTCCCCCATGCACTTTTCCCTCCCCGTGTTCCCCAATTTACCCTTTCCCACTTCCCTGTTCTGGTACTCTCTTACACTGATGCTTTGAGCCTTTCCAGAACCAGGGTCTACTCCTTCCTTCTTGTTGGACATCATTTGGTATGTGGATTTTGTCTTTGGTGTCCCAGGATTCTAGGCTAATATCCACTTATCAGTGAGTGCATACCAATATGTCGTATATATACACAATGGAGTACTATTCAGCCATTAGAAACAATGAATTCATGAAATTCTTAGAGAAATGGATGGAGCTGGAGAACATCATACTAAGTGAGGTAACCCAGTCTCAAAAGAAAACCCATGGATAATGGCTTCGTCCTTGTCCATCAATTATCCTTGATTACAAGATCCACACTACTTCTTATCACCATACTAACATATGAAAATGAATCTGATTTTCCTATTTTTTCTCTTGTGTAAGAAGATATATTTACCTAACTGAAAATAATAAACATTATGGCCTTATAACATAGGCCATTAATCTCAGCCACTTGAAAGATTGAGCCAAGAGGATTACAATTTCAAGACCAACTTGTACAACTTACTAAGGCCCTTTGTCAAAATTCAACTTGAAAAGAGAGCTAGAGAGGTAGTACAATAATAAAGTGTTTCTTAGCACTACCATAACTGTCAAAAAATAAAGAAAATTAAAAGTTAAATAAACAGAAATAAATATTAATAACCAAAAGATTGGTAGAGATGTATTAGTAATTAAGACCTCTTATATGTTAACTCACAACCATCTATGACTTCACTCCTAATTATTTCAATGTCATCTTCTTGCCTCGTCAGGCACTGCACACACACAATACACAAGGATACAGGCAGTCAAAACACGTATACACTTAAGATAAAAATAAGGGCTTTAAAATGAATAAAAGAAAAATATTTGAAAGATCATTGTATAATAGGAACATACATGGGAAGAAGTTATTTGTGGTTAGAATCATCCTTGGACAATATTTACAGGTTATGACTAGCTTATTTTCCTTACCATAATATCTTCTAGTTTCTCTATATTGTAACATTATAGTATAATTTGCTTTTTAAGATTCATTTATGCTCTGAAACACACCAATGAACAACATTTTACAATTCCTTAATCACTTATAGTATATTCTGGAAGACCACATGTTAATTCTAATACACAATTAGGATTCAAATTCCTGTATTAAATATTGGTTGTAAACCTGAACTGTCTATATCTTAACCTTTTCTATCCTTGTTGACTCTCCTATAAAGGAATGCTCTGGGATCTTCAGTGTAAGTGAGCCAAGTTATTATAATATCAATGGCAATATAACTACACTGAATCTTCCTGATCAAAATCTTTTTTTTTCTGACCCAAGGTAGTGAGGTGATATCTTTGTCATCCAAATACAGAAGATGGGTGCACCCCCTCATAGGGGCAGATATGACTTCCAGAATCCACTAGGGAAACTGCAAAGTATAGGCCATCAGCAGGAAGCTATCCTTCTTAGCTCTAACAGGATATAACAATGCAGGGCAGGAAAATTATAGCTGTTTTCTGCTGAGTATGGTATTTATTGGAGGGGATAATTTTGGGTTCATTGAAGCCAGGAGAAATCTCCAGTCATATAATAGGTAGAAAATCTTAATTTGATTAGCTGTGGCAGATTAGGTAATTGCTGTCCTGCATTCCTGAAGAGAAATTAAAATAATTATTGGAGAGCTATCGGCAGATTATCTGATTATTGAGTATAATAGAGCTTTTCTGGAAAGAATAGGGATAGGGAGAAATGAAGGTGGGATAAAAAGAAGCAGTCCAATAAGAGAAAATTGGCATAAAGTTGATTCAGGATGACAGTGACTATTCCCATTGCAAGGTCTGTTGTGCCAAAATGAGCTAGAAGAAGTAACAAGGAGCTACAGAGCATCAAATAAAGGTGGCAGGAGAAAATAGAGAATGTAAAGTACTGTATCTTGTCCAGAGTGGAAGAGTTAAAGGTTCATTAGACACTTTTCTATTGCATTTAAAGGGACTTTTTGCAAATGTATCAGGAGCACACAGGGCTATCAAAGGGAGAGATTGCATGGAACATTTTATTTGTGTATAGAATGAAGTTTTATAAGCTAAGCATTCTAAAGATGGGGTAGAAACATGGGTATAAGGCTAATAAAGAAGAAAGAGTGATCAAGGCATGAAACCAGAGTGGGGGAGAACAAGAATAGATGCTTCGTCAGTTCTCTCTGTCTTTAGGCCCCATTTCAAGCCAGTTAGGGTTTGCTGAGGTAAAGTAGGATTGTTTGAGGGGGAAAAAATGCCAATCTTAGCAGCAGTCAGATACAGTTCTTTTACTTTATTTTATTTTATTTACTTACATTTCATATGCAGATCCAGTTCTTTTAAAATTTGGAGAATTGCATTAGTCAAAGGGTTAAGCTTGTCCTGAAGGATGTTAGACTTATCTGAGCTAGTGAGACAAATGACAATTGATGCAAAAAGCTTTAGTCCAGTTCATTTAGTTCTGAGTTCCAAAAGCAGTGGTAAGAAAATGGGTGAGATGGACAGTAGTCCCATTTTAGAAGTCACCTAAACTGCTTTCAGAAGTTTGGGGTATTGATCTCTTAAGAAATGCTTCAAGGATGATGGAAGTATGATGAGGGAAACAGCAGTTAAAGTGTCTCAAAGAGGTTCCATCCAAGTGAAAGATATAGAGCATAAGACGAAAAATAATAATTACAATTTTATAGGGAGCACTAAGGAACTAAGTTTTATAAAGATAACTTAGACTTAGAGTCACTATTACATAAGGTTAAAAGTTTATATAAAGTTAAATGGAATTGTACAACAGCCTGAAACATGTGCCAAAGTTCTGTAGAAGGTTGACTATAATTAGCTATTTGTTCACATAAGACTCTTGCGAAAGGAAGGAGCACCTGCGAACTTTTATAAAAAGAAGTCAGTTACAATTAGCATCTAAGAAATGAATTTGAACAGACAGTATCTAAGTGGTCTTTTTTACTTTCATATATGAAGAATTTTATATATTTGTTTAAAATATTAACAATACCAGATATTATTTAATGAACAAAACCAACATTTCTCAAGTAAAAGCTAATTTTTTTCTTAGAAACAATTTGCTAAGAAAAAATGAAAATTGGGACTATTATTTTAAGTGACCAAATCTAATACTTGAAAGCATCACAATACATATTTTGTTAATATCAATTTAAAACAAACATACAAAGTTCATCATACACTTAATCAATAGGTGAAAGATGGAAGTAGAGTCAGTGATGTCAAAACTGTCATACACAGCTTACATATGACAGGGACTGAATGAACAAAAAGCCAAAGTCAAAAAACAAAACAAAAAATAAACCAACTCTGCTCTTTCTGCTTATGGACAGGTCTCTAGAACATCGCATACTGAGAACAGTAAGCTTGTTTACAACAATCAAAGACACCAACTAGAGAGTATGAATAATGTTTGAAAGCTGTGACTTTGACAACAGAGTATCTGGCATCATTCTTTTAGAAGGATACATGATGGTTAGAAAATGGATCCTGAAATTTGTTTTTGCTAAGAGGAAGAATAGAATGCCAGGGTAAAGGACATAATCACCTGAACTGCTATGGAGGTCAGGTGATAGGTTTAGGTACAACTTTCCACTATTTATAGTCAGTTGAGAAGAAAATGAGGACAGAGTAGTTGTTATTTGCCTCTCTCATGTTTGAGGCATTTAGGATATGGGTGTGGACTTTGAGATGGGCAAGAGAACCCATCTTCCTGTCATGTGAGACATGAGTCATAATTCATTTTTACGTAAGGAGCAAGTGTTTGATTTTTATATCTGGTTGAGCCTACATGGATGGAGCATGGCAAACCTACATAGTCAAAGGTGGCCAGGCCTCTGCATATGGAGACAGATCCAGCAGACTTCTGGCAGGTTTTACATTTTATGCATCCTTGCCCTCTAAAGAGGCTATCAGCTAGTGTGCATCTTAATCTGGTGGGATGGTACTATATCCAAAGAAAGTTTTGAGCCTATGGACTTCCTCCCAGGCATTGTAAATTTAAACCATTTTACTCAATCATTCAATGTTTTATAAGCAGTTTTAATAATGTAGCTGATTTTGAATATTATTTTAAATTAAACAAAGTTAAAGTGTACTTTAAACTTGTTTTGAGTTACTTGCTATAGACTTTTGATATAATATATGTAATAACTATATAATAGGAGCTATAAATTGGTCTCTTCCTCTATGTTTGTCTCTGTAAATGAATTATACTTATACTGAGCATGACTGAAGCTTAACTTGTATATCTTTTTTTTTCAAAAATATTTTTTATTGGATATATTCTATATTTACATTTCATTTCCCTTTTTTTGGTTCCCCACACCCCAAAGGTCCCACATGCCCTTTTCCCTCCCCCTGCTCCCTCATCCACCCCTTCCCACTTCCCTGTTCTGATATTTCCTTAAACTGATGCTTTGATCCATTCCAGCACCAGTGTCCATTCCTTTCTTCTTGTCAGACATTATTTGGTATGTGAATTGTGTCTTTGGTGTCCCAAGATTCTGGGCTAATATCCACTTATCAGTGACTGCATACCATGGGTATTCTTTTGAGACTAGGTTACCTCACTTAGTATGATGTTCTCCAGCTCCATCCATTTCTCTATGAATTTCATGAATTCATTGTTTCTGATGGCTGAATAGTATTCCATTGTGTACATATACCACATTTTTTGTATCCATTCCTCCATTGAGGGACATCTGGGTTCTTTCCAGCTTCTGGCTATTTAAAATAAGGCTGCTATGAACATAGTGGAGCATGTATCCTTATTGCATGCTGGGGAATCTTCTGGGTATATTCCCAGGAGTGGTATGGATGGGTCCTCCAGAAGTATCATGTCCAGTTTTCTGAGGAACCACAAGACTGATTTCAGAGTGGTTGTACCAGCTTGCAGTCCCACCAGCAGTGGAGGAGTGTTCCTCTTTCTCCACATCCTCGCCAACACCTGATGTCTTCTGAGTTTTTAATCTTAGCCATTCTGACTGGTGTGAGGTGAACTCTCAGGGTTGTTTTGATTTGCATTTCTCTAATGACTAATGATGTTGAACATTTTTTAAGGTGTTTCTCAGCCATCCGAATTTCTTCAGGTGAAAAGTCTTTGTTTAACTCTGTACTCTATTTTTGGATAGGGTTATTTGGTTTTCTGGGGTCAAACTTCTTGAGTTCTTTGTATACATTGGATATTAGCCCTCTGTCGGATGTGGGGTTGGTAAAGATCTTTTCCCAATTTGCTGGTTGCTAATTTGTCCTTTTGACAGTGTCTTTTGCCTTACAGAAACTTTGTAATTTTATGAGGTCCCATTTGTCTATTCTTGATCTTAGAGCATAAGCTATTGGTGTTCTCTTCAGGAATTTTCTCCCTGAGCCAATGTCCTCAAGGGTCTTCCCCAGTTTCTTTTCTATTAGTTTTAGTGTGTCTGGTGTTATGTGGAGGTCCTTGATCCACTTGGAGTTGAGCTTAGTGCAAGGAGATAAGAGTGGGTCAATTTGCATTCTCTGCATGTTGACATCTAGTTGAGCCAGCACCATTTGTTGAAAAGGCTATCTTTTCCACTGGATGTTTTCAGCTCCTTTGTCGAAGATCAATTGGCCATATATGTGTGGGTTCAATTCTGGGTCTTCAATCCTATTCCATTGATCCACTTCCCTGTCACGGTACCAATACCATGCAGTTTTTAACACTACTGCTCTGTAGTATTGTTTGAGGTCCGGGATATTGATTCCCCCAGAAGTTCGTTTACTGTTGATGATAGTTTTAGCTATCCTGGGTTTTTTGTTATTCCAGATGATTTTGAGAATTGCTCTTTCTAACTCTATGAAGAACTGAGTTGGTAACTTGTATATCTTAATTATCTTCAAAAATTTATAGTGGCTAGTACTTTCTATATGTTTACAATTTTGTCATTGTTAAGTTAGAAACTTAAAAAGTTATTAATCATGAATAAACAATATTTTAGTATCAAAATAAACATTAAACCATAAAACAGTCCACAGAGATTGGAAACCTAATTTTTTGATCCTTGCTTAGCGTAGTTCTACAAGATGCCATTTTTTAAATGTGACACATTTTAACCACGTAGCTAAAGCTTAACAAAAATAGGGAAGACATAAGTTATTATACATATATCTTTAAGTCAGCTTTTATTAACTAGATAGAGCATTATTACTTTAGGAATTTATAAGCTTTAAAATCTATTAATTACATATATCTTATTCATGTTTTTCCTCATCTATTATTTTTCATTTGCAGGACAAAAATGTTATATAAATATGTAAAAGTCCAAGTGAGCAGAAGTTATTGGCCAAGATGATTACAAACATCATGGTATTTCAAGAAGAGCCTATCTGTAACACACCCTTTTTCTAAACAAGAGTTGTGTCCATATGTCATTGCTACTTAAGATCATATATGCATCCTGTTTAAATCACACTCAATAAGTTAAAGTTTCAACAAAAGCTTTAATGATAGTAAACAAAACCAAGGAACAGTGAGTAGAATTTAGAGAGATAAACACCTATCCATTTGTACCATTTATGAAAAATAGTTTACTTCTTAGTTGTTCACAAGCACAAAGTTTCTTCTTTGGAATTTCTGGTTTTTGTATCCTTTTTGCTGTCAGAGTGTCATATGTCCAGCATGACCTAAGACAGCGACTTCGGAATAAACTTTTAATCAAACATGCTTGGGTCTAGAGTAGACTGACTGAATTAAAACTCATGAACCAATATTCTCAGT
Organism: Apodemus agrarius; assembly: GCA_964023405.1. Lineage (NCBI taxonomy): Eukaryota > Metazoa > Chordata > Mammalia > Rodentia > Muridae > Apodemus > Apodemus agrarius. Next base: position 163,713,743 of record OZ030008.1, on the reverse strand, counting down.
AAAGTAGAACAGCATGAAATAATTTTTCAATATTACCCATATACAAAAGACATCTGAATTACTGTACAACTGAAACTAATGACCTACATATCCTTAACCAATTTGTGTATTTCTGAAAATGGGGCAGCCAATATGAAATGCTCTTAGCTATTAAGTATACAAGCAGATTTGTCATGCTGTGAGAGGCAAAACCACAGTAGGCTAAAAGCATAAGGTAAAAAAGGCATAAGACAAAAGATTTCTGTGCTCTCTCAATTAGAAATAGATACAAGTTTGGAAAAAAAACAATGAGCACTCTGATTCAGAGAATGGTTGTAAGCCAGAGTCTTGTGAAAGATTAAAGTAAATTCTAAGTTTTATGAAGGGTGGGGCCTCAAACCATACCATCATTCCATCTTATTAAGTTACATAAATCATTTTAGATAGTTAAAATTAAAAGTACCAAATTTGGGCCAGTAATGTCCATTTGTGTACAGAAAATCTGGAGTGGATGAATGACAAAAGCAAGACCAGGATCAAATATCCAGTTGCTTAAGCATCTTCTAATTCTTGAAATGACCAAATGTACCTGGAATTTTCTGGAAAGAAAGGGACCATCCAAACCTTTACAATCCATTCCCAGGCAGAGCAGGTCTCACAAAAAAAATTGCAGTGAGTTCTCAGACTTAGCTAGGGCACCTCCAAGTTAGGTCCAGTGCACCTTGCCTTGTCCCTGCACCTTACTATGTGGCATGTGTGTTCTAGTGGAATGCAGTACAGCCTCCTACCTGGGTCAAACTATGTCATGGAGAGACATTAAGGTAAGAAAAGTTAGAGACAGAAAGTGAAAAGAAAAGGCTAATGGGAAGAAATATGTGGCCCTGCCATGCTCTTTTAACAGGGCAAGAGAGTTTAGGAGACTCAAGGAGGTTTGTTCATGGTTGGCTTGAGCCTTTAGCAGGATCAGATTCCCCTCACACATCTTTAACACCAAATGTTAAATTATTTAAGGGCAATTGTAGAGAGACTGAAGACATAAAGAAAGAGAGGGTTTGTCTGACCACAGGCAGGACCACGTTTATGTCTGACATCCTTGTCACTTATGTGTAAAGATCCTACTTGTTGATCAAAATCTATGGGCACAAAGTTAGTTACTTATATAAGGTAGTTACTTATATAAGTTAACTAATATTTAAGTTAGTTATATAAATAGTAAGATATATTAGTCAGGGTTCTCTAGAGTCACAGAACTTATGGGTAGTCTCTCTATAGTAAGGAAATTTGTCAATGACGTATAGTATATAGTCCAACTCCCAAAAATGGTCAGCAGCAGCTGTGAAAGGAAGTCCAAGGATCTAGAAGTTACTCAGTCCCACAAGCAAAGCAAGCAAAGAAGAGAGAGTGAATCTTCTTTCTTCCAATGTCCTTATGTAGGTCTCTAACAGAAGGTTTGACTCAGATTAAAGGTATGTGTCACCACACCTGGATTTGGGACATGCTTTGTCACAGATGACCTTGAACTCAGAGATCTCCCTGGGATTCATAGTCACTGTATCTCAAGATCTCCATGCTGAGAACCAGGTCAGAAATTTATATCTCCCAGCCTCCAGATTAGGATAACAGGTGGTCCTTGCAATTCTGGATTGTAGTTCATTCCAGATATAGACAAGTTGACAACCAGGGAGATGCACTACAATAAATAACAAACAGAAAGATGATAGATTACTCAGATCCCATGAACATGGCCTTTTTTCTTCTACTCAACATACATTAAAAACAAATAGATGGCCAGCCACCATTGTACCAGGGATCCTGGAGACTCCACAGTCTTCTAAGCATAGCCTGCTAGGAGGGAATGATCTCCCAGCAGGCTTTCACTTTTGAGCACAGAGGTGAGATCTCCACCTTCTCTCTGGAGGGGACACAGCTTTGAGCACACAGGACCTAACATCAGTGGAGCAGCTTGCTGTGGTGGGAGAACTGGGTACTGATGTTGCCATGTGGCATTGGTTTCTGTTGGTAGGGTTCTTGTGCTTGCCTTTTGCTATCTGGTGCTATTTGGTATTGTTGTCTCTGGATGGAGTTTGTTCCTCCTGTGGGCCTGTGTCCTTACTCCTCTGAGATCAAAAGTGAAAGCACTGCTGGGAGACCTCTCTCCTGGTGGGCTATGCACAGAAGGCTGAGGAATTTCCAGCTGCCATTTGCACCAGTTCTCCCACCACAGCAAGTCCCATATACCCCAACATACCAGAAAAGCAAGAGTTGGATTTAAGATCATATCTTATAATGCTGATAGAGGGCTTCAAGGAAGACTTAAATAACTCCATTAAAGGAATACAGGAGAACCTCAGTCAACAGGTAAAAGCCCTTAAAGAGGAAACACAAAAATCCCTTAAAGAAATACAGGAGATCATGGCAGAAGCCCTTAAAGGAGAAAACCAAAAATTCCTTAAAGAAATATAGGAAAACACAAACAATCAAGTGAAGGAACTGAACAAAACCATCCAGGATCTAAAAGTGGAAGTAAAAACAATAAAAAAAATCACAAAGTGAGACATCTCTGGAGATAGAAAACCTTGGAAACAATTCAGGAGTCATAGATGCAGGCATCAACAACAGAATAGAAGAGATAGAAGAAAGAACCTCAGGTGCTCAAGATACCATAGAAAACATTGACTCAACAGTCAAAAAAAATGCAAAATGCATAAAGTTGGTAACTCAAAACATCCAAGAACTCTAGGACACAATGAGAAGACCAAACCTAAGGATTATAGGCATAGACTAGAGCGAGGATTTACATCTTAAAGGCCCAGTAGATATCTTCAACAAAACTGTAGAAGAAAACTTCCCTAACCTAAAGAAAGAGATGCCCATGAACATACAAGATTCCTTCAGAACTCCAAACAGACTGGACCAGAACAGAAAGTCCTCCTGGCACATAATAATCAAAACTCCAAATTCACTAAACAAAGAAAGGATATTAAAAGCAGTAAGGTAAAAAGGGCAAGTAACTTATAAAGGCAGACCTATCAGAATCACACCAGACTTCTCACCAGAGATGATGAAAGCTATAAGATCCTGAGCAGACCTCATACAAACCCTAAGAGAACACAAATGCCAGCCTAGGCTACTGTACACAGCAAAACTCTCAATCATCATAGATGGAGAAACCAAGATATTCCATGGTAAAACCAAATTTACATAATATCTGTCCACAAATCCAGCCCTGCAAAGAATAATTGATGGAAAATGCCAACACATGGAGGGAAACTACACCCTAGAAAAAGTAAGAAAGTAATTTTCTTCCAAGAAATCCAAAAGAAGATACCCACACAAACATAAAAATAACATCAAAAATAACAGAAAGCAACAATCACTATTCCCTAATATCTCTTAACAACAATGGTCTCAACTCACCAATAAAAAGATAGACTAATGAAATATTTCTCATGTAAATCTTCAATTTTATCAGAAAATGTTTGTAATTCCCTTTTTAATTAATTGAGTAATATTTTATGTCTACTATTTTATCTGAATTATTTTTCATGATAATCTTCAATTTTAATATCTTTCTATCCCATATTTCAATTAATTTAGCAATGTTTTACATGTCTAATACTTTACTTCTTAATTGTCCATGAAAATTGTCAATTTTAACGTGTTTATCTTAAATATTTTCCATGTAAATCTTTAATTTTATCATAAAGTGTTTTTACTTCCCTTTACTTCCCTTTTCAATAAGTTAAAAAAAAATAGATGGAGGCTTAAAGCGAAATCAGGCACAGACTGGTAGGCCGAGGGTAATCATGGGAACACCCCCCCCATAAATTGCCAGATGTGTCTCTGATTGGAATAGAACAGATAAGAAGCAAATTATAAAGGAGCAAAGAGTTGTATAGCTTACCGCTCTGTCAATACAAGGAACACAAAGGCTTGATTTGACTCATGTATAACATCATGTTTCTCTCCTACTTGAGCATATTAATATAAAGGAAAACCTTAGAAGTGAGAGAAAGTAAAAGCATCACAGTAGGTGGAAAAAAAGCAGGTCCAAACCCCACTGAAATAATTCTAATATTTGCTCTCTGGAGAACTTTGCCAGTAGAATGGATTGTGTGGAGAAGAGAACATAGGGGCTGAAGAATTGGACTACCCAGTAAAGTTCAAGAATAAATTTTTAAAAATAATGTGAAGGGGCCATGAAGAGGCTTTGGAACATGAAAGAAAAACTAAGTATATGAATTATGAAAATAGATGGAGGAGATGGAATTCATGACAAAAGCACCAAAATATTTTCAATAATTTCATAGAAAAACACTAAATTAAAGGGAAGAGGTTTCAAGTCAGATAGAAAAAGCTTTATAAACATTCAGTCATAACGGTAAGGAGACCTAATATTAGAATTGATGCAGTAAAAATACAAATAAATGAATAAATAAATAATAAAAGGAGGATAAATAAACTACTAAAAGTTGCCAGAGAAAACATAACAACTCAAACATAAATGCAGGCCAATCAAAATACTAGCTGATTACTCAATAGAGATTTTTTGTTTGTTTGCTTGTTTGGGGTTTTTTTTTTTTGTTTTTTTGTTTTTTGGTTTTTTTTTTTTGTTGTTTTCTTGCAAAGCATGTCAGCTTTCAAGAATCTATAGAAGAAAGATAAGCAATGGTAGGACAAATAAGCAGGTGATGAAGTGATGAATAAGAAAGCACCACTAAACAACAAAACAGGAGTTGACACACCCATTTCAATAATAATTTGGAATACACATAGTATAAATGTAAATTGGAGCAGAGTCTGTTTTTTTGCTGACTCCAAGAAACAGAACTCACCATCAAAGACAAATAAATTTTAGAGTCATGTGTAAGAGGTATTCTAAGGAAATGAAACAACAAAATAACCATTTGTACTTCTGATATTGGACAAAAGAGACTTCAAATATACAGTAAAGAGAAAACAAAAAGATATCATCATATTAATTAAAAGAATAACCTAACAAGCAGATATAACAATTCTAAACATACATTCACAGGTCTGCCCAATTTCTGGGAGAATCATCATCCCTGACCTAAAGCTGTACTACAGAATAATCATGATGAAAAACTGCATGATGTTAGTACAGTGACAGGCAGGTAGATCAATGGAATAAAATTGAAGACCCAGAAATGAACCTACACTCCTATGGTCACTTGATTTTTGAAAATCCATACAGTAGAAAAAAAGGCAACTTCAACAAATGGTGCTGGTTCAACTGACATTCAACATGTAGAAGAATGTAAATCAACCCATTCTTATCTCCTTGTACAAAGCTCAAGTACAAGTGGATCAAGGACCTCTACATAAAACCAGATACACTGAATCTGATAGAACATAAAGTGGAGAAGAGACTGAGGCACATGGACATAGGGAAAATTTTCCTGAAGAGAACACCAATAGCTTATGCTCTAAGATCAAGAATTGACAAATCAGACCTCATAAAATTGCAAAGCTTCTGTAAGGCAAAGGACACTGTCAATAGGACAAAATGGCAACCAACAGATGAGAAAACAATCTTTACCAATCCTATGTTTGATAGAGGACTAATATCCAATATATACAAAGAACCTAAGAAGTTAGACTACAGAGAACCAAACAACCATATTTAAAAACTGGGGTGCAGAGCTAAACCATTAATTCACAACTGGGGAAAATCAATTGGCTGAGAAGCACCTAAAGAAATGTTCAACATCCTTAATCATCAGTGAAATGCAAATCAAAACAACCCTGAGATTTCACCTCACATCTGTTGGAATGTCTAAGATAAAAAACTCAGGGGAGAGCAGATGCTGACAAGGATGTGGAGAAAGAGAAACACTCCTACATTGCTGTCAGAATTGCAAGCTGGTACAACCAGTTTGGAAATCAGTTTGGTGTTTCCTCAGAAAATTTGACATAGTACTATCTGAGGACCCAACTATATGACTCCTGTGATATCCCCAGAAAATGTTCCAACATGTAAAAAGGACACATGCTCCACTGTGTTCACAGTAGCCTTACTTATAATAGCCATAGGCTGGAAAGAACCCAGACCATGGGTCAGAGTTTGGTGACTGTTTATAGGATGAATTCACAGGTAGGGCAGTCTCTGGGTGGCCTTAAAAAGAATGACTTCATGAAAGTTTTGGCAAATGGATGGAACTAAAAAATTCCATCCTGAGTGAGGTAAGCAAGTCACAAAAGGACACACACATACTCACTGATAAGTGGGTATTAGCCTATAAGTTTGGAATATCCAAGATACAATTCACAGACCACATGAAGCTCAAGAAGAAAGACCAAGCAGCAACCATTGAACTGAGCACAGGGACTCCAATAGATGAGTTAAGGGAAGCAGCTGAATGGGTTTGCCAACTCATAGGAGGTATAACAATATAAACCAGACTCCCCATAGCTGCAAGGCACTAAACCACAAACCAAAGAGTATATATGGAGGGGCTCATGGTTCCAACTGCATATGTAGCAGAAGATTGCCTATTTTACATCAATGGAGGGGAAGTCCCTTGGTCCTGTGGAGACTTGATGCCCCAGTGTAGGGGAATGGTAGGGTGGTGAGGGTGGAGTGGGTAGGTGGGTAAGGGAGTACCTTAATAGAAGCAGTGGGGAGGGGGTTGGCATAGGGGGTTTGAGGGGAAACCGGGAAGGGAGTAACATTTCAAATGTAAATAAATAAAGCAATGAAACAAATCCCTATCTCATAGAAATAAAAGTCATATGCTGTTCAGATGGTTTTGGGTTCCATTAGGCTCTCTGCAGGCTAGTGTAGGGAAAATCATCAGTGGTTTTGATCTTCTATCAACTTTTCATGTAGCAATACTGTAATTCCTGACGAGATATGTTCACTGTTCTAAGAGGGAGTGATGTGACAGTTATGCCATTAATCAAATACTTTCTGACTATTTTTGTGGGCCTTATCCACAAAAGGATATTCAACACTGGTTCTGTATCTTGGTCAAAAATCCAAAGTTGGGGTTTTTATTGGCCCTAGATGTGCATCCTGTAGATGACAGACCTTCAGAGTTAGGCTTACTGAGCACCGTTAATACCAAAATTTCATGAGTGTGTTCCAGAAGGCCAATACTCTTGAACTTTGTGCTTTGATATAATTCTTTTATGTCATTTTCTTCTATTTTGGGATTAGTATATAATTTACTTAAAAGAGTATGGGAGAATTGATTTAAAGGCATTATTTTATATTTTATATTTTATATTTTATAATATAATATTAATGTGAGATGGTAGGGACAGAAATAGGAAAGGACATGGCTTAACATCAAAGAGTATTTGTTTTGTATTGACAAAGGGTCAATTGTGTGGCTTTATTTTTGTCTAACACTAAGTAGAGTCACCAGGGAAGAGGGAAGGCACATCAATTAAGAAAATGTTTTAATCAGATTGTCTTTGGCATATCTGTGGAGGCATTTTATTGATTGATATTGAAGGATCCAGTATACTGGGACATTGGTAACCTTGGGCAGATTGTTCTGAGTTGTATGAGAAAGCAAGCTAAGCATGCCAGTAAGCAAAGTTTCTCCATTCTGCTTTCAAATTTCTGCCTTGAGTTTCTTCTTTAGTCTTTCAAAGTGATAGATCGTAATATGAAATTGAACTAAAACCTTTCCAAAACCCACATTGATTTTGATAAGTGTTTTGCCATGGCAGCAGAAATCTAATCAGGATAGATGCAACACACGATCATGATATACAATTGTTCAACATAAAAATTAAAGATGCTATTTTCAAAAGAGCTTCTAAACAGGTTTAGTACAAAGGGCACTAACTCGGAATTATTTACAATGCAAACTAATTAGTGAGTATGTTCTTTATATTACAAACATCTAATGTCAACAAAAGACATGGTGCCATAATGAAGATAATTGAAAAGTGTGACTTTCATCAATATTTAACTAGAACATGGTGCTAATTCATTATTTTGGTACAACTATTTTGACACATTTTCTATGTCCTGAATAGAGTTCAATAGAAAGGACTGTTTTATAGGTGAGACCTTTATACCATCACACAGCCCCTGCCCAGAGAAGACAATAAGAAACGTGGGAGAAGTGATTGACAATCTAATTCAGACTCTCAAATCTAAAATATCAAAACTACATTAAAAAAGAGGTTATTTACCAAGACACATTCTTTACTAAAAAGCAATTCTTGCCTTACTCAAGAGTATACACAAGAAACTCTACTGGTTCAGCCAATATCAGTACAGAGAAATGGAGAATAAGAATCTCATTTCGAGTTATCTGTGGTCTAAAAGGTTGAGGCTCAGATAGTGGCATTGTAAACTAAAATAACAAGCAATGATTTTACTAAAAGCAAAATGAGTTTACATCAGCAAGGAAAGATTATAAACTCCACAGACCTGGGATTTATTAGGGTCTCATGATATAGCAATTGTCAGCTTACTGTGTGTCCCAGAACATATCTGTTTCAGTATATATGCATATATATGGTTTCCATTAATTGAGAATTTCTCAAAAGACGAGTCTGTAAACTTTTCCCTGCTTAAGCTTAAGTATACTATCATATCATCTGCAAATAGTGATAATTTGACTTTTTCCTTTCCAATTCCTATCCCTTTGACCTCTATTTGTTGTCTAATTGTTCTAGCTAGAACTTCAAATACTATATTGAATAAATGTGGAGAGAGAGGACAGTCTTGTCTGGTCTCTGATTTTAGTGGGACCTCCATTTAGTTTGATGTTAGTGATTGGTTTGGTGTATATTGTTTTTATTATGTTTAGGTATGGGCCCTGAATTCTGATAGGTCTGTCTTTATATGTTATTTAACCATTTTCCCTTACTGCTTTTAATATTCTTTCTTTGATTAGTGCATTTGGTGTTTTAATTATTATGTGATGGGAGGAATTTATTTTCTTGTCCAATCTATTTGGAGTTCTGAAGGCTCTTGTATGTTCATGGACATCTCTTTCTTTAGGTTAGGGGAGTTTTCTTCTATAATTTTATTGAAGACATTTACTGGCCTTTTAGGTTGCAAATCTTCACTCTCTTCTATACCTATAATCCTTGGGTCAGAAAAGGTGATTCGCACAGAAGTCCTTTTATGGTTGAGAAAAGGTTTAACTTTCTTGTTTTTTTTTTTTTGTTTTGGTTTGGTTTTTTTTTGTTGTTGTTGTTGTTGTTATTCCAGATGAATCTAAGAATTGCCTTTTCTATCTCTGTGAAGAATTGAGTTTCAATTTTGATGAGGATTACATTGAATCTGTAGATTGTCTCTAGTAAGATAGCCATTTTTACTATGTTAATCATGCTGATCCATGAGCATGGGTGATCTTTCCATCTTCTGAAGATTTCTTCATTTTCTTTCTTCAGAGATTTGAAGTTCTTATCATACAGAAATTTCACTCACATGGTTAGAGTCATACCAAGATATTTTATATGTCTTATGGTTATTGTGAAGGGTTCCATATCATTAATTTCTTTCACAACCCATTTATCCTTTGAGAAGAGGAAGACTAGTGATTTGTTACACTTAATTTTATATGTAGCCACATGACTGAAGTTGTTTATTAAATTCTGGTACAACTTTGGGGATTGTTTATGTATCCTATCAAATCATCTCCAAATAGTGGTATCTTGACTTCTTCCTTTACTTTGAACTTTTGTTGTCTCATTGCTCTGGCTAGAACTAGGAGTACTTATTGAATAGATAGAGAGAGAGTAGGCAGTCTTGTCTAGTCCCTGATTTTAATGGGATTGCTTCAAATTTCTATTTAGTTTGGTGTTGGCTATTGATTTGGTATACATTGATTTCATTATGTTTAGATAAGGACCTTGAATTCCAGATCTCTCAAATACTTTTAACATGAAGAAGTGTTGTATTTTTTAAAGATTTTTTCAGCATCTAATGAGATTATGTTTTTTCTATGAGATTGTTTATATAAGGGAATATGTTAATGAATGTCCCTATATTGAACTATTCCTGCATCCCTGGAATGACGTATACTTGATCATGGTAAATGATCATTTTGGTGTGTTCTTGGATTCAGTTTGTGAGAATTTTATTGAGTATTTTTGCATTGCTAGCCATAAGAAAAATGGCCTAAAGTTCTCTGTTTTTGTTGGGTCTTTATGTAGTTTACATAACAACATAACTGTGGCTCCACAGAATGAATTGAATGGTGTTGCTACTGTTTTTATTTTGTGCAATAGTTTGAGAAGTACTGGCTTCATAGAATGAATTGGACAGTGTCCCTACTGTTTTTATTTTGTGGAATAGTTTTAGAAGTATTGCCTCTCTAGAATGAATTGGGCAGTGTTCCTACTATTTATTATTTTGTGGAATAGTTTTAGCAGTATTGTCTTCATAGAATGAATTGGAAAGCGTTCCTACTATTTTTTTATTTTGTGGAATAGTTTGAGAAGTATTGGTATTAGGTCTTCTTGAAGGTCTGGTAGAATTCTACACTAAAACCATCTGGTCATGGGCTTTGTTTGGTTGGAAGATTTTAATGGCTGCTTCTATTTCCTTAGGGGTTATGAGAGTGTTTAGACAGTTTATCGATCCTGATTTAACTTTGGTACCTATTATCTGTCTAGAAAATCATCCATTCCATATAGACTTTACAGTTTTGTTGAGTATGGGCTTTTGTAGTAGTATCTGATGATTGTTAAAAATTTACTCAGTTTCTGTTGTTATGTCTCCCTTTTCATTTCTGATTTTGTTAATTTGAATACTTTCTCTATGCCCTCTAGTTAGTTTGGCTATGTATTGGTTTGCCTATCATGGTGATTTTCTCAAAGAGCCAGTCCCTAGTTTTGTTCATTCTTTGGATATTTCTCATTGTTTTTACTTCATTCATTGCAACCTTGAGTTTATTTCCTGCTTTCTACCCCATTTGTGTATATTTGCTTCATTTTGTTCTAGAGCTTTCAGGTTTACTGTTAAGCTACTAATTATCTCGCCAATTTCTTTATGAAGTCACTGAGAGTTATGAGTTATACTCATAGAAGATTTCATTGTGTCCCATATATTTGGGTATGCTGTGCCTTCATTTTCATTAAATTGTAAAATGTCTTCAATTCTTTCTTTATTTCTTCCCTGACCAAATTATCAATGAGTAAAAAGTTGTTCAGCTTTCATATGTATGTGGATTTTCTATTGTTTCTCTTGCTATTGAAGACCAGCCTTATGTCATGGTTATCTGATAGAATTCATGCGATTATTTCAATCTTCTTGTACCATCTGAGACTTGTTTTATGACCAATCATATGGTCCATTTTGGAGATGGTGTTATAACGTTCTGAGCAGATATATTCTTTTGTTTTAGGGTAAAATTTTCTGTAGATATCTGTTAAATCTCTTTGGCTCATAATGTCTGTTATTGTCATTATGTCTCTGTTTATTTTCTCTTTCCATTATATGTCCATTGCGAAGAGTGAGGTGTTGAAGTCTTTCACTATTATTGTATGAGTTTCAATGTGTGCTTTGGGCTTCAGTAATGTTTCTTTTACAAATGTCAGTGCCCTTGCATTTGGGCACAGTTATACAGAATTTAGAATTCATCTTGGTGGATGTTTTTCTTTGATTTGTAGGCAGTGTCCTTCCCAGTCTTTTTTAATAACTTTTGGCTGAATGTCTATTTTGTTGGATATTAGAATGGCTATTCCACCTTGTTTCTTGGGACCATTTACTTGAAAAAATCTTTTCTAGACTTTTACTTTGTCACTGAGGTATATTTCATGTATGCAACAAAATGCTGGGTCTTCTTTATGTATTCAGTCTGTTAGCCTACATCTTTTTATTGGAAAATTGAGTCCATTGATATTGAGAGATATTAAGGACCAATAACTGTTACTACCTTTTATTTTTGTTGTTAGAGGTGCAATTAGGCTTGTGTGGATCTCTTTCTTTGGGGGGTTTGTTGTGAGAAGATTAATTTCTTCTTTTTGTTGGGTATAGTTTCCCTCTTTGTGTTAAAGTTTTAGTTCTATTATCCTCTGTAGGGCTCAATTAGTGAAAAGAATTTTTTTTAATTTGGTTTTGCCATGGGATATCTTGTTTATTTCTGTCTATGGTAATTGAGAGTTTTGCTGGGTGTAGTAGGCTAAACTGGCATTCTTGTTCTCTTAGGGTCAGTGTGACATCTGCCCAAGATCTTCTGACTTTCAGAGTCTCTGTTGAGAAGTTTGGTGTAATTCTGATAGGTCTGCATTCATGTGTTACTTGACATTTTTTCCATTATAACTTTTAATATTCTTTCTTTTTTGTGTTTTCTATATTCTCTGTTTACACTCCAAACTGCTTTCGCCTTTCCTAGTTCTCACCTCACCATATGTCCCATAAGTCCTCTTCCCTCTGCCCATTCCCCAATCACTCCCCCTGCCCCACATTTCTCTGTCCTGGTACTCCACTACAAGACTGGATCAAGTCTTTTCAGGACCAGAGTCCTCTCCTTCCTTCTTCTTGGGAATCATATGGATGCTTTGAATTTCTGGTGCCTTTAAGCCATTGATTGGGCTAAGAAAAGAATAACAATGTTAGGAAGAATAATTGATCCAGAACATCACAGGGAAATTAGATTGACTTCCCACAATGGACATAAGAAAGATTATGCAGGAGTACAGGACATTCTGTAGGACATTTCTTGGTGCTACATTGTCCTATGATTAAAATATATAGGAAACTGCCACAACCCAATCCAGGCAAGATGACAAAGGGCTGAGATTCTTTAGGAAGGAAGGTATGGATCACGCTGCCAGGAAAAAAATTAAAACCTGCTAATACTTTTCTGAGAGTGAAAGAAATGTAGAATTCCAGCTAAAGCCATAGGATCTATTGCAGAAATCAGGACTATAATTGGTACAAGTGCTTCTGCCATATTTTTTTAGGATTGTGTTGTGCAGGTATTTGTGTTTCTTTTCCTCTATTTCTTTATCATAATATGCAACATCAACTGAGATAATATAAGCAGATATTGTTTCATATTAAGATACTAAAATAATATCACTAAAAGGACACTATAATCTCTTATAAGGTATAATAATACATTTGAAGTCAGGCATAATTATAATTTAATTACTATTTTCACTTGGAAATTAAGCAAGAAATTAGGACATATGATTATATGTCAAGTAGACAAGGGGTGGACTTGTTATACCTATTCTTTTTTTTTTAATTTTTATTTTCTATATTCTATGTTTACATTCCAAAGGCTTTCCCGTTTCCCAGTCCCCCCCCACCATACGTCCCATAATTCCTCTCCCCCCCAACTATTCCCCAATCTTTCCCCCTCCCCCCACGGTTTCTCTACAAAACTAGATCCAATCTTTACAGGCCTAGGGTCCTCTCCTTTCTTCTTCTTGGGAATCATTTGACTTGCTAATTGTGCCTTGAGTATTTAGGGCTTCTAGGCTCATTAATATCCACATATCAGTGATTGCATTTCATGTGTATTCTTTTGTGATTGGGTTAACTCACTCAGGATGATATTTGCCAGGTCTAACCATTTACCTACAAATTGCATGAATTCATTATTTTTAATTGCTGAGTAATATTCCATTGTATAAATATACCACATTTTCTGTATCCATTCCTCCTTTGAGGGATATTTGGGCTCCTTCCAATTTCTGGCTATTATAAACAAGGCTGCTATAGTAGTCAACTTGAGTTCATCTGGAATTATCTAAAAATCCAAGTTTCTGGGTACACCTGTGAATTATTTTCTTTGATTGGGTCATTTGAGGTTGGAAGACTACCATAAATCTAGATCATATGAGGTGGAGAAATCCACCTTAAATCTGGGGCCATACATTCTGTTAGCAGCTTATGTACATGAGAGGACAGAATAAAGCTCTTGCTTCTTGTCTGCTTCTTGCTGGCAAGTTCAATCCTTCACTAAATGTTGGAGCCTACTTCTTCAGTATTCCAGAATATACTGAAGATAAGTCTAGATATCTTAGTCTTTCTGTCTAGAGACAGTCATTATTGGAATATTCAGACAACAACATTTCAATTTCTCTAATAAATCCTGTGTGTGTGTGTGTGTGTGTGTGCGTGCACGCATGCGCGCGTGCACGTGCGCGTGTGCCTGTGCATGTGTGTGTGTGTGTTACCTCTGCTACTTCTGTTTCCCTCTAGAACCCTGTGTAATACAAGCAGTTACCTCTGTTGGTTTAAACTGCTCAATCATGGGATTGTGGGTATGATGTCTAATTTACCCATGACCTCATAAAGTTCGAAGGGATAAGACGGTGAACCATAACTACTTGTAAACAGAAACTTAGTTTTCTCAATGGAGTCTCACAGAAGAAACAAACCACTCTTTTTTTTTTCAGTTTCTCATTCATGATTCTTTTTTTTTATTGGATATATTCTATATTTACAATTCATTTCCTTTTTCTGGTTCCCCACCCCCAAGGGTCCCACATGCCCTGTTCCCTCCCCTTGCTCCCTCATCCACCCCCTCCCACCTCACTGTTCTTGTACTCCCCCACAATGATGCTTTGGTCCATTCTAGCTCCAGTGTCCACTACTTTCTTCTTGTCAGACTTCACTTGGTATGTGATTTATGTCTTTGGTGTTCCAAGATTCTAGGCTAATATCCACTTATCAGTGACTGCATATTATGGGTATTCTTTTGAGAGTGGGTATGACGTTCTCCAGCTCCATCCATTTCTCTAAGAATTTTATGAATTCATTGTTTCTAATGGCTGAATAGTACTCCATTGTGTATATATACCACATTTTTTGTATCCATTCCTCTATTGAGGGTCATCTGGGTTCTTTCCAGCTTCTGGCTATTATATATAAGGCTGCTATGAACATAGTGGAGCATGTATCCCTATTGCATGCTGGGGAATCTTCTGGGTATATTCCCAGGAGTGGTATGGCTGGTTCCTCCGGAAGTATCACATCCAGTTTTCTGAGAAACTGCCATACTGATTTCCAGAGTGGTTGTACCAGCTTGCATTCCCACCAGCAGTGGAGGAGTGTTCCTCTTTCTCCACATCCTCGCCAACACCTGCTGTCTTCTGAGTTTTTAATCTTAGCCATTCTGACTGGTGTGAGGTGAAATCTCAGGGTTGTTTTGATTTGCATTTCCCTAATGACTAATGATGTTGAACATTTTTTAAGGTGTTTCTCAGCCATCCAAATTTCTTCAGGTGAAAAGTCTCTGTTTAGCTCTGTACCCCATTTTTGGATAGGGTTATTTAGTTTTCTGGGGTCTAACCTCTTGAGTTCTTTGTATACATTGGATATTAGCCCTCTGTCAGATGTGGGGTTGGTGAAGATCTTTTCCCAATTTGTTGGTTGCCGATTTATCCTTTTGACAGTGTCTTTTGCCTTACAGAAACTTTGTAATTTTATGAGGTCCCATTTGTCTATTCTTGATCTTAGAGAATAAGCTATTGGTGTTCTCTTCAGGAATTTTTCCCCTGAGCCAATGTCCTCAAGGGTCTTCCCCAGTTTCTTTTCTATTAGTTTTAGTGTGTCTGGTTTTATGTGGAGGTCCTTGATCCACGTGGAGTTGAGCTTAGTGCAAGGAGATAAGAGTGGATCAATTCTCGTTCTTCTGCATGTTGACCTCCAAAACCACTCTTAAGGGCATGCCATTACTCAAAAGTAGATGAGCAAAACAAATTCAATGGCATCTTTGGAGGTTGTTTGTCTTATAACATTAAGACTGGTTTGTTTGTTTGTTTGTTTTCCTTACAAATTCTTGCATATATATTATGACTTCCAATTTTGAGTGTTTAGTGGACTCTTAGGTGTATGAATGTATGTTTGTTTGTGTTTGAGTTTCTTGTGCTTCTTTGTTATCTTGTTGGTTTTCTCATATTCCAATTTGTTTTATTTATTCCTTTTCTTTTATAATTATTCCTTCGAAGCTTGTTTGTTTCCCAATAAGAGACAGAAAGGACATAGGTCTGGATTGGAGGGAAAGTGGGGAACAAAGGGGGAGTCTTGGGTATATTTGGTGGATGAATCCCCTGCAGGCTTTTTAGCAGGGAGAGGAAAAATGACCAGGGTGAGGTATGAATGAGAGTTGGCTCAGCCCACGTTTATTGTAACCAGTGCTAGACTAAAAACTCTACAGTATGGCCCATATAATTTTACTTTAATCATATGTAAACTCAGCACAGTTTTGGAGAAAGAAAGGAGTTATATAGCAATTAACTCAGTCCCAAGTGCACAATTTAAGACATGTTTACATTGAGATTCTTTTCAAAGAACATCTGGCTTCCTCACCAAGAATGGGTACTATTGACTCAGAGATAGATACTGTCTAAGATTTAGGGTATAGATTGAGATACATATAATGCCTGCGAATGGCAGGATTGGCCTGGAGCAATGATAACATAGAAGTCACTTAAGCTATTGTAAAGTACAAGTGACATCACTTATAAAAATAAGTTTTATGCCCTAAAAGTAATGCTCAATGATTTAAGGGGAAAGCGTCTGAGATAAGTAAATTCTGGGAATACAAACAAAGCCAGTCTCATCAAATAGTAAAGGATCTCCAGGTTGTAAAACTACCTCTTTCCTAGCATTTGAGGAAGACAAGCAATACACCTCCTTCCATTGAATAGGTAAGCTGTGTTTTTTAACTTTCCTAGCTTCTCCAGTGTGTGTGTGTGTGTGTGTGTGTGTGTGTGTATGTAAAAGGTCCATTTTGTCTTCCATATCCAGGTGGAGAGTGGGGATGTTGTAATCAGAATATATCGCATCAAGATCTATTTTCAATAAAAAAATGAAAATATATATCCCTTATAACACCCTGAAAGGAGAAAAGATGCTTTATATTATTTGTCAGTTCCCATTCCTACCATCTGATTCAGCAGATAAAATTTATTTAAACTACTTTAGGTAATGTTGGGGTCGACAAAATCAAAACAGTCCAAGCAGTCATAAGAGTTCAACAAAGCAAAATCTTTATTTGAATTAGGCAGCAAAAACTGACCAGTCAGTGACAACAGTACAGATGAGGAGCTGACTGGATCTTTGAACATTTATTTTGTACTAGCTGTTTCTGATTAATCAGGCCCAAAGAACAGACTCTGAGCCAGAATGAAACAGTTTTTAAGCTTGAAATCCACAAACATCTGTGCCCAGCTATCCTACCAATAAAAATTCAGAAATAGGAGACTTCCTTAGGAACATGTCTGTAGTACACTTAACCTGTTCCAATTTGTTTGGTTATTCAACTATAGTGCGGGAATTTCCTTAGCATTCAGGTCTCAACTTGCCTACCACAATGTCACCCAGATATGTTACCCAGATATAGGTCTCTTTCAGCCAAGCAGAATATCTGTTACCTTGAAAGGTCTTGAGTACTTACATTTTATTTAAGCCCTATTCAAAATTGAAATTTTATTAAAAATTGCTTCAATTTGGTTCCTTCTTACAGTATGCTATAAGAAGGCAGGTGCTTTAAGTTTTAGCTAGTTGTTACTGGACTCAGAAGAGTTTCCTATCCATAGTAAATGAGTGAGAAGAGATAAAAGTGGCTAATTATCATTTGAGCTTACTGAGATGCTGACTCTGGAGATGAGACTTGGTTGTCCTATTTCATATCCAAGCATGTTTGTTTCAAAGTATCCACAAATCCCTGTCCTGAGTCAGGCTGTACTCCCAGTTCTATATCAAAGAAAAAGGAAAACAACTAAGGATCTGATTAATAAAGGTATGGTGCTTGTAGTACAAATAAGATAAACATTATTTCAGATAATGGTTACTATAATTTAATCTCATTATATTTGTGGTAGTTGTGGATGGAGTGCAGAGATGCCTTCTATGAGAGAATAAGCTGGGACTTTGTAGGCAATAGCTTTCTCATTGACTCCCTCCCCACAGGGAATCCTGATGAAAAGAAACAGTTTGTGTTTCTAAACAGTTTATTGTCATGGCAGAAAGTGGGTGTGTAAAACCATACCGCCCCTGCTCAGGATGGGCCTGAGGTTATATACCTTCTTCAGAGAAGAATATCTGGGAAGGAAAGCTTATTAGCTATGCCCTCTGGGCCTCTAGATACCTGATTAGAATGGAGAACTCTGTTTTGAGCCAACAGAACCACAGGTCACATCTCTTTTATATGAGAAGCATGGCATGTGTTCTGTGTCAGGAGTCTAGCAGGGAGCTGGGAGTTACCTAATCCTCAGGTGTGTACACAGTGAGTCTCCAGGTCTGGATCTACTCTACCTTACCAAACTTCCTGGCATTGCTTCATGTGCCACAATATACTGTTCTTTTCATTTTTCTTTATGATCATCCCAGGACTGAAATATTTAAGAACTTTAAAAATGTCACTGTACATAAAGCATGATAAAAACTATGATATAATGACAGCATGGTTTATGAAAATAAGTAAAGTCTCAATTCTCAGAATCAAATTTTTTTTAGTTTCTTTTCCTGTTGCTGTGATGAAATACAATGATAAAAGCTACTTAAAGCAGGAAGTATTTGTTTTGTTTCATAGTTCTAGGGTGTAGTAGTCAATTGTAGGAAAATCAAAATAGTAAAAACTTGAAGTAGTTGATCATATTATATTAGAAAAGTCAGGAACAGAACAATAAATGCTATGCTCAAAGCATTCATCATATTTATATAATCTGGGGCCCAACTTAGGAAACATTGCTATATAAGTCTTGTAACGCGGGTAGTTCTTCCACAATTAACCTTATCAATACAATTGCTCATAGGCATGTTCAAAGGCTAATTAACCCATTAGAAGTATACCTAGTTTATTCCAATTTTGTTAAGTTGACATTATACCAGGAATTACAAATAAATACTTTCTAGGCCATAATTCTCATGTATTCATATTAACAGACAGAGAAAAGTATACAAATTATAAAAGTTAATTAGTTTGATCTTACTTTATTTTAGTGGTCCTTCAACCAAAATATTTCTTAAATTTCTTAAATAAGTTAAAGTCAGTCTTCAAAGTTGAAAGTTACAAACTTGAAATCTTCATAACTTCAGAGATTTATGATATTAAATAGGTATTTTGTAAGCTTTCTATGAATTATCTATGATATACTTAGTCCCGAGAAGATATCATTTTTGTTAAAGTCAAGGGTGGCTGATACTGTAAAATGCTCCATTCCCTGCAAGCCTGTTTAGTAGAGCTCAGTAGTAGCTCAGTACCACAGAGACTTAACTGACAAAAGTGAACATTATAATACAAAATAAGGCCTCTAAATAACATACATGTATAGACATATGCTTTCAAATACAGACTTTTTTTAACTTTAACTTATTTACATTTCAAGTGTTATCCCCTTACCCAGTTTCCTCCTCTCCCAGAAACCTCCTCTCCTATACACCCTCCCCCACATACGCATCTGGAGCCATGTGTACTCCTTGGCTGGTGTCTTAGTCCCTGGGAGCTCTGAGGGGTCTGTTTGGTTGATACTGTTGTCCTTCCTATAGGGTTGAAAACGCCTTCAGCTCCTTTAGTCCATTCTCTAACTCATCCATTGGGGACCCTGCACTCAGTTCAATGGTTGGCTGCAAGCATCCAACTCTGTATTTGTAAGACTCTGGCAGGGCCTCTCAGGAGATGGTTATACCAGGCTCCTTACAGCAAGCATTTTTTGGCATCCACAATAGTGTTGGGGTTTGGTGACTGTATATGGATGAATCCCCAGGTGGGAGAGTCTCTAGATGACCTTTTCTTCAGTCTCTGCTCTATACTTTGTCTCCATATTTGCTCCCATGATTATTTTGCCCCCCTTTCTAAAAAGGACCAAAGCACCCACCCTTTGGTCTTCCTTCTTCTTGAGCTTCATGTGATCTGTGAATTGTATCTTGTGTATTTGGAGTTTTGGGGCTAATATCCACTTATCAGCAAATGCATACCATGTGTGTTATTTTGTGATTGGGTACCTCACTCTGGATGATATTTTCTAGTTCCATCCATTTGCCTAAGAATTTCATGAATTCATCATTTTAAATAGCTGAGTAGTACTCCATTGTGTAAATGTAACATATTTCTGTATCCATTTTTCTGTTGAAGGACATCTGGGTTCCTTCCAGCTTCTGGAAATTATACATAAGGCTGCTATGAACATAGCAGAACATGTGTCCTTGTTATACACTAGAGCAGCTTTGGGGTATATGCCCAGGAGTGGTCGAGCTGGGTTCTCAGGTAGTACTATATTCAATTTTCTGAGGAAACTCCATAGTGATTTCCACAGTGGTTGGACAAGCTTGCAATCCCACCAGCAGTGGAGGAGTGTTGCTCTTTCTACACATCCTTGCCAGCATCTACTGTCAACTGAGGTTTTGATCTTGGCCATTCTGATAGGTATGAGATGTAATCTCAGATTTGTTTTGATTTTCATTTCCCTGATGACTAAGGATGTTGAACATTTCTTTAGATGATTCTCAGCCATTTGGTATTTCTACATTGAGAATTCTCTGTTTAGCTCTGTTCCCCAATTTATAATAGGGTTACTTGGTTTTCTGGAGTCTAAGTTCCTAAGTCGTTTTTATATATTGGATATTATCCCTCTATCAGATGTAGGATTGTTAAAGATCTTTTCCCAGTCTTTTGGTTACTATTTTGTCTTATTGACACTGTCCTTTGCCTTACAAGTTGCCATTAAAATTACTTTGCAATTTTATGAATTCCCATTTGTCAATCCTGATCTTAGAACATAAACTGTTGGTGTTCTGTGCAGGATTTTCCCCCTGTGTCCAGGTGTTCAAGGTTTTCCAGACTTCTCTCTTCTATTGGATTTACAATATCTGGTTTTACATGGAGGTCCTTGATCCACTTGGACTTGAGTTTTGTACAGAGAGATAAGAATGGATCAATTTGCATTTTTCTACATGTTGACTGTCAGTTGAACCAGTACCATTTGTTGAAAATGCTGCCTTTTATCCACTGGATGGTTATATCTCCTTTATCAAAGATCAAGTGACCATAGGTGTGTGGGTTCATTTCTGGGCCTTCAATTCTATTCTATTGATCTACCTGCCTCTTACTACACCAGTACCATGCAGTTTTTAACACAATTCCTCAGCTTGAGGTCAGGGATGGTGATTCCCCCAGAAGTTCTTTTATTGTTGAGAATATATTTTGCTATCCTTGCTTTTTGTTATTCTAAATGAATTTGTGAATTGCTCTAACTCTGAAGAATTGAGTTGGAATTTTGATGGGGATTGCATTGAATCTGTAGATTGCTTTCAGCAAGATGGCAATTTTTTTCTATATTAATCCTGCCCATCCATGAGCATGGGAGATATTTCCATCTTCTTAGGTCTTCTTTGATTTTTTTCTTCAGAACATTGAAGTATTTGTCATACAGATCTTTCATTTGTTTGCTTAGAGTCACACCAAGGTACTTTATATTGTTTGTAGCTATTGTGAAGGGTGTGATTTTTCCCTAATTTCTTTCTCAGATTGTGTATCCTTTAAGTATAGGAAGGATACTTATCTGATAGAGTTAATTTTATATCCAGCCACTTTGCTAGAGTTGTTTATCAGCTTTAAGAATTCACTAGTGGAGTTTTGGGGGTTACTTAAGTGTACTGTCATATCATCTGCAAATAG
The DNA here is from genome assembly GCA_964023405.1 of Apodemus agrarius. NCBI lineage: Eukaryota > Metazoa > Chordata > Mammalia > Rodentia > Muridae > Apodemus > Apodemus agrarius. The sequence goes on along the minus strand of OZ030008.1, from coordinate 163,692,189 downwards.
TGATATTTTGACTTCTTCCCTTCCAATTTGTATCCCTTTGACCTTTTGTTGTCTCATGCTTTAGCTAGAACTTCAAGTACTATATTGAAATAGATAGGGAGAGGGCAACCTTGCCTAGTCCCTGATTTTCATGGGATTGTTTCAAGTTTCTCTCCATTTAGTTTTATGTTAACTACTGGTTTGCTGTACATTGCATTTGCTATGTTTAGACATAGGCCTTGAACTTCTGATCTTTCCAAGTCTTTACTTTCTTTCTTTAATTTTTCCTTGACCAAGTTATCATTAAGTAGAATGTTGTTCAGCTTCCATGTGTATGTGACTTTCTGTTGTTTTTATTGCCCTTGAAGACCAACTTTAATCCAACTGATCTGTTGGGAGGCATGGGATTATTTCAATCTTCTTATATCTCTTAAGGTCTGATTTGTGATCAATTATATGGTCAATTTTGGAGAAAGTACCATGAGGTGCTGAGAAGAAAGTATATTCCTTAGATTTAGAATGAAATGTTCTATAGTTATCTGTTAAATTCATTCACTTCATAACTTCTGTTAGTTTCACTGTGTCTTTATTTAGTTTGTGTTTCCATGATCAGACCATTTTTAAGAGTGGGGAGTTGAAGTCTCCCACTATTATTGTGTGAGGTGCAATGTGTGTTTTGAGCTTTAGTAAAGTTTCTTTTATGAATGTGGGCACCCTTGCCTTTGGAGCATAGATGTTCAGAATTTGAGAGTTCTTCTTGATAAGTTTTTTCTTTGATGAGTATGAAGTGTCTTTCCTTATCTTTTTTGATGAGTTTTGGTTGAAAGTCAATTTTATTCAATATTAGAATGAATACTTCAGATTGTTTCCTGGGACCATTTGCTTGGGAAAATGTTTGACATCCCCTTACTCTGAGGTAGCATTTGTCTTTGACACTGAGGTGTGTTTCCTGTATTCAGCAAAATTCTTGGTCCTGTTTATTTATCCAGTCTGTTCATCTCTTCTTTCTTTTTATTGGGGAATTGAGTCCATGGATGTTAAGAGATATTAAGGAATGCTGATTGTTACTTCCTGTTGTTTTGTGTGACTATCTTCTTTTGGGTTGGTTGAAATAAGATAACTTTCTTGCTTTTTCTAGGATGTAGTTTTCCTCCTTGTGTTGGTATTATGCATCTATTATACTTTCTAGGGCTGGATTTGGGGGAAGATACTGTGTACATTTGGTTTTCTCGTGGAATATTTTGCTTTCTTCATCTATGGTAATTGAGAGTTTTGCTGGGTATGGTAGTCTGGGTAGGCATTTGTTTTCTCTGAGGGTCTGCCCAGGATCTTTTAGCTTTCATAGTCTCTGGTGAGAAGTCTGGTATAATTCTGATATGTCTGCCTTATATGTTACTTGGCCTGTTTCTCTTACTGCTTTTAATATTCATACTTTCTTTAGTACATTTAGTGTTTTGATTATTATGTGATGGGAGAAATTTCTATTTTGGTCCAGTCTGTTGTCTTCCTGCATGTTTATGTTCATCTCTTTCTTTATATTAGGGATGTTTTCTTCTATAATTTTGTTGAAGATATTTACCGGCCCTTTATGTTGGGAATCTTCAGTCTCTTCTATACCTATTATCCTTAGGTTTGTACTTCTCGTTGTGTCTTCGATTTCCTGGATGTTTTGAATTATGAGCTTTTTGCTTTTTGCATTTTTTGAGTGTTGTGTCAATGTTTGTTATGGTATCTTCTGCACCTGAGATTCTCTCTTCTATCTCTTTAATTCTGTTTGTGATGCTTGGATCTGTGACTCCTAATGGCTTTCCTAGATTTTCTATCTGCAGGGTTGTCTTCCTTTGTGATTTCTTTATTGTTTCTCTTTCCAATTTTAGATCTTGAATGCTTCTGTTCAATTCCTTCACCAGTTAGTTTGTGTTTTCCTGTAATTATTTTAGGGGCTTCTACCTATTTACCTCTGTTCTCTTGTATTTCTTTAAGGGAGTTATTTATGTCTTTTTAAAGTCCTCTATCAGCATCATGAGTCATGAGATATAATTTTAAATCAGAGTCTTGCTTTTCTCGTGTGTTGGTATATCCAGGGCTTGCTGTGGTGGGAGAACTGGGTTCTGATGATGTCAAGTAGCCTTGGTTTCTATTGCTTATGTTCTTGCCCTTGCCTCTCACTATCTGGTAATCTCTATTGCTACCTGTCCTTGCCTGTCCCTCCTGTGATCCTGGTTGTTTCTGAACTCCTCAGAGTCTTCCTGTCTCTGATTCTGGGATCTTGTGTTCCTAAGATCCTGGGTGTGTCAGAGCTCCTGGGAGTCAAGCTGCCTTTGAGATCCTGAAATCCTGGTATTACCAAGCTCTTGAGATCTTGTTGTTTCAGAGTTCCTGGGAGTCATGCTTTCTCTGGGTGTTGCAGGCATGAGTGGGGAGCCAGAGCTCTGGGTTTGCTTTGGGCACAGGTTCAAGAAAGAAGGAACCTGTGACTTTGGTTATGTGGGGTTTTGTGTTTCCCTGGCTTCTATGGGGGTCTCAGGTATACTGGATGTTGGGAAAGATGTTGTGGTCTCAACTGTGATCTTGAGTGTCTGTATATGTTTTATATGTGATGATGCATCTAATATCAACCCAGCATGATCCTGGTGAAAGATGGAAACCAAATATCTAGCCTCCTGCTTTATATAAATTTATAGTTTTTATATGTTGTGCTTATTGTTAATTGTTGCTACTTCTGTTTAAGAAATAAAACCTACAGGTTTGACTAAAAATTGATATTGTCTTGGTCTGCTAAATTAAATAACATACTTACATCAGACATAGAGCATAATGTTTAGTGCAAAGGAATTATTTAATAAAAATGCATTTTTCCATCTCTTATTGTTCTTATTCATATATCACCATTGCCATCATAAAATGATTTAAATTTAGATACATGTATTGCTGTAAGACTTTTCAGACCATGGTATATGCTTTTGATATGTAAATGTATGAAGTGGAAACTCCTGGTATGTTTGAAAAGGCAGTTATATCAATGATGTTTTGCTGGGGCACACAGGTGAAAGGATATTTTGCTATAGCAGACACATGAAAGAATGTTTTCCTGAAGCAGATACAGGTGAATGGATGACTTTCTCAAGCAGACATATGAAAGAATGTTTTCCTGGGGTAGACACAGGTAAAAGGATACTTTGCTATAGTGGGCATGTGTAAAGGATGTGAGATGATGTCTGTATGACCCCACAGAGAGTGGAAGAGGAGCATTGGTTTAGTTTTCCCTTCTTGCAATTATTTCCTAAGGACATGCATGGTCAACTTACATAGAGATTGCCACGGACCGACTCAGTCAGAACACACACTCCCGTGGGGAATCAGGGTCTTTGGTATGCAGGAAGGTACAGGTCCGGCGAATGACAGACAGACACACACAAGACCTGAATGCGTCTGAATGCACTTTACTGTTCTGAGGCAGGAATTTTTATACCCCCTCAAGTTGATATTACAGTGAAATGTTTACAAAGAATGGTTACCATGAGTATCTGGCACAAGGAAATACAAAATTAGTCAGGTATGAACGTCAGAGATTACACACAAGGTCATCGCGTCCCTCTGTAGTCAATGATAAATTAGTAATTGGAATTAGTAATTAGTTCTTGGAAACACTATGTATGCTATCTTTCTCAGGCTTATTTTGAAACTTTACTTAACTGATGGTTTCCATGTCAGAGTGCCAAAGCCAGCTAACCATACAAATAATATAAATTGTTGGGAGGTTAATTCTTTAATGTATCTAGGTAATAACTGTACAGCTAATTAAAAGCAAAGCAATGGATCTCCAGAGGATAAATCATGGCCAGTGCTGTAGTTCAAAGAATAAACTCCTAGTGAATCATCACGCCTGGATGCTCGCACCTCTGGCTGGCAGAGACATCTTGTAAGTAAAAGAACAGGTCAGAAAAAGGTCACACAGCTTGCCATGAGAAATTTCAGCTCAGCCCTATCTGCAGCCAAGGAGGCCCACAGCGGCATTCACCTTGAACAGCCCTGCCAAACAAGGCTTTCCCCAGTAAATATCACACAGCCTCCCCCTGGATTGCAGCTTGGCTGCGTGAAATTACGGTGATCAAGAGATGCGCGTGATATCTCCCGCTTTTTTATTTTTTAATTTGAGCTCTTGAATATCTCTTTTGGCAGCAGAAATGGAGGAGAAGACTAGTTTGAAAATTATTGGAAGGATAAGAAGAAAAAGAAAGATTACCCCTGCAGCCACGGCGACGAGACGACAACAATCCAATGTAACCAAGTTACAGGGTTCAGAGACTTCAAACCAGAACTAAAAGCCTGAGCCAAATCCTCTAAGTTAACCGATCCATCTTGTGCTTTACTCATAACCGCAATTTGAGTTTTTAATTGAGCCATATCATGAGAGATATCATTATTTTTCCAAATTCCCAACAAATGATTTTTAGTAAGAGTCCAATTATGTTGCTTGTCATAAATTAATGGCATTACACATATGTATCGAAAGCTGGCATGACATCTGGTGGAAAGCTGAACCTTAATATTTTGTATCTCTTGTCCTAACTCCAGAACTACATCCTCTAAAGCATCAATTTTTGCTTCTAATTTCTTATCTATAACCTCTTGTTTTACCAGTGCCAAAGAAACATTCTTATTCAAATCATTAACAAAGTGTGCAGTCTTCATTTCTGAGACTAAAGCAACTGATGAAACTGTAAGTGAAGTTACAATAGCTATCAAGGCACTGATACCTAACATTAAAGCTGCTACAAAACGCTTTGGCCTAATAAGCTCACTAATTCTTGTAACTACCTGTAAAGCCTCATTGTCAAACCAAGCTTCATCCTTTAGATCTACAGGAAGCATTACGTAGGAAGGCCTTTGTAATATCACAATGCGTGAATAGGATTCAATCAACTTATGATCAATACAATTAGTCAAAATACATTCAGAAGAGTGAACCTCATAAGAGTGCCCTAATTTAGTAATGATTAAATCTGTATCATTTCCAGCAAGTATACTATAAGGATAGCTCAAACAAGATCTAATCGCTACAGGTAGAGGTCTAGACTCTAGAGGCTTCTTAAAGTAAATTATATCTGATACAGCAAAAAGTCTAAATAGTCCTGGAAATGTATTCAAAACATCACCTAAAGGAGAATGACTAACATAGATAGGTTCTACCCATCCTAGTGTAAACCACCTATTAATAGGTTCTTTCAGGTTTATATCCATGATACTGTAATTTTTCACCAAGAAGGAAAGCTCTATAGTTATTATTTGGTGTGGCTACGGAATAATCATAAATCCTCTCTTGATTCTTCCAGGGAGTATGTGCTATAGCCCAATGTTCAAAACCACATTTAAGCCAACTTGGTCTTTCATAACTCCGAGGAGGCTCCCACATCTTATCTTTATCTTTATAGTTCCGGGAACACGAATCTAAAGGAATGTCCTTAAATAACTTCTCAAAGGTTTCATTATGAAAATTAGTCCCCAAAATCTTTAGTTTAATTTCCCACATAAATCTTCTATGATATGGAGGTTCTTTCGCTGGAGGCGATTTATCTGGAACATCAGCAAGAATAGTTTTATAGGCAAGAGAAAGACAACCCATAGACCCCGATCTAGCTAAATCAATGCAAATCGGAGCAGAGTCTGACATCCCCTTATATCTAAATGGAGTAGAGGTTAGATGGGAGGAAAGAGTAGCATGTCCCCCCATAAGTCTAGTATCATTGGTCATTACTCTAATATTTACATTCTCCCCCCAACCCACGGGATGAAGAAGTGGGGGATGAGGAACATAAGCCCAATATGAAACTGCAGACACAGGACACATTTGCATAGAAAGGATAACAAACATAGCAAGAAACATATTTTCTGTCGATAACTGCTTTCTGGTGCTAGTGATCATCTGCTGCACTTCTCGGGTGAGTCTCCTCAGCTGTCCCCAGGTGGGCAGATCCTCCCTTGACTCCTGTGACGGTTCAGCAGCAGTTGAGGTCTCCCGTAGAACAGCAAGATCAAGTCCCATCATCATTCTCAGCATCTTCTTCTTTTTCAGTCTCTGCTTTCTCCTCTGATTCCTCGATAGAGGCCCTCTGGTTAAACGGCCGGATGAGCCTGTCTGGGATCCAGATTGGACCATCTGCATCCTGTGGGAAAACACAAGCATACCCTCTTCCAGAGGAAATTAAAGCATCCGGTCCTTTCCAGGATCCGGTTAATAAGTCTTTCCACATTACTTGTGGAAGTTGTTCTCCTTTTATTCCTCCCCAATGTTTCATAGCAAGGGAGTTTCCTTGTTCATCACTATTCAAATAATTTATCACAAAAAGAGCATGATTCAAAAGATGATGGGGAGAAAAATATTTATTAGCAGCTCTGAGGCGTTCAATCTGATTTTTCAAAGTTTGGTGAGATCTCTCAATTATTGCCTGTCCTTAGGGATTATATGGTATTCCTGTGGTATGGTGTATATCCCATGCTCGCAGAAAAGAGGCAAAAGCCTTAGATGTATAAGCTGGAGCATTATCTGTCTTAATTCTTAATGGCTTTCCCATCATCATGAAGCTTTGTATAAGATGTTGAATTACATCTTTCACAGCTTCTCCACTTCTAGCAGAGGCAAACAGCACATGAGAATAAGTATCCACTGTCACATGAACATAAGCCAATTTTCCAAATTCAGGGATATGTGTAACGTCCATTTGCCATAAAGCTAATGCCTTAAGGCCTCGGGGATTTACTCCCATTTTTTGTGGGTGATAAACTTGAGGACAATTACCACAATCCTTAACTATCTGTCTGGTTTGTTCTCTAGTAATATGAAACATCCTTCTTAAAGCAAGAGCATTTTGATGATGTAGCTCATGACTATTCTTTGCCTCTAATACATTCATAACTGTTCCTCTAGTTAATGCATCAGCCATATAATTTCCTTTACTAAGGGGGCCTGGTAAATTAGAGTGACCCCGTATATGTCCTACATAAAATTTTTCTACTCTTTTTCTAATCGTATTTTGCAATTGCTGTAATAAATTTAAAAATTGAGACTGCCCTGAAAGCAAGGCTGTTTCTATGGCTGGAAACAAATTAACCACGTACTTTGAATCCGTATAAAGATTAAATTTTTCTGTAAAATTTTGAAAAGCAAGTAGAACTGCTCTTATCTCTGCTTGCTGAGCAGAAGTCTGCACACCTTCCTCTATCAGAGGCTTTTGTCCTGGTACATAAACCACAGACCTCCCATTAGAGGAGCCATCTGTGAAAATACATAAGGCAGACTCTAAAGGTTGTGAAGAACACTTATTTGAGAAAATTATTTCTGTTTCCTTATAAAATTCAATTAAAGGATGTTTAGGATAATGATATTTAATTTGTCCTGTATAACCTTGCAATGCAATTCCCCAATCATCATCTTCCATCAATAGTATTTCAAATTGCCTTTTATTATATGGTAATATAATATTATGCATTTCTCTACCAAATAGTTCCCTGGATCTCATTCTTCCTTTATTAATCAATAATGAACACATATATGGATAAGAAGCCAACATTTTCTGTTGCACATGAGGTAAATGTATCCATTCCAACACACCATCCTGCCATAAGCATCCAGTGGGAGTGTAAGGTGTTTTAAAAATTATCAAGTCCCACTCTTTATCATAAGATATCTGCTTTACCTTTGCATCATTTAAGTTTTCCTCCACCAATGTTAAAGCTTTTATGGCTTCTTGAGTCATAACTCTTGGAGACTTAGGATCAGTATCCCCTTGTAATAGTTAAAACAAAGGACTTAATTCCCCTGTAGTAATTTTCAAAAAAGGTCTAATCCAATTAATATTTCCTAATAATTTCTGAAAATCATTTAAATTCCTTAATCTGTCTACTCTTATAGACACCTTTTGTGAGGCAATATAGTCATCATGAATTAACTGTCCCAAGTAACTTAAAGGTCTATTCTTTTGTATCCTATCTGGGGCTATTACTAATCCAAATTTGGTAAAATGTTCAATTGTATAAAGTAATATTTCCTTGTTAATTGATGGTGATTGATGAGCAATCAAGATGTCATCCATAAAGTGGGCAAAGTAAGTCTCAGGATATTTTTTTCTAATCAATATTAAAGCTTGATCCACAAATTTTTGACATAATGTCGGACTATTTTTCATTCCTTGAGGCAACACTTTCCATTGATACCTTCTATATGGCCTTCTCAAATTTACAGCTGGCACACTAAAAGCAAATCTTTTACAATCCTCAGGATGTAATTTTATAGTAAAAAAGCAATCTTGCAAATCAATTACTATCACATCCCATCCTGCAGGAACTGCCACTGGAGAGGGCAGTCCTGGCTGCAACGCTCCCATGTCTTCCATGGTAGCATTTACTGCCCTAAGGTCCTGTAGCAATCTCCACTTTCCAGATTTTTTCTTTATTACAAATATGGGAGTGTTCCAAGGACTATTACTTTCTTCAAGATGTCCTTTTTCTAATTGTTCTTGCACAAGTTGTTCTATAGCCTGTATTTTTCTTCTGTTAGGGGCCACTGATTGAGCCATACAGGCTGCTCTGATTTCCAATTTAATTTGTCTGCATACAACAAGCCCTCAGCGGCCCCTATGAAAAAATGCTGTTCACTCAGATTATCTGAGGTGACTAATTTTACATCCATGTCACCCATCATGTCTCTTCCCCACAAGGAAAAGGGGAGAGAAGGAACAACGTAAGGCTGAATCATTCCTGTCTTTCCTTCCAATTCCCATTTCAGAAACTGTGAACTTTGAGCCACATTAAAGGCTGTCCCTAAACCTAACAAAGAAGAAGAAGTCCTCTTACATGGCCAAGACGAAGGCCAATCCTTTCCTGCTATACAAGTCTTATCTGCCCCTGTATCTAAAAGTCCTTGAAACAACTTTCCATTTACTCTAACTGCTTTAAAAGGTCTTTCCATACCAATATTTTGGACCCATGCCACAACATCTGTAGAACCAAACTTCCCTTGTCCACGTTCATGCTTTAAGATTGGATTAGGTAAGTTAAGATAAGGCAGGAGCAGAAGCTGAGCTATTCTCTGCCCCTTATGAATTTGTATAGTTTCTTTTAATGGTCTAATCATGACTTTTATTTCTCCTGTGCTATCACTATCGATCACACCAGGCAACACCTCAAAATTCTTTTTATAATTTGAACTACGGCCAATTATTAACCCCACAGTTCCCTGTGGCAGAGTTCCCAAGGTAGACGTAGAGACCAAGGAAACACTGTCCCATCTAGAGAATATTACATCATCACAAGAGGCTAAATCTAAACCAGCACTACCAGGAGTAGCTCTAGGCAAATCATGTATAGTAAATTCAGGAGCCTCAGGATTCAGAGGACTCCCTGATGTAACTACAGCAGTTTCCTCTCTTTCGAGTTCGGGGCTGAGAGGCTGCCCCTGATTTAGTTTTTTGATTCCTTCTCCTCCTTTTCCCCATTAAGGGGTGTTCCATCCTTGTGGAACCTAGACTTACACTCATGTTTCCAGTGATTGCCTTTTTGGCAACGAGGGCATACTCCTGGGGGAAGACCCTTTCTATTGGAGTCCCTCTTATTGTTCTCTGGACATTGCTTTTGCATATGTCCTGATTTCCCACATTTAAAACAAGTGGGCTTGGGGGTTCCTTTCCCTCCTTTACCATAAGTCTTTTTAACATAGGCGCTGAATTTCTCTCCCTTCATAGCTGCAGCGTAGGCCATACCTTGGACTACGGCTGGTGAGGCATCCACGCAGGCTTTCACATAGTCCTGCACTGTTCCTGTCTTTCTAATAGGCCTTATCAAATCTTGGCATAAAGCATTAGCATTTTCCCAAGCCAACTGCTTAAGGAGTATCTCAGTACCTTCTGAAGGAGGCATCATTCTAAAGACTGCCTCTTCAAGTCGAGAGATGAAACTTTGATAAGTTTCCTCATTTCCCTGCCTTACTCCAGAGAGAGTAGTTCCTTTGGTTCCGGGAGGTGGCAGCTTTCTCCAAGCCTGTACAGCATTTGTTGTAATTGCTTCCAACACATCTCTAGGGATGCTCACCTGACTCTGAGGAGAAGTATATACTCCTGTGCCTAGCAGCATATCCATGCTTGGCTTGGAGCCTCTTTTCTTAGCAAACTGAATAACGGTCTGCTTTGATCTATCCTCATATTCTGTTCTCCACAAGACATAATCTCCTGGTTCTAATGTGGCTTTCGCTGTCTGATGCCAATCATGAGGAGTAAGCCAGTGACTGGCCACCATGTCCAGGACCTGGACTGTATATGGAGCAGAAGGGCCTGATGTCTTAACGGCCGATTGCAGCTCCTTCAGTGTCTTTAAAGGGAGAGGTTCCCATACAGGCTCCTCATCTCCTTTACCTTCTACCACTGGAAAGGAGAAAGTTAAATCTCCCTTCCTTCTAGCTTCTTCCACTGCTCCTTGGAAGCCCCTTGGGAGCAAAGGACGCCTTCCTCTTTTCCCTTTTTTGTCCGCAGGTTGCTTTTCGTCCAGGTCTCGATCTGACTCGATATTATCACTAGAATCTTCATCAAAAGCCTTTAACGACATTGTTATAGAGTTTGTACCATAAGAACATGCAGGCTTGTTTAAAGGTTTAGCTTCTCTCTCATCCTGCACGGAAATAGTCTCCTGAACAAGTCCCTCAAGGTCTGTGGCATCCGACAAAAGCTCCCTCATCTGTAGCCACAATGGATAAGCCTGAGGGGGGAGCTCCCCTTCACCACGCTCCTGAACGTACTTTCTCATATCTTTACCTATTTTCTTCCAATCTGATAAAGACAAAGAACCTTCCTCCGGGAACCAAGGGCTTACCTTCTTCACGAAGTCAAAGAACTCTCTGGTTGTGCTTTCTGAAACTTTAAATCCTCTGCTAGCCATCATATGCTTAAACACTGAAAAGAACATTCGTTCCTGCTTTGACTCGGTCTGCCCCATGATATCAGATTACTTGCACTTAACCTGTGACCCTTTACCGGCAGGACGGCGGCTCCCTCGCAAGATCCGGCCTGTTACCTTGAAAGAAAGAAAGAAAGAAAGAAGGAAAGTTTACCTGCCCAAATTGTCCCTGTTCAGAGGCGCCAGCTGCCACGGACCGACTCAGTCGGAACACACACTCCCGTGGGGAATCAGGGTCTTTGGTATGCAGGAAGGTACAGGTCCGGCGAATGACAGACAGACACACACAAGACCTGAATGCGTCTGAATGCACTTTACTGTTCTGAGGCAGGAATTTTTATACCCCCTCAAGTTGATATTACAGTGAAATGTTTACAAAGAATGGTTACCATGAGTATCTGGCACAGGGAAATACAAAATTAGTCAGGTATGAACGTCAGAGATTACACACAAGGTCATCGCGTCCCTCTGTAGTCAATGATAAATTAGTAATTGGAATTAGTAATTAGTTCTTGGAAACACTATGTATGCTATCTTTCTCAGGCTTATTTTGAAACTTTACTTAACTGATGGTTTCCATGTCAGAGTGCCAAAGCCAGCTAACCATACAAATAATATAAATTGTTGGGAGGTTAATTCTTTAATGTATCTAGGTAATAACTGTACAGCTAATTAAAAGCAAAGCAATGGATCTCCAGAGGATAAATCATGGCCAGTGCTGTAGTTCAAAGAATAAACTCCCAGTGAATCATCACGCCTGGATGCTCGCACCTCTGGCTGGCAGAGACATCTTGTAAGTAAAAGAACAGGTCAGAAAAAGGTCACACAGCTTGCCATGAGAAATTTCAGCTCAGCCCTATCTGCAGCCAAGGAGGCCCACAGCGGCATTCACCTTGAACAGCCCTGCCAAACAAGGCTTTCCCCAGTAAATATCACACAGCCTCCCCCTGGATTGTAGCTTGGCTGCGTGAAATTACGGTGATCAAGAGATGCGCGTGATAGAGATGTTGAGCAAAATTCACCAAAGAACTGTTCATGAAATTCCTGAGGCATCTGGGTGCTTCTGAGGCTGGTTGGTGAGACTAGTGGTTTCTTGAGATTTGTGCATGGTGTCTGTCTACCAGGAGAACTGAACTGTTGCTACTGGTTTATGTGTGGTGTCAGCCTGCCTAGAAGACTGGTCTGCAGTTGCTGAGTTGTATTTGGTGTTTGCTACAGGACTGAAATGGTGCCAAAGAAGATCAAACTCACCCCCAAAGGACTATTGCTAAGCAGGTCCATTTCCCCCATAGCCTAAAAATCTTTTCTTCTACTGCCTCATGGGTAAGAGGAGAGATTGTATGTTTATTAAATTAGACTGCAAGAAAGCACATGCAGCACATGAACCTAGAAACAGCCTAGGACAGAAGCCTTCCAGTTTCCATCTGGACCAGCTGAGCTGATCCTCTGCCACAGTGATCCATACCTAAATAGGGCAGGGAGAGAGCTGTCCTTACAGGATTGCCAATAGGCCCATGAGTGCAGGTAAAACCACTACAGCTGCCTAGAGGAACCAACCCAGAACCCTCAGGACACAGGAATAAAGGAGCATCCTGGGACAAGACCCTTCCAGTTTCTGTCAAGCCCAGAGCTGATCCTCGGCCACTGGGCTCCATGCCCAAATAGCACCAGGAGAGAGCTGATCTCCCAGGAGAACCTATACACCTACAAGCACAGGTAAGACCACCACTTCTGTTCAAATTCCTGACCCAATAGGGTCCCTCCCAAAGCCATCAAGTCGCATGAACCAAAGAACTGATGGGGAAAGGATCCTTCTGGTTTCTGTCTGCACACCAGAGCTGACCCTGCCCCACAGCCCTTCATTCCTAAATTCTGACCCTCCCAAAGAGAACTGGTCTCTCAGGAGTACTGACACAGAAGCTTACAGGAGGAACAAGCCACAGTTAGAGACAGAAAGAGCAGCTAATACCAGAGATAACCATGTGGAGAATGGCAAAATCACAAAGAGAGACAACCTGCAGATAGAAAACCTAGGAGCAAGATCAGGAGCCAAAGATGCAAGCATCACAAACAGAATTCAAGAGATAGAAGACAGAATCTCAGGTGCAGAAGATACCATAGAAAACATTGACATAACACTCAAAAAATGCAAAAAGCAAAAAGCTCATAACTCAAAACATCCAGGAAATCGAAGACACAATAAGTCCAAACCTAAGGATAATACATATAGAAGAGAGTGAAGATTCCCAACTTAAAGTGTCAGTAAATATCTTCAACAAAATTACAGAAAAAGAAACCTTCCTTCACATAAAGAAAGAGATGAACATAAACATACAAGAAGCCTACAGAATTCTAAGAAAATGGAAGACTAAATGGTGGATATTTCAGTGCTTCTTAATAGGGTAACAAAATTGTACCAGAAGGAAATATTGAGACAAAGTGGGGAGCAGAAACTGAAAGAAAGGCTATCCAGAAACTGCTCCACATGGGTATCCCTCCCATAAGCAGTCACCAAACCCGGACTCTATTTTGGATATATATATCCAAATCTCTCTCTCTCTCTCTCTCTCTCTCTCTCTATATATATATATATATATATATATATATATATATATAATGTTGAAATTGAGCACAAAGTATTTTTTATTTATAAGGTTTGTCAGAAATACAAATATCACTCAGGCCTTGAGCAGGAGCTGCGCACAGAGCAGCGGTTTTGGTGGGCCCAGTCAAGCATGAGCTCTGTGTCCTGAAGGCTGACCCCCCACTCCCTGCAGCCTCCACAATCTTCCCAGCTGTTTCCAACCAGCTGGCAGAACCAGGTACCCGAGATATCCCAAGTTTAAGACCTTTGGGAACTTAGGCCTTGAGCAGGAGCTGCGCACAGAGCAGCGGGTCCGGGGCCCCAGCCAGGCATGGGCTCTGTGCCCTGAAGGCAGATCCCGCATTCCCTGCAGCCTCCGCCATCTTTCCAGCTGTTGCGAACCAACTGGCATAACCAGCTGTTTCAATCCAGCCAGCAGAAACAGCCTCCGCCATCTTCCCAGCTGTTTCAAACCAGCCTGCAGAACCAGGTTCCTAAGATATCCCGAGTTTAAAACCTCTGGGAACTCAGGCCTTCTGTCAGCAATCTGTGAGCAGGAGTCCCGTAGGGCAGTGGTTCAGGAGTCCCAGTCATGGGGAAATAGCATTATGAGCCCACAGGAGGTTCAAGCACCAGCTAGTAACTACAGGACCAACTAACACCAGAGATAACCAGATGGCAAAAAGCAAACGTAAGATCATTACTAACAGAAATAAAGGCAATATGGCAGCATCTGAACCCAGTTCCCCGACAGCAATAAGTCTTAGATACCCCAACACACCAGAAAAACAAGACTCTGATCTAAAATCATTGGTCAGGATGCTGATAGAGGATCACTTAGATAAATCTCTTAAAGTAATACAGGAGAAAATGGATCAAAAATTAGAAGCACTTACAAGGAAAACACAAAAATCACTTAAAGAAATTCAGGAGAATATGAATCAAAAAATGGATGCCAATAAGAGGGAAACACAAAAATCACTTAAAGAAATAAAAGAGAACGTGGGTCAACAAGTAAAAGTCATAAAAGCGGAACACAAAAAAATCCCTTAAAGAATTACAGGAAAACACAAATAAGCAAGTGAAAGATCTGAGCAAAACCATCCAGAATCTAAAAACAGATGTAGAAACAACTAAGAAATCACAAAGGGAGACAACATTGGAGATAGAAAACCTTGGGAAGAAATCAGGAGTCATAGATGCAAATATCAACAATAGAATACAAGAGATAGAATACAGAATCTCAGGTGCTGAAGATAGCAGAGGATCCATGGATTCAACAATTAAAGAAAATGCAAAATGCAAAAAGCTGGTAACCCAAAACATTCAGGAAATCCAGGACACAATGAGAACACAAAACCTAAGGATTATAGGTATAGATGAGAGTGAAGATCTACAACTAAAAGGGCCAGCAAATATCTTCTACAAAATTATGAAAGAAAACTTCCCCAACCTAAAGAGAGAGATGCCCATGAATATACAAGAAGCCTACAGAACCCCAAACACAATGGACCCGAACAGAAATATCTCCCGTCACATAATAATCAAAACCCCAAATGTAGTAAAGAAAGAAAGAATATTAAAGGCAGTAAGAGGAAAAGGCCAAGTAACATATAAGGGAAGACCTATCAGAATTACACCAGACTTCTCACCTGAGACCATGAAAGCTAGAAGATCCTGGGCAGATATCATGCAGATTCCAAGAGAACGCAAACTTCAGCCAAAACTACGATACCCAGCAAAACTCTCAATCACCATAGATGGGGAAACAAAGGTATTCCATGACAAAACCAAATTTGCATGATATCTATCCACAAATCCAGACCTACAAAGGATAAAAGGGGAAAAACACCAACACAACGGGGGGGAACTACACCTCAGAAGAAGCAAGATAGAAACTCCCTCTCATCAAACCCAAAAGAAGAGAAACACTCAAATATAAAAAATAACACCCAAAATGTCAGGAAGTAATAATTACTGTTCCTTAATATCTCTTAACATCAATAGAATCAATTCCCCAATAAAAAGACACAGACTAACAGACTGGATACGGAAACAGGACCCCACATTTTGCTGCATACAGGAAACACATCTCAGTGTTAAAGACAAACACCACCTTAGAGTAAAAGGCTGGAAGAACAATTTTACAAGCAAATGGTCTCAGGAAACAAGCCGGAGTAGCCATTCTAATATCAGATAAAATTGACTTTCAACCTAAAGTCATCAAAAGAGACCTGGAAGGTCACCTCTTGCTGATCAAAGGGAAAATCCACCAAGAAGAAATCTCAATACTGAACATCCATGCTCCAAATGTAAGGGCACACTCATTCGTAAAAGAAACTTTACCAAAGCTTAAAGCACACACTGCACCTAACATAATAATTGTAGGTTACTTCAACACTCTACTTTCCTCAATGGACCAATCAGGAAAGCAGAAACTGAACAGGGACACAGTGAAACTAATTGAAGCTTTGGACCAATTGGATTTAACAGATATATATAGAACATTTCATCCTGAAGCAAAAGAATATACCTTTTTCTCAGCACCACATGATACCTTCTCCAAAATCGATCATATACTTGGTCACAAGACAGACCTCAACAAAAAAAAAAAAAAAAGAAGACTGAACTAATCCCATGCCTCCTATCATATCACTATGGAAGAAAAGTGGTCTTCAATAGCAAGAAGATCAACAGAAAGTCCACATACACATGGAAACTGAACAGTACTCTACTCAATGACACCTTGGTCAAGGAAGAAATAAAGAAAGAAATCAAAGACTTTTTAGAATTCAATGAAAATGAAGGTACAACCTACCCAAATCTATGGGACACAATGAAAGCAGTGCTTAGAGGGAAACTCATAGCCCTGAGTGCCTCCAAAAAGAAACTAGAGAGCATACACTAGCAACTAACAGCACACCTGAAGGCCCTGGAACAAAAAGAAGCTAATTCACCCAGGAGGGGTATTTTTTGTTTTTTTTTTTGTTGTTGTTGTTGTTGTTGTTGTTGTTGTTTTTTGTTTTTCGAGACAGGGTTTCCCTGTATAGCCCTGGCTGTCCTGGAACTCATTCTGTAGACCAGGCTGGCCTCGAACTCAGAGATCCACCTGCCTCTGCCTCCCAAGTGCTAGGATTAAAGGCGTGCGCCACCACCGCCCAGCTCCAGGAGGGGTAGAAGACAGGAAATCATCAAAGTAAGGGCTGAAATCAATCAAGTAGAAATAAAGAGAACCATACAAAGAGTCAACAAAACCAAGAGCTGGTTCTTTGAGAAAATCAACAAGATAGATAAAACCTTAGCCAGACTAACCAAACGGTACAGAGACAGTATCCAAATTAATAAAATTAGAAATGAAAAGGGGGATATAACACCAGAAACAGGAAATTCAAACAATCATCAGATCCTAATACAAAAGCGTATACTCAACACAACTGGAGAATGTGGAGGAAATGGACAATTTCCTAGACAGATACCAAATACTAAAATTAAATCAGGATCAATTAGATCAGCTAAACAGTCCCATAACCCCTAGAGAAATAGAAGGGGTTATAAAAAGTCTCCAAACCAAAAAAATTATGGAACCAGATGGTTTTAGTGCAGAATTTTATCAGACCTTCAAAGAAGACCTAACACCAATACTCTTCAAACTATTCCACAAAATAGAAACAGAAGGAACACTGCCCAACTCTTTCTTCGAAGCCACAATTACGCTGATACCAAAAGCACAAAAAGATCCAACAAAGAAAGAGAACTACAGGCCAATTTCCCTTATGAATATTGATACAAAAATACTAAATAAAATTCTTGCCAACTCAATCGAAGAGCACATCAAAACGATCATTCACCATGATCAAGTAGGCTTCATCCCAAGGATGCAGGGATGGTTCAATATATGAAAATCCATCAATGTAATCCACTGCATAAACAAGCTAAAAGAAAAAAAACACATGGTCATCTCATTAGATGTTGAAATGCATTTGATAAAATTCAGCATCCTTTCATGCTAAAAGCCCTGGAAAGAACAAGAATTCAAGGCCCATACCTAAATATAGTAAAAGCAATATACAGCAAACCAGTAGCCAACATCAAAATAAATGGAGAGAAACTTGAAGCAATCCCAGTACAATCAGGGACTAGCCAAGGCTGCCGTCTCTCAGTACCTGAGAATCTAGTGAGAGCAATTAGACAAAATAAGGAAGTCAAATGGATACAAATTGGAAAGGAAGAAGTCAAAATATCACCTTTTGCAGATGATATGATAGTATACGTAAGTGACCCAACAAACTCCACCAGAGAACTCCTACAGCTGATAAACAACTTCAGCAAAGTGGCTGAAATATAAAATCAACTCAAGCAAATCAGTAGCCTTCTTGGACTCAAAGGACAAGCAGGCTGAGAAAGAAATTAGGGAAATAACACCCTTCACAATAGCCACAAACCATATCAAGTATCTTGGCATGACTTTAAGCAAACAAGTGAAAGATCTGTATGACAGGAACTTCAAGGCCTTGAAGAAAGAAATCGAAGAAGACCTCAGGAGATGGAAAAATATTCCATGCTCTTGGATTGCCAGGATCAATATAGTAAAAATGACCATCTTTCCAAAAACAATCTACAGATTCAATGCAATCCCAATCAAAATCCCAAATCAATTCTTTATAGATCTAGAAAGAGCAATTCTCAAATTCATCTGGAGTAACAAAAAAGCCAGGATAGCTAAAACTATTCTCAACAATAAAAGGACTTCTGGGGTAATCAATCCCTGACCTCAAGCAGTACTACAGAGCAATTGTGCTAAAAACTGCATGGTATTGGTACAGTGACAGGCAAGTAGATCAATGGAATAGAATTGAAGACCCAGAAATGAACCCAAAGACTTATGGTCACTTGATCTTTGATAAAGGAGCTACAGCCATCCAGTGGAAGAAAGATAGCCTTTTCAACAAATGGTGCTAGTTCAACTGGAGGTCAACATGCAGAAGAATGTGAATTGACCCACTCATATCTCCTTGTACCAAGATCAAATCCAAGTGGATCAAGGACCTCCACATAAAATCAGACACACTGAAACTAATAGAAAAGACACTGGGGAAGACCCTGGAGGACATGGACAAAGGGGGAAAGTTTCTGGACAGAACACCAATAGCTTATGCTCTAAGATCAAGAATTGACAAATGGGACCTCATAAAATTACAAAGTTTCTATAAGGCAAAGGACACTGTCAGAAGGACAAAACAGCAACCAACAATTTGGGAAAAGATCTTCACCAACCCCACATCTGACAGAGGGCTAATATCCAATATATACAAAGAACTCAAGAAGTTAGACCAAAAAGAACCAAATAACGCTATCAAAAATGTGGTATAGAGCTAAACAGAGAATTTTCACCAGAAGAAATTTGGATGGCCGAGAAGCGCCTTGAGAGATGTTCAACATCATTAGTCATCAGGGAAATGCAAATCAAAACAACCCTGAGATTCCACCTCACACCAGTCAGAATGGCTAACATTAAAAACTCAAGAGACAACAAGTGCTGGTGAGAATGTGGAGAAGGAGGAACACTCCTCCACTGTTGGTGGGATTGCAAAATGGTAAAACCGCTCTGGAAATCAGTTTGGCGGTTCCTCAGAAAATTTGGCATGTCACTTCCAGAGGACCCTGGCATACCACTCCTGGGCATATACCCAGAGGATTCCCCTGCATACTATAAAGACACATGCTCCACTATGTTCATAGCAGCCTTGTTTATAATAGCCAGAAGTTGGAAGGAGCCCAGATGTCCCTCATAGGAGGAATGGATACAGAAAATGTGGTGTATTTATACAATGGAATACTACTCAGCAATTAAAAATAATGAATTCATGCAATTTGTAGGCAAATGGTTAGATCTGGAAACTATCATCGTAAGTGAGTTAGCCCAATCACAAAAGAATACACGTGAAATGCAATCACTGATAAGTGGATATTAATGATCCCAGAAGCCCTAAATACTCAAGGCACAATTAGCAAGTCAAATGAGTCCCAAGAAGAAGAAAGGAGAGGACCCTGGGCCTGAAAAGATTGGATCCAGTTTTGTAGATCCAGAACAGAGAAATGGGGGGGGTGATTGGGGAATATTTGGAGGGAAGAGGACTTATGGGTCATATGGTATGGGGGGGAATGGGAAAGGGGAAATCCTTTGGAATGTAAACAAAGAATATAGAAAATAAAATTTTTAAAAAAGTAAAAAAAAAAACCCTCAAGTGACAATAGGTGCTGGCAAGGATGTGGAGAAGGAGGAACACTCCTCCACTGTTGGTGGGATTGCAAGATGGTACAACCACTCTGGAAATCAGTCTGGCCGTTCCTCAGAAAATTGGGCATGACACTTCCAGAGGGCCCTGTCATACCATTCCTGGGCATATACCCAGCAGATTCCCCTGCATACAATAAAGACACATGCTCCACTATGTTCTTAGTAGCCTTATTTATAATAGCCAGAAGTTGGAAGGAGCCCAGATGTCCCTCAAAGGAGGAATGGATACAGAAAATGTGGTATATTTATACAATGGAATACTACTCAGCAATTAAAAATAATGAATTCATGAAATTTGTAGGCAGATGGTTGGATCTGGAAAATATCATCCTAAGTGAGTTAACCCAATCACAAAAGAATACACATGAAATGCAATCACTGATAAGTGGATATTAATGAGCCCAAAAGCTCTGAATACTCAAGGCACAATTAGTAAATCAAATGATTCCCAAGAAGAAGGAAGGAAATGACCCTGGTCCTGAAAAGACTGGATCCAGTTTTTTAGACGAGTATCAGAACAGAGAAATGGGGTGGGGCCTTGATTGGGGAATGGGCAGAGGGAAGAGGACTTATGGGACATATGGTAAGGGAGGGAACTGGGGAAGGGAAAAGCCTTTGGAATGTAAACAAAAATATAGAAAATAAAAAATATATATTAAAAAAAGAAATACAAATATCACATATTCTCTCTCATATGTAAGCCATAACCTTTAATTTTTAATTTTGTGTACTTAAATTGTAGTGGATTTCCTATAGGAAAGGAAGGAAGAAAAGGACTATGGGGGTTGCGGCACTGACATGGGGTAACTGGATAGTAGAAAACATGTGACATAAAGGCATAGGAAGAAAAGGCAGGGGAAGGTTATTAAGTAGGGATGAGGAAAAGGAGAGAATAAGTATAAAATCATCCAAAAAGTATGTTTTTATATACAAGATCTATAAAAATGGTGTGGAAGTCTATTACTTTGAGATTAAGTTGTAAAAAGAGTGAAAGGAAAGAAGGGAGAGAAGGAGGGAGGGAGGGAGGGAGGGAGGGAGGGAGGGAGGGAGAAAGATGAGCATTTGCATGGAATTACTATGCTAGATAGTTTTTATGTCAACTTGAATACAGGCTAGGATCTTTTGGGAAAAGAGAACATCAACTGAGAAAAAGTCCAATCAGTGATTGATGTTAAACGGCCCAGGAAACTGTGACTAGTTGGGCATGTAGTATTGTATAAGAAAGCAAGTTGAACAAACCATGTGGAACAAACTAATAAAGCACTCTTCCATGACCTCTTCCAACCTCCAGTTTTCTGCCTTGAGAGTCTGCTCTAACTTCTTTCATTGATGAAGTGGGATCTTAGTGTAAGCTGCAATAAACCTTTTCCTTCTCAAACTCTTTTTGATTATGATGCTTTGTCACAGAAACAGAAACTGGAACTAAGTCAAATATTGTCTATGTAATATGTTATTAAATGATAATGCCAGAGCTAGATGTGGAATACTTCCCTTTGAGTTGTTCATCAGGGAGAGCCAATAGTCTTCCAAAGCAGTAGACTCAGGCTTTGTAGTTTTAGATAATGAGTAGTTGCCTTTTGGAAAAATTAGTAATAAAATTGTACACTGTATTTATGATTTAAAATATCTGTATTGTTTGACATTTTGAAATGCAGATTATATATTAACATGTGGCACAATTAAAAAGAAATAGATAAAATGTTATATCCTTAGAAGATAATCATTTAGGCTAAGAACCAAAGAAAACTAGTCACTTCTTTTAAAAAAATTTATTGAACAAATTTTTAGGAATGTAAATGTAACATATTTACCTATGAATGATCACAATGTTTTTAATCTCAGGAATAATTCTGTTTATTTTTCATTTGGAGGCAAGGAAAGCAGGAGAGGAACAAAAATAGAAGTGAGAAAACAATGGAGTGGACATGAAATACAGAAGTGTTAAGGTAAAAATTCAAGGAATAAGAAAGTATTTCATTATCTCATACTTTCTCTTTTTCTTGTTTTGTAACTCAAGTTCTATGTCCTAAATGCCCATATTAAAGTAAAGACAAAAGTTTTGTGGAATCATAGGATCACTTAAAAAGGAAAGTTAGCCGGGCAGTGGTGGCACACTCCTATAATCCCAGCACTCTGGGAGGCAGAGGCAGGCAGATTTCTGAGTTCGAGGCCAGCCTGGTCTACAGAGTGAGTTCCAGGACAGCCAGGGCTATACAGAGAAACCCTGTCTCAAAAAAAATAAGGAAATTTATGAAATACAAAGGTATCCAAAGGTTTTGGCCAGCATCTGTTCTAGGATACAGCTGATCCCTTATGGTAAAGTAAGTATCATAGCTTGTTACCAAATGCAAAAAGCTGAATTTGGCACTTGGTACTATGCTAACAGCTTTGTTAGATGGTAATTAATGTCTATTCTATTCTATTCTATTCTATTCTATTCTATTCTATTCTATTCTATTCTATTCCATTCCATTCCATTCCATTCCATTCCATTCCATTCCATTCCATTCCATTCCATTCCATTCCATTCCATTCCATTCCATTCCATTCCATTCTATTCTACTCTATTCGATGTTAAGGCCAAGGACTGTCAACAGGTTTAATTGAAAAACAATAATATCAACATAAAAAACATTTAAATAATTCAATGCCTATTTATGAGAAAAAACAGAATAGCATGAAAAGAAGGGAACATCTCTGGTGGTATGAATATGCTTGGGCCAGAGAGTGTCACTATTAGGAGGTAAGGCCTTGGTGGACTAAATGTGGCCTTGTTAGAAGAAGTGTGTCATGAGACCATTCTCCTAATCACTCAGGAGCCAGTCTTCTAGCAGCCTTCAGATAAAGATTGAAAACTCTTAGCTTCCCATATACCATGCCTCCCTAGATGCTGCCATGCTTCTCCATTGAAGATAATGGACTGAACTTCTGAACCTGTAAGCCAAGCCCAATTAAAAGTTGTCCTTATAAGAGTAGCCCAAATATCCCTCAAAGGAGGAATGGATACAGAAAATGTGGTATATTTATACAATGGAATACTACTCAGCAATTAAAAATAATGAATTCATGCAATTTGTAGGTAAATGGTTAGACCTGGAAAATATCATCCTGAGTGAGCTAACCCAGTCACAAAAGAATACACATGAAATGCAATCACTGATAAGTGGATATTAATGAGCCCAGAAGCCCTAAATACTCAAGGCACAATTAGCAAGTCAAATGATTCCCAAGAAGAAAGGAGAGGACCCTGGGCCTGGAAAGATTGGATCCAGTTTTGTAGAGAAACCGTGGGGGGAGGGGGAATGACTGGGGAATAGTTGGGGGGAGAGGAATTATGGGACATAGGGAGGGGGAACTGGGAAAGGGGAAAGCCTTTGGAATGTAAACATAGAATATAGAAAATAAAAATTAAAAAAAAAAAAGAGTTGCCTTGTCATGGTGTCTACTCACAACAGGAAAGCCCTAAGACAGAAGTTGGTACAGGCACTGGGGTATTACTTTGATACTCCTGACAGTGCTTTTGTTTGGAGGAATGTGGATTTGGGGACTTTGTATTTGGGAATCAGTGGAATGCTTTAAGTGTTGCTTAATGGACCATCGTAGTAGGAATATGGAAGACATTGGAGCTAAGGATGATTTGAACTGTCCATACCTGGCCCAAATGTTTAAGTGAATAAAAATGTTAGTGTGTGGTCTAGAGTTTGTTTTGGTGCTATTTTAGTGAAGAACATGGCTACCTTTTAGCATTGTTCAAAGAATATACCTGAGCCTAAGATGAAGAGATTCAGACTAACTGCTTTGACAAAGGAAGTCTTAAAACAGTGTAGTACAAATTCTGTTGTGAGGTTACTAAAGTTCATTTTGATGATGAGTAGTTTAATGTAAAGGAACTAACTGAGAAAGGAAAAATATAAAAATATTTGCTTCAAATTATAAAGGGCCACCAGGATGTGATATGGAGATGGATCCTATGTTCCAGAAGAAAAGAAATTAAGATAGTGCAAATCTCTGTCCCATTAAGCTTATGCTTTTGCAGTTGAAAAAGGAAGAGTTGTACCTAGGTTTTTATTATTATTTGATTTTTTTTCATTTGGACTTTTAATGTGAAATAAATTGTACACATCCAAATCCACGTCAAATTATGCTATATAAAAAAATAAAGGCTGTCTCACAGCTCGGCTTCATTAACTATTGTTACAGAGAAGGCCTTGCCTAAAAGACTCCTGAATAAGGCCTTTCTATTATTCTACCACTTTGGTACTCAAGCTTCACCCACAATAGGACAAGATCTTCCTCATCTCATGTTCTGCTTTTCTCTTCTTGCCTGGCATAGACTCCACAAAGGTTAATGTGTAATGTGAACATGTGTTCCTGATTTTCTCTCAGGGGAAATGAATTAGTGGTGGCCAGACAGTGCCTGCAAAATGAGGAGTTAAGTGTGAAACAAAAGCTGGAAAGTGTTTTTAGAATTGAAGGAACAGGGAGTGGAGAGCTAGCTAGCTAGATCAAAGAATAAAGTGGTTTGGAGTGAAAGTAGTTCCCTGTGCATAGGAAACCTTCCATATTCTGCATTACTGGCAACAGTTGTAAAAGTTTTTTCAAAAATACCATTGAGTTACCATTTAGAGTTATTATCTAGTGGGTATTGGGGACAAATTTAGTATGTGAATTTTGAATCCTTTAAGACCAGGAGGCATCCCAGTAGGGATCCTGAAAGTAGCAGCAAAGACCCATTGAGTGAAGATAGGAGTTACTATTTTTATCACTAGCATAATCCTAATAATCCTAATAATAGATTTAATAACCAAGCAAGCAAGCAGCCAGATTAGGTTAGCAGGTTGACATAAGACAATTAGGGCTATAGACCAGTGCCTGAGGGAGAACAGTTTCCCCAGATCTGGGATTTTTTGAGGAGAGAGAGAGAGAGAGAGAGAGAGGTGTTTCGATAGGTCCTAAAATGAAGAGTCAGTGAGAAGGGCCAGTTTGTGAAGACTGTGCACACCTCCATTCCCAAGGACACCAGAGGGTGGACAGGAGCTCCCTCAGGACCAGGGGGCATTTACTGTGACCAGTAGGGTAGTTTACAATTGGCCAGTGTTTGGATGGAGAAGACTAGCAATCTGATGGCTGGAAAGCCCTTGTGGGGGTGGGGAATGTGAACCTGTAAGTTTGTTAATCCAAGTCTTCGACCAATTATGTTTTGTAAAGCACAGTATGATGCAGTGAGAGGGGGCACCTCAATGACACCCCACCCCCAGTTGCCAGTCATATGAGGGGTTTATTGTAGAATAGAGTATATTTGGGGGCATGGGAAGTAAGGTTGAGAAGTGAGTAGAGGCAGAGAAAGAGGAGAGAGAGGGAAAGAAAGGGAGGGAGGCAGGAAACACATGGAGAGGGGAAGAGGAGGAGAGGGAGAAAAACATCAGAGAGAAAAGAGAGACCATATAGAAGCTTGGCCTACCTGGCTGTTGCTAGGTAACGGGCAGAGCCTAGAAGGAATGCTAACATGCTAACAGAAACTAAGAGAGAAAATGAAAAGATCTTCCGTAGTCATGGATCAGGATTTAATATTGTGAAAATGATCATCCTACCCACAGCAATCTAGAGAGTCAGTATGATCTGTAAACAAATTCTAATACAACCTCATAGAAATTGAAAAAAATCTTCAAGTTCACATCCCAAAATAAGTCAAACAATCCTGAATAATAATTATTATTATAACAACAACAACAATAACAACAACAACAACAACAACAACAAATTGCTGGAGGTAACATCATCAAGACTTCACGTTGCATTGCAGAGCTATCTTAATAAAACTAGCATGGCATTACCATAAAAACATAACCATTCTGGGCAAAAGATTCCGAGACTTGAAGAGGACTGGGACTCCACAGGAAGACCAACAGAGTCAACTAACCTGGACCCTGAGTGTTGGGGGTGGGGTTTCCTTGAGACTGAATAACCAACCAAAGAGAGAGCGCAGGCTGGACCTAGGACCCCTGCCAATATGTAGCACAAATGCAGCTTGGTCTTCATATAGGTCCCCGAAAAACTGGGGATATGTCCCTGAACCTGTTGCCTGCTTGTGGATCCTGTTTCTCTCCTATGGATCCTGTCTGGACTTAGGGGGAGAGAATATGCATAGTCCTGTAGTGACTTTATCTGTGGGAGTAGGAAGAGTGGTGATAATGAGGAGGGTTCCCCCTTCTTAGAAGAGAATGTGATGGCAAATGGGGGAATCTTGTGAGGTGGTATTGGGAGGAGAGAGGTACTGATATTTGAATCTAAAGTAAGTAAATAATTTTAAAATAAAACCAGAAATATTGATTGATACACCCACAATGATTCTACATACCTAGGGACACACATATAACCTAAAAACAAACACCAGAGAAAAAGCAGAATCAACAAATGGTATTGGTCTAACTGGATGTAAAAAATAAAAATAGGCCTATAATTATTCTCTGAACAAAACTCAATTCTAAGTGAGTCAACTTCTAGGCAAGAATTCCAGTGCCAGGATGGGCCATGTTTTATTAATCTCTGTTTCCCAAAAGGGTCTCATGGACATCACTAAACAATACAGTCTGCTCTAAGACTATTGTTTGCCCTCCACAACCTGAAGGTAATGCTCTGTTGATGACAATACCACTTACTTATGGCATTGTACATAAAATATATGAGCTGGGGTCCAACTAAAAATTTCAGCTGCACTGATTAGCATTTATGGAGCTAGAAGGAACTTTGCAAACTACTAGAGCATAGAAGTAATGAATAAACCTGTGACCTTCAACAATTGTCCTGCTTGGAAGATATATTGGTGCAACTTTGTCACAAATTTTATGGGTGTAATGAGGACTTATTGATTGACTGTTGTCTTAGTTAGGGTTTTACTGCTGTGAACAGACACCATGACCAATGCAAGTTTTATAAAAGATAACATTTAATTGGGGCTGACTTACAGACTCAGGGGGGTCCGTCCATTGTCATCAAGGCAGAAACATGGCAGCATCTAGGCAGGCATGATGCAGGAGGAGCTGAGAGTTCTACATCTTCATCTGAAAGCTGCTAGTGGAAGACTGACTTCCAGGCAACTAGCGTGAAGGTCTTATGCCCACACCCACAGTGACACACCTACTCCAACAAGGCCACACCTCCTAATAGTGCCACTCTCTGGGAAAAGCATATACAAACCATAACATTCCACTCCCTGGCCTCCATAGGCTTGTTCAAACATTAGTCTATGGGGGCCATACTTAAACATAGCATAATGCAAAATACATTTAGTCCAACTTCAAATGTCCCCGTAGTCTATAGAGCAGTCTCAACAGTGTTAAATGTCCAAAGTTCAAGGTCTCTTTTGAGATTCACCCAATCACTTAAAAGTAATCCTCCAAGCAAGACAGGAAACCAGCTGGGCAAAGTCAAAACTCTTCATCACGATGTCTGATGGCAAAGCAGTCTTCAGATATCCAACTCCTTTTTCATCTTGTTGGCTTAAACAAGTTTCTTTCTCCTGGGCTTGTTCCACTCCCTGTTAGTAGCATTCCTTGGCAGGCATCCTGCGCTCTGGCATCTTTAACACCTTGGGTACCCCAAGTCAATTTCAGCTTCACAGCTTTTTGTTCCAATGTCTGAGATCCACACATGATCTTCTGTACATCTCCAAATAGCTGGTGTCACTTCTCCTGCTCTGCCCTCTGTAGCACTGTTCAGGCTGATCCACTACACTGTCACTGCTGTTCTTTGTGGTCATCCCATGGTATTGGCATCTCCAATATGCTAGGATCTTCTACTGCAACTATGCTTCACCAAAGCCTCTCATAGGCTCTCTTCATGGTACCAAGCCTCAACTCCTTTGCATGACCCCTTCAGTCCTGGGCTGTCAATTACAACTGTGGATGCACTTTTACCAATGGCCTTCCATGGCCTCTCACAGTGCCAAACCTCAGCTGTTCTTCATGATGCCTTCATGCCTTCAAAACCAGTACCACCTGGATGATTCTTACATGTTACCAAGTACAGCTGCAGCATGAGGTACAATCTTGGCTATCTCTGGAACACATCTTTGTGTTCTCAGAAAACACTTCCCAGATTTCACCTCAGTGATGCTGGTCTTTTCTTAATCACCACTAATTTCTTAGCTCTAGCTAACCAGCATCAATTGTCCCAGTAGTCTCCTTATCTTCTTGAATATAAATCCACATGGCTGAAGCTGCTGAGTTCTGCTGCTTGTAGGAACTGGAACGTTGCCCCCCCCCAACCCCCTTGTTCTATTACATTATCACTAACTTCCTTTTTCCCAGCTCCTTTACTGCCTAAGTTGGCTTTCCTGAATTTGGCTCCATAGACTGACTTTGAACTCAAGAGATCTGCATGCCTGTCTCCTAAACACTGGGATTAAAGGTATGGTCCACCAAGCCTGGATTTAAGTTTTTCTTCACCTAGAATTTGATCTGTTCTAGGCTGGCCTTGAACTCAAAGATCTGCTTATCTTTGCCTCCTGGGATTAAAGGTTTGTACTGCCATGCCTAAATTTACCTGGGTGGAATCTTGCCCCAAGGTCACCACTTCCTTAATTCAATTTAATATCCTTGAATTCAGCTCCTTTTCACTTCCTAGAGTCCCTTTAATACTCAAAATATATATTTTGTACTTTTCCTTTCTCATCTTGCTATGTTTGTTCAAAATTCTCTTCATCCGACTTAACCAGAGAACAAAGTCTTTCTTGGGCTTTTTTGAGACTTCCTTTGCAGATATAATTAATATAAATCTCTTTACCTTAGCCCTAGGCAGTCTCTTCATACAATGGCAAAGAGCAGCCATGTTCTTCACCAAAACATCACAAAACCAGTCTATTGGCCACATAATAAAGTGCTTCTCCACTGAAACCTCCTGGGCCGTCAGGCCTACACAGTGCAAATGACCCTCAGCACCACTGTCTTCCATATTCCTACTAGTCTGGCCCATTAAGCCCCACTTAAAGCATTCCTTGACTTTCCAAATCCAAAGTCCCAAAATCCACATTCTTCCAAACAAAAGCATGGTCAGGCCTATCACAGCAATACCCCAGTCCCTGGTACCAACTTCTGTCTTAGCTAGGGTTTTACTGCTGTGAACAGACACCATGACCAATGCAAGTTTTATAAAAGACAACATTTAATTGGGGTTGGCTTACAGACTCGGGGGGTGGTCAGTCCACTGTCATCAAGGCAGAAACATGGCAGGATCCAGGCAGGCATGGTGCAGGAGAAGCTGAGAGTTCTACATCTTCATCTGAAAGCTGCTAGTGGAAGACTGACTTCCAGGCAACTAGGGTGGAGGTCTTAAGCCCACACCCACAGTGACACACCTACTCCAACAAGGCCACACCTCTTAATAGTGCCACTCCCTGGGAAAAGCATATACAAACCATAACAACTGTATATCCCACTTTATGAGATGGAAACAATACCTGGAAATTCCAAAGTGGCATAGAACCTGAAACTAGGTAGGTCTTAGATGTAGGGGAAAACCTACTTCTATTTGTCTCCCAAAGGAACATGGAAATAAAAAGACTTCTGATGACATATTGTTATACACACAGAACAAGAGAACATTGTTCATTCCTCATTAGAGAAGCTTCTACATTCTAATAGAATGTAATTAACAATGAGTTCCACAATTGGACAATATGCATAGTGTGAGAGACTTCAAAGTAATCAATCCTAAATGAGATACCTTTATTAATGCCCTCCTCCACTGAAGGCTCAGGGATCTATATGGACAAAGAGGCAAAAATAATGAAAGAGCCAAAGGCAGTGGATGACTCTAAGGAAACAGCATCTTTTTGACAGAATAAGATTGGCATACATATGAACACAAAGAGAATATGACAGCATTCATAAGACATGAACAGGATCATAGTAGACAAAACTCCAGCACTGGAAGGGAATGGAGCCAGAAATTTATATCCAACCCATGAAATTGTTTGCAATAAATACTTGCTGGAACTAATTCAAGGTATTCTAGGAAGAAAGAACTCCTGAGGAATAGAGAATGAAAACTGTAGATCACAGAAAACTAAAAATCACAGAAAATATTCCATTTGTCTATACAAATGTATATCTGAATATTGCCTGTGGTCAAAAGTAATAATCTTAAGATTATTTTAATTTATTTCAACGAAGCAAAGATATAAATCAGCCTAAATTTTTAACAAAGTCACTACAGATGAGATAAGCCTCACTGATTAAATTTTGGACTGTATGGAGCTACATAGCTAAAAGCAGGGACTGGAAAAGTTCAGAAATAGCAATATTTATGTTGTGTTTCGTCCAGAGTGCATTGTTCAAAAATTATTTCAAAATGAAATGCATAGCAGAGATGTTTCTGGCAGCACACTGCATCAAAAGAACTTTACTGAAGCCTCACTTCTAAGCTTGTAGCATTATATGCTTGTACTCTGATCCTGTGCAATGAACTTGGTCTAAAATCCATGAGCTCACATTCCAGAACTGAATGTACACATTTTTATTTGCTAATTTTTGTTATTGTTCTTTCAGAGCAAAGCCATAGAAGCTTCAACTAAAACTAAAACTAACACTAGGGGTGGGATACTGCTGTGATAAATCAGACCATATTGGTTTTGGAAATATTGTGGAAGTGTTTTTGAAACTCTGGGCTAGAAAATTAATTGAATGTTCAAAGCATGGTGAACTTCTCTCTGGGAGCTAGGAAGAGTGTTGGAGAAATAAAGATGATAGAGTTGTGAAGTTACAGAGGGAAATTTGAGAGTCACTCAAAGACTATATTCAGGCTGTTGCATATTTTGAGTTAAGAATATATGGTTCAGTTTAGCTTGGGATAATGAATGAGCTGTGATTAGCAAAATACCAGAGAGACTGCAATGAAACCTTTACTTTGCTGTAATAATCAATGCTGGTCACCTTGAGTTTAGCAAACCAAAGGAAGAGAGCCAATAAGCAGTATTCCTCCATGGACTACACTCAGCTCCAAGTTCTTGCCCTCTTTGAATTCTTGTCCTGACTTCCTTCAAAGATAAACAGTGATGTGACTAATCAGAGTAATTACAGAGTAATCCAGGTAAGTCCTTTATTTCCCCAAGTACTTTTAGTCATGGTGTTTCATCACCACAGGAATAACCCAATTTAGGTACTTCTAGTACCTAAAATTTGGAGTGGAAGAGGTGTATTGCTGTAACAGATCTGACCACATTTGGCAAAGATCATGGAAAGACTTTGAAACTTTAAGTTAGAAAAGGCCCTTGGTTTTGAGAAGTAATCACATTGTTCTGTAGAAGCTTGGGGAAATGTTAAGGGTAATGCCTGGCTTGTAAAGTTTCAGATAAAAGCAAAGGCTCTACTAGATCGATTCTGTGAACAATCTGTCTAGTCAGCTATAGCTCAAGAATTGGTCATTATTCACTGGGCAGTGATGGCGCACCCCTGTAATCCCAGCACTCTGGGAGGCAGAGACAGGTGGATTTCTGAGTTCAAGGCCAGCCTGGTCTACAGAGTGAGTTCCAGGACAGCCAGGGCTATACAGAGTAACCCTGTCTCGAAATAGCCAAAAGAAAAAAAAAAGAATTGGTCATGATTAATAAGAGACCAAAAACACTAAGGTGAAACCTCCTACTTTTCTGGGACAACAGATAATGGTCAGCTAGGGCTGAAGAATCTGCTGTGATTAAGAGGAGACTACCATCACTGAGGTGAAATCTTTTGGGAAGTGTTTTTTTAGAGATAGCATGCAGATGTTTTGTTCCAGAGTTGACCAAAGTTGTACCTTGTACTGGTAGCAAAAGGTGATAGTGATAAGGGCCATTCAAGTAGTGCTGATTTTGAAGGCATAAAGGGGTAATAAAGAAAAGCTGAAGCTCAACATTGAGGTGGAGATGGAGTCCCTAAATAGTGTCTACAAGAGACTATTGATGAAAGTGCAGCCCAGCTGCAACAAGAAACCACAAATTTTTAGAGCTGCCAGAACACTGGAATAAACACCAATAGCAGCAGTTAGGGAGCAGAGTCAGTCTCAGATTAGGAGACATTTTATAAGTGCTATAGCATGAAAAGCTGGAGAACTAACCCAGTTACTTTGGAAAAGGCTAGAAGATTGTGATGAGATTTCTGACATTGAACACCAAATTATTTATGCATTTAGAGTTCAGTTTTGCTTTGATTTGGTTGTGACTGTCCCCTAGTTCTTTCTTTTTTCATTCTGTTGGTTCCCTTTAATTTTTAAAACTAATTTTAAATTAATGTACAAATTAGTCAATTTCATATTAGAATTTCCATACATCTATGTCATTATATTTTGCTTTAATTTGTCACCCACTCAGAGAATACTCATGTCCCCTTCATTTTTTCTTTTATCTCTTTTGAATATTCTATTTATTCACAGTTCAAATGTTTTCCCCTTTCCAAGTTTCCCCTCCAGAAACCTCATAGAAGCAGGGGGAGGGAGGATAGGATAGGGAGTTTCTGGAGGAGAAATCAGGAAAGAGGATAACATTTGAAAAGTAAATAAATAAAATATCCAATAATAAAAAGTTAAAACAAAAACCACAAAAAAGAGGGTGCTCCCCCACCTACCACCCACTCCTGCCTCAGCACCTTAGCATTTACCTACGCTGAGTCATCGATCCTCCACAGGACCAATGGGCTCCCCTCCCAGTGATGCCTAATAAGGCAATCTTCTGCTACATATTTCACTGTTAAGATTGGGGAAAAGTTGTACCTTTACAGTGAAATGTTAGTATGTGGGCAAGAGGTCAATTGTGCTAGCTACTCAACTTGAAATGAGATATAGTCATATAAAGTGAGAAATGTGTCCAGAAGAAGATCAGGCTGTAAGCAGACAAGTCTGTAGGTCATTATTTTTTCTTTTTGAAAAACAGGATCTCAATATATAGCTCTACCTGTCCTGGAACTCTCTATGAAGACCAGGCTAAACCGTAACTCAAGCGATCTAACTGCCTCTGCCATCTGAATGCTGGGATTAAAGGCATGCACCCCCATGATCTATGGAGGAGAATAATGCTCTAGCTAAGACAATTTTGCCTTGCTCCTGATTTTATTGCAATTGCTTTGAGTTTCTATCCATTAAGTTGCTATTCCCTTGCTGTAAACTACCTTTATTTTGTTTAGGTATGTTTCTTGTATCCTTAATTGCTCAAGAACTTTTATCATGAAAGAGTATTTGACTTTGTCAGAGGCCTTTTCTGCACCTAGTTTGATGATCATGTCAATTTTGTCTTCCAGTTGTTTATATGGTAAATTACACTGATCAATTTACATATGCTCAACCAGCCATACATCTCTGGGATGAAGCTGACTTGATCATGGTAGACGATGCTTTTGATGTGTTCTGTGATTTGGATTTCAAGATTTTTGCATATATAGTCATAAGGTAAATTGTTCTATAATTCTCTTCATTGAGTCTTTATGTAATTTAGGTGTCAGTATAACTGTAGCCTCATAAAATAAATTGAGCAATGCCCTTTTATTTCTATTTTGTTGAATAATTAAATGAATATTGGTAAACTTTTTTGAAAGTCCAGTAAAATTCTGTGCTAAAGCCATCTGGCCCTGAGCTTGTTTTGGCTGTGACACTTTTAAAGATTGTTTCTATTTCACTAGGGATTCTAGTTCTTTTTAAATTGCTTACCTGATATTAATTTTATTCAATGATTGAATAATTTTAAAGGATTTTCCAGTTTGAGTGGTACATGTTTTTAAAGTACATCCTTAATCTAGATTCCCTTGGTGTCTGTTATGTTCTTTTCATTTCTGTTAATTGCGATACTCTCTCCCTGAACTTTATTAACTTAGATAAGGGTTTGTTAATCATATTGGTTTTCTGGAAAAAAAACAAAAAGACAAACCCACAACTTTCTTCATTAACTCTTACACTTTTTT
The DNA here is from genome assembly GCA_964023405.1 of Apodemus agrarius. Taxonomy (NCBI): domain Eukaryota; kingdom Metazoa; phylum Chordata; class Mammalia; order Rodentia; family Muridae; genus Apodemus; species Apodemus agrarius. The sequence continues at coordinate 163,658,462 of OZ030008.1, read as the reverse complement.
TGTTTCTATTTGATTGCCTTCAGCTCTGAGTTTGATTAAATTTTATCTATGCTTTTTAAATGTAATTAATTCTTTTTGTTCTAGAGCTTTTAGGTGTGCTGTTAAGTTGCTACTATGATGACAGGGGAGCATGGGAGAGGAAGAGCAAGCAGCTTTAGTTAGCATAATCATAAGTGTGCCTCAGAGAAGCAGAGCCCTGAGCACATTTTCTGAAGGCCTCATTCTGTTACTGAGGATTGCTTTGCATTATTATTATTATTATTATTATTATTATTATTATTACTTATTAGATACTTTATTTACATTTCAAATGTTATCCCATTTCCGGGTTTCCCCCTCTGAAAACCTGCTATCTTCTCCCCCCTCTCCCTGTTCACTCACCCACCCACTTCCACTTCCCTGTATTGGCATTCCCCTACACTGGGACACCGAGCCTTTACAGGACCAAGGGCCTCACCTCCTACTTCTGTCTGACAAGGCCATCCTCTGCTACATATGCTGCTGGAGCCATGGGTTCCTCTATGTGTACTCTTTGGTTGGTGGTTTAGTCCCTGGGAGCTCTGAGGGGGGGGGGAAAGTGGTACTGGTTGGTGAAGATTTCTTTGTTTATTGCTGTCAAGGTCACCACATCCCTTGTAATCTATAAGTATGAAAACTCTATAGGAGTTTCCAGCCCCTCACTGGGCAGTGTCATTGGTACTTATAATAATAGTGGTTGATCTTTTCCAAGCATTACTTCTGGAGCAATTAAGGATTTAGCCACCACCTTAGAAAGGATTTAGAGATGTAGATTGCTGATAACAATCATCACCTTAGAAAGAATTCAGATATGTTGAATTTTAGTAAAGTTTTGTTAAGATGTTTTTCTTACTGGCTGTGATGTAGAAAATGTGGGGAACAAATTAAAGTTCAAAAAGGAGCATGTTTTGATAGTTGAGCAATGGGTTAATTGAGGTCAGAAAAGCAAGAACAGTGGGAGCCTAGCTGTTGCTTACTGATCCACCTTTCTTGATAAAGATGGGTTGGTAATCAAGGGTGATAATTTATTCATTTATGTCATTGGCTTCCTGATTCTATAATAAAAATTAATGAGTATGCATACACCCTGAAGACTTTTTTAATTTTCTATATTCTTTGTTTACATTTCAAAGGGTTTCCCCTTTCCCAGTTCCCCCCCTCACCATATGTCCCATATGTCCTCTTCCCCCTCCCCTCCCCCCTGCCTCCCCTCCCTGCCTATTCCCCAATCACCACCCCACCATTTCTCTGTTCTGTTCTGGTACTCTCCTACAAAATTGGAACCAGTCCTTTCAGGACCAGGGTCTTCTCCTTCCTTCTTCTTGGGAATCATTTGATTTACTAATTGTGCCTTGAGTATTCAGAGCTTCTGGACTCATTAATATCCACTTGTCAGTGATTGCATTTTCATGTGCATTCTTTTGTAATTGGGTTAACTCACTTAGGATGATATTTTCCAGATCCAACCATTTGCCTACAAATTGCATGAATTCATTATTTTTAATTGCTGAGTAGTATTCCATTGTATAAATATACCACATTTTCTGTATCAATTCTTCCTTTGAGGGATATCTGGGCTCCTTCCAACTTCTGGCTATTATAAATAAGGCTGCTATGAACATAGTGGAGCATGTCTCTTTATTGTATGCACACCCTGAAGACTTAAAGTAGATATGACTGATTGATTTTTATATAAAATGTTAGATATTTATCTGGATATCCAGGTCATCAGTGAGGGTGGGGTTTTGAAGTCTACCTCTGCAAAGTTCAATATGTAATTTAAACTTAGTTGTGTTTCCTTTACAAATTTGGGTGTATTTGTATTTGGGGCATAGCTGCTAAGAATTGAAATGTCATCTTGGTAGATTGTATGCAATTCTTTGAATATTTTTATAAGACTACTTTTTGAAATAATAAAAATGATTGAACCTTCTTTTGTAACCACAAAATACAGCCAGCATGGATGGGAGACAGAGGGGAGGATGAAAGAATCCTGTCTGAGAAAAATACCTCGCTTGCTTATACTTTTATAACCTGAAACAAGTTGCATAGATATGACTATATGTTGATTCTTAGGAGTAATTTGCTTTTCATCTTTAAAATATAAAATTTTTAATCACATAATGTTATTGGGGAACAGGCCATTTTTTATTTTATTCATTGTAAGTAATTGTTCACTTGAAGAAAAATACAGTATAACCAAAACATAATTTATATATTGCCTGAAACATTTTGCTGGGAAATATAAGCTGTAGGGAGAAAATTAAGAGAATCTGTTTGACCTATGAAAAAAGACTTCAGTGTCTGTGTGTTCTGCCAAATCCATGCTTCTTCTTCATGCCCTGACATATTGACATAATGAGATCTCTCCTTTTTTTTTTAAAGGCGCTTAGCACTCAGTTCTCTGAGGTGGCTTCTTAGAAAGGCTTTCTTGTGTCTCCTAAATTTGAATATATCATAAGCTTTCACTCAATTTTAGGTTTTAACTGCTTTCTTAAATTCTGTCTTAACCAATTTTTCATACAGTAGAATTGCTCAGTTTTCATAGCTTTGTAGGTTTATAGCTTTATTGATATTACATCTGCTTTTATTGATAATAAGCCTTAGTCCATAGTGATCAGATAGGATGCATGTTGCTATAAGTTGTTTTGTGTCCAAGTATGTGGTCAATCTAGGGGAAAGATCCATGAAGTGCTCAGAAGGTATATTTTTAAAGTTTGGATGAAATGTTCTGTAAATATGTTAGGTCCATTTTTGTTTAGAACTTGAGTTATTACCAGGGTTTCTCTGTTTTTTGTCTGGATGACTTGCCCATTGGTGAGGGTAGTGTACTGAACTCTTCCACTATCTCTGCAAAAGTCAGTATGTGATTTAATCTGTAGTAAATGTTTTTTGTTTATTTCTATTTGTTTTGGGATTGAAATATATGGGTTTATTTTTTGTTTTGTTTTTGTTTGTTTTGATGTTTTAAAGGGGCTACAATTGCTTGCCCCTTACGTCCATTTGCTTAAATTATCTTTAAAACTCTTTACCTTGAGATAAAGTCTAGTGATGTTGAGGTGTGTTTCTTGTGTACAGAAGAATGATGGAACCTGATTTTTGCATCCATTTTAGTTCTATGTCTTTGTATTGGGGGATTGAAACCATTGATATTTGTTATCCTGGCTGTTATTGTGTGTTTATGAGGTATTTAAATTGGGAAAAATGTAAGTCTAGGTGCTGAGCTGTTCTTGTCTTTATTGGGTCAGTGTTTTATTCCTTTGTTTTGTTTTGCTTGTTTTGTTTTTGCTTCCTCTTTTTTTTTTCTTTTTCATGCTTAATAGAGTGTGGCTGCTGCACACTGCATAGTAGGAAAACATTCTGAGTTCCTGATAAGTGTAGACAGTTCTGGTTTCCCTGCTGGCTCTATGTTTCAGGATATTGAAATCTGACACTTAGGAATGAGGATGCATTGAGTGCATTTGAAGGGCTCCAGAAGATGGAGAAAAGCAGGGTGTTTCACCAGGATAATCTTAGTCACTGGAGAATAGGAGAAGAAGCTACAGAAGAAAGTTTGCTATAGAGTTAGGAGTAAGATTAGGGAGGAGGATATTTTGATATGGAGGAGGTAAACATCTGCAGTTAGCATACTTGCTTCTCTGGTCAGAGTGGCCTGTAGGTTTCTGGGAGTATCTTTTAGAATTGGAGGCTGAATCAAAGCAATTGATAAGGAAAAGAACTTTTGAGGACAAGATCTATGTGATCCACCCCAGATGAGTGCAGGGAGAAAAGGAAAGCTGCAGCAGGTGTTCTGGTTTAGACTCTGAGATGAGACTGGGGATAGGGAAGTTTGGATTTGGAGAAGCAGAAGCAAATGTGAAAATGTGCAATTAGCCAACCCAAGGTGGCTTGTTTGTTCTTAGGGAGTGCCTGTTGAAGGTGAAAGCTGTGATAATAGAATGAGTGGCGGGAAGGAACTTAGAAGCAGAAGATTTGGGGGATCACCTAGAATTGGATATGTAGGGCTGCTGCCACATTTTTTTTTAAAGATCTGGATGTGAGATGATTGAAGATGCAGGAATGAACAGGAAGGGGGAAAATCTGCAGTCAGACTATCTGTATCCCTGATAGGGATGGCCTATGGGTTCACAGTGCATGCTTGCTGGATTTGGGGCCTGGAATAAAACAATGAGTGGGAGGAAGGAGGAAAGAAGGGGGTAGATCTTTGCTATTCAACAGAGATGGGTACAGGAAGGGAAAAAGTTGTAGCAGGTGTTCTGTTGCAGGGCTGGAGATGATGCTGGAGATTTGATTTGGAAGCAAGGGGCGATCCCTGGCTGAAGTGGCCTGTATATTTGTCACTATAACTGTTTTTTACACACATACACAGAGAGAAGGGGGGAGGGAGTCACACAGTCTGCATAATCCACATTACTTCTACGCATGCTTTCAAGGCTGATATTTGGTATTGGATAAAGAAAGTGTAAGCTGTTCCAGGGAAAAAGTATTTCCACAGCTCTAAGCATTTCTGGTTTATCTGTTATTTTTGCCTGTTCCTGAGAACTCATGAACTTTTCCTTTTCATGTTTTCATTTCTACTAGCTGTCGTTCTTAAGGTCATGTTTCGGTGGTCACATTTGTGAGAGTTCAAGGATGAAACTTTTCTGTCATTTATAGGAGATACAATCTTCCATCAAATTTCCTGTCCTCTTGTTCTCTGCAACCTCCCTTGGACTTCTACTAAGGTCCCTGAGCCTAATATGCAGTAATGCTGTAGATGTATTACTTGGTGCTGGGCTCTACAACTCTGCATTTTGATCAGTTGTGGTGTTCTGTAATGCCCTCCATTATTTCCAACAGAATTTTTAGTGATGAGGAGTGAAGATCATGTTTAACTGTGGGCATAAGAATAACTAAAATGAAGTTAGGGGTTAGGCTGGTTTATTAACATGGCATTTGTAGGTTCTCTTTCAAGACACATGACTTCAGTAGCCTGGGTAGTTGGCTAAGTTTCCAGAGCCAGGTATGATTTTCCTATTGATGAGTTAATCTTAAGTCAAATTTCAATTAGAGAGCTGTTGGTTACCATCAAGGTATGTGTTCAACTACTCCACCCATAGGGCTGTGGTGCCATTTCGATCATTGTCCTGTTTCATAAGCATAAGAGCTGGGAAAGACTATAAGCTACTTCCTTCTTTTGTCAGCTCCTAGTACTATGAAAGCTAGTCCTTGGTAAGAATGTTTTCAGGCCAGATCTAGGTTGGGTACTCTGAGTCCGGTTTCTAAGGTGTATGCTGTCTTCAGCAATATGGACTTAACTTGCACCACTGGGAGAATACCTAGGGTACCAACAAGAGCCCTACCCTGAACAACTCAAATGATATCTTCTAATACCTAGTTTTGGGTTTTTTTTTTTTTTTTGCTGTTCCTTTGTTTTACATGATCATTATCTTTTTGTAGGGAACACTGTCAGCACAGATAGGAAATTTTTATTTAAAATATATGTGATGTATAAACAGACAAATTTACAGTTTTAGGAAGACTTATTTTTTCAGACATCCCTTCTCCCTTTTTTTCCGGTATTCATTCTTCTAAATAGGGCACCTTCAACCTGTTTTCACTATTTCTTCTACACGCTCAATTGTACCTACTTTTTCCCCTTTAAATTACTTCTCCCCCAAAAGAATTAATTTTTACTGTTCTAAATTTCTCATTATGTGTAGGTGATGGGTTTACAAATTATAATTTGGAGCTACAAATCTCTGAGAAAAAACATGATACCTTGGTCTTTCTGAGTCTCTTACTTTACTCAATATGACTTTGCTCCAGTTCTACCCAGGTGTACAAATGACCTAATTTCATTGGGAGGGGGGCAGTGGAACAGTATTCCAGTTTATATGTACTATATTTCATTATCCATTAATGAGTTTTAGAACATTAATGGTGTTTCTATATCCTACGTATTATGAATAGAAAACCACTGATCATGGGTGACCAAGCAGAATGTCCAGTTCTTTGGGCATATGCCAAGAAATGGTATTGATGAGTCATAGAGTAGATTGTGTTTTTTTGGTTTTGTTTTAAGCTTTTGAGGACCCACCACACTAGATTCCAGAGTGGGTAGATAGTATGTAACCCTACCAAGAGAGAGTGGGGAGCGGGTTCCTTCAACCTCACAGCCTCTAGTATTTGTTGTTGGGTATTTTAGTTGTTTCATTAATCTTTGCCATTGTTATTGGAGTAAGGTTAAATCTCAAAGTTGTTTTGATTTGCTTCTCCCTATTTTCTATGGGTGATGAATTTTTTAAAACTATTTTTTATTTCTTCTTTTGAGAACTCTTTGTTCAGGTAATAAAGTCTTATTTGAGGACATTTTGTTTGGATCTGCCATCTTAGCTCCCCAACAGACCAGACAGGCAGCGCCAGGTGCACAGAGATATCCCAAGTTTAACATCGCCTGGGACACAGTCAGACAGGATTCTTCCTGTGCCCAAGACCTGGGCAGCTCTGCAGGCCATCACCAGTTACACAGAGACAACCTGAGTATAACATTGCTTGGGGCAAGGCACACCAGTGCTCCAATGGCACCGAAGAGTAGAGCAGCCCATCAGCAATCTGTGCCAGGGAAAACCCAGTCATCCAGTGGTGTGGACATAGCCTTACAAGCTCACAGGAGAGTGACAACAGGACCAACTAACACTAGAGATAATCAGATGGCAAAAGGCAAACTTAGGAACATTACTAATAGAAATCAAGGCACTATGCCAGCATCTGAACCCAATTCTCAGCAAGTCCTGGATACCCCAACACACCAGAAAAACATGATTTGGATTTCAAATCACTTATCATGATGCTATTAGAGGATTACAAGAAGGACATAAATCTCTTAAAGAAATGTAGAAGAAGATGGATAAGGTAGAAGCCCTTAGAAAGGAAACACAAAAATCAATTAAAGAAATTCAGGAGAAGATGGGTCAACAGATAGAAGCCAATAAAGTAGAAATGCAAAAATCACTTAAGAAATAAGGAGAAATTGGGTCAACAGGCAGAAGTCATGAAAGAGGAAACACAAAAAACTATTAAACAAATACAGGAAAACACAAATAAACGGGTGATGGAACAGAGCAAAACCATCCATGATCCAAAAACAGAAGTAGAAATGACTAAGAAATCACAAAGACAACTTTGGAGATATAAAACCTTGGGAAGAAATCAGGAGTCATAAATGCAAATATCAACAAGAGAATACAAGAGATAGAAGAAAGAATCTCAGATGCACAAGATACCATAGAAAGCATTAACTCAAAAGTCAAAGAGAATGCAAAATGCAAAAATCTTGTAGCCCATTGAGGACACAATGAGAAGACCAAACCTAAGGATTATAGGTATAGAAGAGAGTGAAGATTTACAACTTAGTGGGCCATCAAATATCTTCTCAACAAAATTATGGAAGAAAACTTCCCTAACCTAAAGAGAGAGTTGCTCATGAATATACAAGAAGCCTACAGAACTCCAAACGGACTGGACCAGAACAGAAATACCTCCTGACACATAATAATCAAAACCCCAAATGTACTAAACAAAGAAAGAATATTAAAAGCAGTAGGAGAAACACGCCAAGTAACATATAAAGGAAGACCTATCAGAATTACACCAGACTTCTCACCAGAGACCACAAAAGCTAAACGATCTAGGGCAGATCTCATGCAGACTTTAGAACACAAATGCCAGCCAAGACTACTATACCAGAAAAACTCTCAATCACCATAGATGGAGGAGCCAAGATATTCTATGATAAAACAAAATTTACACAATATCCTTCTCCAAACCCAGCCCTACAAAGGATAATAGGTGAAAAAGGCCAATACAAGGAGGGAAACTACATCATGGAAAAAGCAAAATAGTAACCGTAGGTCATCAAACCCAAAAGAAGATAACTGCTCAAATATAAAAATAACATTAAAAGTAAAAGGAAGTAATAATCACTATTCCTTAATATCTCTTAACAACAATGGACTCAATTCCTAAATAAAAGGACATAGACCTACATTTTTCTGCATACATGAAACACACCTCAGTGTCAAAGGCAAACACTACCTCAGAGTAAAAGGCTGGAAAACAATTTTACAAGCAAATGGTCTCAGGAAACAAGCTGGAGAGTAGCCATTCTAATATCAGATAAAATTCACTTTCAACCTAAAGTCATCAAAGGAGACACAGAAGGAGACTTCTTACTGGTCAAAGGAAAAATCCATCAAGAAGAACTATCAATTCTGAGCATCTATGCTCCAAATGCAAGGGCAACCTCATTTGTAAAAGAAACTTTACTAAAGCTCAAAGCACATATTGTACCTAACACAATAATTGTGGGTGACTTCAACACTCCACTCTCTTCAATGGACCAATTAGGACAACAGAAAATAAACAGGGACACAGTGAAACTAATTGAAGTTTTGGACCTATTGGATTTTATATATATATATATACACACACACACACATACACACACAAATATATCTAAAACATTTCATCCTAAAGCAAAAGAATACACCCTTTTATCAGCACCTCATGGTATCTTCTCCAAAATTAACCAAAAATTGGTCACAAGACAGACCTCAACAGATATAAGAAGATCGAACTAATCCCATGCCACCTATCAGATCACTATGGTGTAAGAATGGTCTTCAATAGCAAAAAAAAAAAAAAAAAAAAAAAAAAAACCAACCAAAAAAAAACAAACAAACAAACACACACACACACACACACACACACACACACACACACAGAGAGAGAGAGAGAGAGAGAGAGAGAGAGAGAGAGAGAGAGAGAGAGAGAGAGAAACACATACTTATGGAAGCTGAACAATACTATACTCAATGATTCCTAGGTCAAAAAAGTAAACAAAGACTTTTTAGAATTTAATGAAAATGAAGGTACAACATATGGGACACAACGAAAGTAGTGCTAAGAGGAAAACTCATAGCCCTGAATGCCCCCAAAAAGAAACTAGAAAGAGCATACACTAGAGCTTAAGGGCACACTTGAAAGCCCTGGAGCAAAAAGAAGCTAATTCACTCAAGAGGAGTAGAAGACAGTAAATCATCAAACTTGGGGCTGAAATCAATCAAGTAGAAACAAAGAGAACCATACAAAGAATCAACAAAACCAGGAGCTGGTTCTTTGAGAAAATCAACAAGATAGCAACACTAACCAGAGGGCACAGAGACAGTATGCAAATTAACAAAATTAGAAATGAAAAGGGAGATATAACAATAGAAACTGAGGAAATTAAAAAAAATCATCAGATCTTACTACAAAAGCTTATACTCAGCACAACTGGAAAATCTGGAGGAAATGGACAATTTCCTAGACAGATACCAATTACCAAAATTAGATCAGGATCAAATAGATCATCTAAACAGTCCCATAACCCCTAAAGAAATAGAAGTGGTCATTGAAAGTCTTCCATCCAAAAACAGCACAGGACCAGATGGTTTTAGTGCAGAATTCTATCAGACCTTCAAAGAAGACCTAACACCAATAGTCTTCAAACTGTTCTACAAAATAGAAACAGAAGGAACACTACCTAACCCATTCTATGGAGCCACAATTTTGCTGGAACCAAAACCACACAAAGATCCAACATAGAAAGAGAACTTCAGACCAATTTCCCTTATGGATATCAATGCAAAAATACTAAATAAAATTCTTGCCAACCGAATCCAAGAACACATCAAAAAAGATCATTCACCATGATCAAGTTGGCTTCATCCCAGGTATGCAGGGATGTTTCATTATACTGAAATCCATCAATGCAATCCACTACACAAATAAACTCAAATAAAAAAACCACATGGCCATTTCACTAGATGTTGAAAAAGCATTTGACAAAATTTAGCATTCGTTCATGCTAAAAGTCTTAGAAAGAACAGGAATTCAAGGCCCTAAACATAGTAAAAGCAATATACAGCAAACTGCTAGCCAACGTCAAACTAAATGGAGAGAAAATTGAAGCAATCCCATTAAAATTAGGGACTAAACAAGGCTGCCCACCTCTATATATCTTTTCAATATAGTACTTGAAGTTCTAGCTAGGGCAAGTAGACAACATAAAGAGGTGAAAGTGATACAAATTGGAAAGGAAGAAGTCAAACTATCACTATTTGCAGATTATTTGATAGTATACTTAAGTGACCCAAAAGACTCCACCAGAGAGTGCCTACAGCTGATAAACAACTTCAGCAAAGTGGCTGGTTATAAAATTAACTAAAGCACATTAATAGCCTTCCTATACTCAAAGTATAAGCAGGCTGAGAAAGTCATTAGGGAAATGACACCCTTCACAATAGGCACAAACAATATAAAGTATCTTCGGGTGACTCTAACCAAACAAGTGAAAGATCTGTATGGCAAGAACTTCAGATCTCTGAAGAAGGAAATTGAAGAAGACCTCAGAAAATGAAAAAAATCTTCCATGCTCATGGATTGGCAGGATTAATATAGTAAAAATGGCCATCTTCCCAAAAGCAATATACAGATTCAGTGCAATCCCCATCCAAATCCAAACTCAGTTCTTCATAGAGTTAGGAAGAGCAATTCTCAAATTCATCTGAAATAACAGAAAGCCCAGAATAGCTAAAATGATTCTCAACAGTAAAAGAACTTCTGTGGGAATCACTATCCCGGACCTCCAGAAGTACTACAGAGCAATACTGTTAAAAAGTGCACGGTATTGGTACAGTGACAGGCAGGTCGATCAATGGAATAGAATTGAAGAACCAGAAATGAACCCACACACCCATGGTCACTTGATCTTTGACAAAGAAGCAAAAACCATTAAGTGAAAAAAAGATAGTCTTTTCAATAAATGGTGCTGGGTCATCTGGCAGCTAGCATGCAGAAGAATGCAAATCTTTCGATTATTATCTCCTTGTACTAAGCTTAAGCCCAAGTGGATCAATGACCTCCACATAAAACCAGACATACTGAAAATAACAGAAAAGAAACTGGGGAACATCCTTGAGGACATGGGCACAGGGGAAATTTTCCTGAACAGAACACCAAAAGCTTATGCTTTAAGATCACAAATTGATAAAAGGGACCTCATAAAATTACAAAGTTTCTGTAAGGCAAAGTACACTGTGAAAAGAACAAAATGGCAACCTACAAATTGGGAAAAGATCTTCAACAACCCTACATCTGACAGAAGGCTAATATCCAATATATACAAAAACTCAAGAAATTAGACGTCAGAGAGCCAAATAATGCTATTAAAAAATGGAGTATAGAGCTTAACAATGAATTTTCACCTGAAGAACTTCGAATGGCGAGAAGAAATTAAATTTAATTTAATTATATAATTTAATTTAATTATTTAATTAAATTAAGAAATGTTCAGTATCCTTAGTCATTAGGGAATTGCAAATCAAAACAACCCTGAGATTCCACCTCACACCAGTCAGAATGGCTAAAACTAAAAAGTCAGAAAATAGCAGTTGTTGGTGAGGATATGGAGAAAGAGGAAAACTCCATTGCTGGTGGGAATACAAGTTGGTACAGCCACTCTGGAAATCTGTCTGGCGGTTCCTCAGAAAACTGGGTATGATGCTTCTGGAGGACCCTGCTATACCACTCCTGGGCATATACCCAGAGGATTCCCCAGCATGCAATAAGGACACATGCTCCACTATGTTTATAGCAGCCTTATTTGTAATAGCCAGAAGCTGGAAAGAACCCAGATGTCCCTCAATGGAGAAATGGATACAGAAAATGTGGTATATTTACACAATGGAATACTACTCAGCAATTAAAAATAACGAATTCATGAAATTCTTAGACAAATGCTTGGAACTGAAAAATGTCATCCTAAGTGAGATTCACTTAAGAACAAAAGAACACACATGGAATGCAGTCACTGATAAGTGGATATTAGCCCTGAATCTCTGAATACCCGAGACACAACTCACATATCAAATCATTCCCAGGAAGATGGAAGGAGAGGGCCCTGGTCCTGGAAAGGTTTGATGTAGCCATGTAGGGGATTACCAGGACAGAGAAGTGAGAGGGGCTTGATTGGGGAATGGGCGGAGGGAGGAGAGCTTTTGGGACTTATGGGAAGGAGGAATCCAGGAAAGGGAAAATCATTTGAAATATAAACAAAGAATATAGAAAATTAAAAAATAAAATAAAAAATGGATTGCTTCTTTGACTAGGGTTATTGTTTGTGTGTTTTGAGGTTATTTTTAAATATATTCTAGATAGTAATCTTTGTCAGATGTATAGATGGCAAATTCTAAGTGCTTCTTTTTCAACCAATGACTTGTTTAGCTGTGTAGAAACAACTAACTTATGAAGGTCCTACTTGTCAATCATAATTCTTAATTCTAATGCAAATGGAGACCTATCCAGAAATCTTTTCTTACACCTACATCCTGGAGTATATTGATTCTACTTCCTTATAGCAGTTTTAAATTTTACATTTAGGTCTTTGATCCATTTATAGTTAGTTTTTGTACAAGGTAATAGTTATAGGTTCAATTTCCTTCTGCAGTTATAATTTCCTAGCATCAACTGTTGAGAATATTCTTTCCCAAGCGTTATGTTATTGACATCTTTGTTTAATATTCATGTTCTAGATCATTTCAATTTTATTTTGACCAGTAGTTTGCCTATCTGCTTTTGTGCCAGCACCATATCAGTTTATTTCTATTTTTTTATTGGACATATTCTATATTTACATTTCATTTCCCTTTTTCTGGTTGCCCATCCCCCAAAGGTCTCTCATGCCCTTTTCCCTCCCCCTTTTACTCCATCTATGCCTTCCCACTTCCCTGTTCTGGAATTCCCCTACACTGATGTTTTGATCCTTTCCAGCACCAGTGTCTACTCCTTCCTTATTGTCAGATATCATTTGATATGTGGATTGTGTCTTTGGTGTCCCAAGAGTCTAGGCTAATATCCACTTATCAGTGAGTGCATACCATGGGTATTCTTTTGAGACTGGATTACCTCACTTAGGATGATGTTCTCCAGCTCCATCCATTTCTTTAAGAATTTCATGAATTCATTGTTTCTAATGGCTGAATAGTACTCCATTGTGTATATATACCACAATTTTTGTATCCATTCCTCTGTTGAGGGACATCTGGGTTCTTTCCAGCTTCTGGCTATTATAAATAAGGCTGCTATGAACATAGTGGAGCATGTATCCTTATTGCATGCTGGGGGATCTTCTGGGTATATGCCCAGGAGTGGAATGGCTGTGTCCACCGGAAGTATCATGTCCATTTTTCTGAGGAACCGCCAGACTGATTTCCAGAGTGGTTGTACCAGCTTGCAGTCCCACCAGCAGTGGAGAAGTGTTCCTCTTTCTCCACATCCTCGCCAATACCTGATGTCTCCTGAGTTTTTAATCTTAGCCATTCTGACTGGTGTGAGATGAAATCTCAGGGTTGTTTTGATTTGCACTTCTCTAATGACTAATGATGTTGAACATTTTTTAAGGTGTTTCTCATCCATCTGAATTTCTTCAGGTGAAAAGTCTTTTTTTAGCTCTGTACCCCATTTTTGGATAGGGTTATTTGGTTTTCTGGGGTCTAACATCTTGAGTTCTTTGTATACATCCTCTGTCGGATGTGGGGTTGGTGAAGATCTTTTCCCAATTTGTTGGTTGCCGATTTGTCCTTTTGACAGTGTCTTTTGCCTTACAGAAACTTTATAATTTTATGAGCTCCCATTTGTCTATTCTTGCTCTTAGAGCATAAGGAATTGGTGTTCCCCCTGAGCCAATGTCCTCAAGGGTCTTCCCCAGTTTCTTTTCTTTTAGTTTTAGTGTGTCTGGTCTTATGTGGAGGTCCTTGATCCACTTGGAATTGAGCTTAGTGCAAGGAGATAAGAGTGGATCAATTCTCATTCTTCTGCATGTTGACCTCCAGTTGAGCCAGCACAATTTGTTGAAAAGGCTATCTTTTTTCCACTGGATGTTTTCAGCTCCTTTGTCAAAGATCAATTGGCCATAGATGTGTGGGTTCAATTCTGGGTCTTCGATCCTATTCTATTGATCCGCCTCCCCATCACTGTACCAATACCATGCAGTTTTTAACACTACTGCTCTGTAGTATTGCTTGAGGTCCGGGATATTGATTCCCCCAGAAGTTCTGGGTTTTTGTTATTCCAGATGAATTTGAGAATTGCTCTTTTTAACTCTATGAAGAACTGAGTGGTGATTTTGATGGGGATTGTGTTGAATCTGTATATTGCTTTTGGCAAGATTGCCATTTTAACTATAATCCTGCCAACTCACAAGCATGGAAGATTTTTCCATCTTCTGAGGTCTTCTTCAATTTCCTTCTACAGAGACCTGAAGTTTTTGTCATATAAATCTTTCACTTGTTTGGTTAGAGTCACACCAAGATACTTTATATTGTTTGTGGCTATTGTGAAGGGTGTTATTTCCCTAATTTCTTTCTCGGCCTGCTTATCCTTTGCATAAAGAAAGGATACTGATTTGCTTGAGCTGATTTTATAAGCAGCCACTTTGCTGAAGTTGTTTATCAGCTGTAGGAGTTCTCTGGTGGAGTTTTTTGGGTCACTTAAGTATACTATCATATCATCTGCGAATAGTGATAGTTTGACTTCTTCCTTTCCGATTTGTATCCCTTTAACTTCCTTATGTTGTTGAATTGGTTTAGCTAGTACCTCAAGTACTATATTGAAGAGATGTGGTGAGAGGGGGCAGCCTTGTCTAGTTCCTGATTTTAGTGGAATTGCTTCAAGTTTCTCTCCATTTACCTTGATGTTGGCTATTGGTCTGCTGTAAATTGCTTTTACTATGTTTAGGTATGGGCCTTGAATTCCTGTTCTTTCCAAGACTTTTAGTATGAAAGGATGCTGAATTTTGTCAAATGCTTTTTCAACATCCAATGAGATGACCATGTGTTTTTTTTCTTTTTGTTTGTTTATGTAGTGGATTACATTGATGGATTTCTGTATATTGAGCCATCCCTGCATCCCTGGGATGAAGCCAACTTGATCGTGGTGAATGGTCGTTTTGATGTGTTCTTGAATTCGGTTGGCAAGAATTTTATTGAGTATTTTTGCATCGATGTTCATAAGGGAGATTGGTCTGAAGTTCTCTTTCTTAGTTGGGTCTTTGTGTGGTTTTGGTATCAGGGTAATTATGGCTTCATAGAATGAGTTGGGTAGTGTTCCCTCTGTTTTTATTTTGTGAAATAGTTTAAAGAGTATTGGTATTAGGTCTTCTTTGAAGGTCTGATAGAATTCTGCACTAAAACCATCTGGTCCTGTGCTTTTTTTTTTGTTTTGTTTTGTTTTGTTGTTGTTGTTGTTGTTGTTGTAAGACTTTCTACGACCTCTTGTATTTCCTTGGGGGTTATGGGACTGTTTAGATGATCTATTTGATTCTGATTTAATTTTGGTATTTGGTATCTGTCTAACCATATCAGTTTATTATTTTGGCTCTGAATGTATCTTGAGGTCTGAAGTGGTAATCTCTCCAGCACTATTCCATTTGCTCAGGCTTGGGGTATTCAGTGATTCCATATGATTTTCAGAAATTCCAGTGAAGAATGAGATGGGGATTTTTACTGGAATAGCATTGAATCTGTAAAAAAAAATGTTAAAATGATCATTTCCACATTAATTCTACTAACCCCTGACCAAGAGATGACACTCTATTTCCTAGTATCTTTCTTTACCTCTTTCTTCTGAGGCCCGTCTCCCTGAGGTTAGAAATTTGATTTTATTCAAGATCATTGGGAATGTGAGTGTATTCATGATTTTTTTCACTGTATGTCTGTTGTTGAATGCAACGTGTATTGATTTGTACAAGTTTACTCTGAATCCTGCCACCTAACTAAAAGTGTTAGTTTTCTTTTGGAATTTCTGGAATCTTCAATGCATAATATCATGTCATCTACAAATGAGTTTGATTATCTTTCCCCTATTTATTCCCTTTAATTTTCTTCTTTTGCCTTATTGCTACAGCTACTGTTTTGTGCAAATATTCAGAAGCACAGATAAGGGTCAGTTTGTCCCTTTCATAGTTGGATGCTTTCCTCTCCCTCTTTCAGAATTCAGTATGGTGTTGCCTGTGAGCTTGTCATATATTATATTTATTTTGTTTTTTTATTATTATTTTTGTAAATTTTCTATATTTTTGTTTACATTCCAAATGCTTTCCCCTTTTCCGGTTTCCCCCTCAACATATGTCCCACAAGTCCTCTTCCCTCCACCCATTCCCCAATCACACCCCTCCCTTTCTCTGTCCTGGTACTCCCCTATAATTCTGTATCAAGCCTTTTCAGGACCAGGGTCCTCTCCTTCCTTCTTCTTGGGAACCATTTGATATGCTAATTGTGTATTTCAAGCTTCAAGAGGCTGATTAATGTCCACTTATCAGTGATTGCATTTCATGTGTATTCTTCTGTGATTGGGTTACCTCACTTAGGATGATATTTTCCCGTATATATTAACACAATTGCTCTGTAGTACTGCTTGAGGTCAGGGATATTGATTCCCTCAGACGTTCTTTTACAATTGAGAATAGTTTTAGCTATCCGAGGTTTTTTGTTATTCCAGATGAATTTGAGAACTGCTCTAAGTCTATGAAGAATTGAGTTGGGATTTATTTTTATTTTTGTTTTCTATATTATATGTTTACATTCCAAAGGCTTTCCCCTTTCCCAGTGCCCCCCCCCACCATACGTCCCATAATTCCTCTCCCGCCCAACTATTCCCCAATCATTCCCCCTCCCCCCTCGGTTTCTTTACTAAACTGGATGCAATCTTTACATGCCCAGGGTCCTCTCCTTTCTTCTTCTTGGGAATCATTTGACTTGCTAATTGTGCCTTGAGTATTTAGGCCTTCTGGGCTCATTAATATCCACTTATCAGTGATTGCATTTCATGTGTATTCTTTTGTGATTGGGTTAAATCACTCAGGATGATATTTTCCAGGTCTAACCATTTATCTACAAATTGCATGAATTCATTATTTTTAATTGCTGAGTAGTATTCCATTGTATAAATATACCACATTTTCTGTATCCATTCCTCCGCTGAGTGATATTTGGGCTCCTTCCAATTTCTGGCTATTATAAACAAGGCTGCTATAAACATAGTGGAGCATGTGTCTTTATTGTATGCAGGGGAATCCTCTGGGTATATGCCCAGGAGTGGTATGCCAGGGTCCTCTGGAAGTGACATGCCCCATTTTTCTGAGGAACCGCCAAACTGATTTCCAGAGTGGTTTTACCATTTTGCAATTACACCAACAGTGGAGGAGTGCTCCTCTTTCTCCACATCCTTGCCAGCACTTGTTGTCTCTTGAGTGTTTAATCTTAGCCATTCTGACTGGTGTGAGGTGGAATCTCAGGGTTGTTTTGATTTGCATTTTCCTGATGACTAATGATGTTGAACATCTCTTAAGGTGTTTCTTAGACATCCGAATTTCTTCTGGTGAAAATTCTTTGTTTAGCTCTGTACCCCATTTTTTGATAGGGTTATTTGGTTCTTTGTGGTCTAACTTCTTGAGTTCTTTGTATATATTGGATATTAGCCCTCTGTCGGATGTGGGGTTGGTGAAGGTCTTTTCCCAATTTGTTGGTTGCCGTTTTGTCCTTCTGACAGTGTCCTTTGCCTTGCAGAAACTTTGTAATTTTATTAGGTCCCATTTGTCAATTCTTGATCTTAGAGCATAAGCTATTGGTGTTCTGTTCAGGAACTTTCCCCCTGTGCCCATGTCCTCCAGGGTCTTCCCAAGTTTCTTTTCTAATAGTTTCAGTGTGTCTGGTTTTATGTGGAGGTCCTTGATCTACTTGGAGTTGATCTTAGTGCAAAGAGATAAGAGTGGGTCAATTCGCATTCTTCTGCATGTTGACCTCCAGTTGAACCAGCACCATTTGTTGAAAAGGCTATCTTTATTCCACTGGATGGTTGTGGCTCCTTTATCAAAGATCAAGTGACCGTAAGTCTGTGGGTTAATTTCTGAGTCTTCAATCCTATTCCATTGATCTACTTGCCTGTTGCTGTACCAATACCATGCAGTTTTTAACACAATTGCTCTGTAGTACTGCTTAAGATATTGATTCCCCCAGAAGTCCTTTTATTGTTGAGAATAGTTTTAGCTATACTGAGTTTTTTGTTGCTCCAGATGAATTTGAGAATTGCTCTTTCTAGATCTATGAAGAATTGAGTTGGAATTTTGATGGGGATCCCATTGAATCTGTAGATTGCTTTTGGCAAGATGGCCATTTTTACTATATTGATCCTGCCAATTCAGGAGCAAGAAATATTTTTCCATCTTCTGAGGTCTTCTTCGATTTCTTTCTTCAAGGACTTGAAGTTGCTGTCGTGCAGATCTTTCACTTGTTTGGTTAGAGTTACTCCAAGGTACTTTATGTTGTTTGTGGCTATTGTGAAGGGTGTTATTTCCCTAACTTCTTTCTCAGCCTGCTTGTCCTTTGAGTACAAGAAGGCTACTGATTTGCTTGAGTTAATTTTATAACCAGCCACTTTGCTGAAGTTGTTTATCAGCTGTAGTTCTCTGGTGGAGTTTTTTGGGTCGCTTAAGTAAACTATCATATCGTCTGCAAATAATGATAGTTTGACTTCTTCCTTTCCAATTTGTATCCCTTTGACTTCCTTATGTTGTCTAATTGCTCTCGCTAGAACTTCAAGTACTATATTGAAAAGATATGGAGAGAGAGGGCAGCCTTGTTTAGTCCCTGATTTTAGTGGGATTGCTTCAAGTTTCTCTCCATTTATTTTGATGTTGGCTACTGGTTTGCTGTAGATTGCTTTTACTATGTTTAAGTATGGGCCTTGAATTCCTGCTCTTTCCAGGACTTTTAGCATGAAAGGATGATGAATTTTGTCGAATGCTTTTTCAGCATCTAATGAGATGACCATGTGGTTTTTTTCTTTCAGTTTGTTTATGTAGTGGATTACATTGATGGATTTCCATATACTGAACCATCTCTGCATCCCTGGGATGAAGCCTACTTGATCATGGTGAATGATCGTTTTGATGTGCTCTTGGATTTGGTTGGGATTTTGATGGAGATTGCATTGACTCTGTAAATTGCTTTTGGCAATAGTGTTAAAAACTGCATGGTATTGGTACAGTGATAGGCAGGTAGATGAATGGAATAGAATTTGAGAGCAAGAAATGAACCCTCACACCTATGGTCACTTGATCTTTGACAAAGGAGCTAAAACCATCCAGTGGAAAAAAGATAGCCTTTTCAACAAATGGTGCTGGATCAACTGGCAGCTAGCATGCAGAAGAATGCAAATCGATCGATTCTCATCTCCATGTACTAAGTTCAAGTCCAAGTGGATCAAGGACCTCCACATAAAACCAGACACACTAAAACTAATAGAAAATAAACTGGGAAAGAGCCTTGAGCACATGGGCACAGGGGAAATTTTCCTGAACAGAACACAAAAAGCTTATGCTCTAAGATCAAGAATTGACAAATGGGACCCCATAAAATTACAAAGTTTCATTAAGGCAAAGGACACTGTCAATAGGACAAAAAATGGCAACCAAGAAATTGGGAAAAGATCTTTACCAACCCTACATCTGAGAGAGGGCTAATATCTAATATATACAAAGAACTTAAGAAGTTAGACTCCAGAGAGCCAAATAGCCTTTTAAAAAATGGGGTACAGAGCTAAACAATGAATTTTTGTCTGAGGAATATCGAATGGCTGATATGCGACTAAAGAAATGTTCAACATCATTAGTCATCAGGGAAATGCAAATCACAACCACCCTGAAATTTCACCTTACACTAGTCAGAATGGCTAAGATCAAAAACTCAGGAAACAGCAGGTGCTGGCGAGGAAATAGAGAACGAGGGACAGTTCTCCACTACTGATGTGATTGCAAGCTGGTACAACCACTTTGGAAATCAGTTTGTAAGTTCCTCAGAAAATTGGGCATGATACTACTGGAGGACACAGCTCTATCACACCTGGGCATATACCCAGATGATTCTCCAACATGTATAAAGGACATATGCTCCACTATGTTCATAGCAGTCCTATTTATAATAGCCAGAAGCTTGAAAGAAACCAGATGTCCCTCAACAGAGGAATGGATACAGAAAATGTGGTATATATACACAATGGAATACTACTCAGGTATTAAAAACAATGAATTCATAAAATTCTTAGGCAAATGGGTGGAACTGGAAAATAACATCCCGAGTGAGGTAACCCAATCACGAAAGAACACACATGGTATACACTTAGTGATAAGTGGATATTAGTCCCAAAACTTGGAACATCCAAGACACAGTTCACATAGTCAAATGATGCTTGTGAAGAAAGAAGAACAAAGAATGGATACTCTGCTCCTTAGAAGGGGGAAAAAATACCCACAGAAGGAGATACAAAGTGTGCAGCAGAGTCTGAGGGGAAGACCATCCAGACCCCACCTAGTGATCCATCCCATATACAGTTACATAACTCAGACACTATTTTCGATCCCCACAATTACTTGCTGATTGGACCCAGATATAACTGTCACCTGGGAGGCTCTGCTAGTGCATGACAAATACAGAGGGGGACATTCTCAGCTAGCCATTGAACTAAGCAGAGGGTACCCAATGGGGGACCTAGAGAAAAGACCCAAGAGGCTGAATGGGTTAACAGCACCATAGAAGGAACAACAATATCATCCACCCAGTACTCCCAGAGCTCCCAGGGACAAAACCATCAACCAAAGAGTACACATGGAGTTACCCATGGTTCCAGTCGCATAGGCAGCAGAAGATAGCCTTGTTGGACATCAAAGGGAGGAGCGGCCCTTGGTCCTGGAAAGGCTTGATGCGCCAGTGTAGGGGAATACCGGGCAGGGAAGAGGGAGGCAGTTGATTAGGGAACAGGGAGAGGGGAGAGGGCTTATGAGACTTTTGGGGAGGGGGGAACAAGGTGTATTAGTCTGGGTTCTCTAGAGTCACAGATCGTATGGGCAGTCTCTATGTAGTTAGGGAATTTGTCGATGACTTACAGTCTGTAGTCCAATTCCCCAACAGTAGTCAGCAGCAGCTGTGGATGGAAGTCCAAGGATCTTGCAGTTGCTCAGTCCCACGAAGCAAGCTGGCAAGGAAGAATATAGTCTTCCTTCTTTCAATATCCTTATATATGTCTCCAGTAGAAGGTGTAGCCCAGATTAAAGGTGTGTGTATCCATGCCTTTAATCCCAGGTGATCTTGAACTATAATCCATAGCCATAATCTGGGCTTAAAGGTATATGTCTCCACACCTTTAATCCCAGGTGATCTTGAACTGGAATCCATGCTTCAAGATCCTCATGCTAAGTCCAGGTCAGAAACTTATATCTCTGAGCCTCCAGATTAGGATCATAGGTGAGCCTTCCAATTCTAGATTGTAGTTCATTCCACATATAGTCAAGTTGACAACCAGGAATAGCCACTACACAAGGATAGGGGGGAAATCATTTGAAATATAAATAAAGAACATATCTAATAAAAAATTAAAAAAAGAATTATGTGGAAGAGATTACAAGAAAAAATACAAAGAAAAAAAGAATAGTTGGAACAAGCTTCTGTCAATTTTGTTTATCAAAGAATAAGCTTCTTTAATTTTCAAAGATGTTTGTTTTTCCTGTTTGTTTCACTAATTTCTGTATTGATTATTATTAATTACTATGATTACTATTATTTTTTATTATTGATGTAGACTGGATATGCTTGTTTTTGTTTTCCCAAAGTTTTGAGTTGCATTATTTTTTGGATTTTTTTTTCGAGACAGGGTTTCTCTGTATAGCCCTGGCTGTCCTGGAACTCAATCTGTAGACCAGGCTGGCCTCGACCTCAGAAATACGCCTGCCCCTGCGTCCCAGAGTGCTGAGATTACAGGCGTGCGCCATCACTGCCCGGCTTTGAGTTGCATTATTAACTCATTTATTTTTGCTCTTTTTAAAAATGTGTCTCAAGAGCTTTTTGGTGGGTGGATGCATTTATTTCCATTTAGATCTTGGAAATGATTGTATATTCATAATTTCTTCTTTCACCCATTCATCACTCAGTAATGGATTACTTAGTATCCCATGACTTTAAATATTTAGTGAAGATTTGTTTGTTGTCAATTTTGTTTCAATGCATTATGGTCGAGTAGCATTATATAGGTTTTCACTCTTTCTGATTAGTGAAGATGTTTGTGTGCCTTAGATTGTGGTCCAGTTAAGAGAACATTTGTGTGTAGCTAAGCAGAAGGTACATTTTTAGGTGCTTGGGTGGAACATTCTGTACATATTTGTTAAGTCCATTTGATGTATGATGTTACTTAATCCTAATGTTTCTCGGCTTATTTGTTAGTGTACATGTGTTTCGGATAGTGATGCCTTCTTGGTTAACTGATACCTTGCTTAGAATGAAGAGTACTGTTTTTTTCTGATTGGTTTTAATTTGAAGTGAGTTTTGTCAGAGTGATGACACCTGCTCTCTTCCTGGCCCCATCTGACTGAAGTTATTTTGTTCATCATTTTTATTCTAAGGAGGTACCTATCTTTAAAGGTAAGATGTGCTGCTTGTAAGGACAGATGGATTTTGTTTCGTGATCCATTCAGCTAGCCTGTGTCTTTGATGGGAGAATTAAGTTGTTTAAACTTATTATTGAATGGTATGTTGACAGCAGACATTGTTGCCTTTTGTTGTTACATACTCAGTGGTACTTTGTGTTTTAATAATTTTATATTCACATTTCAAAATGTTATCTATTCTCATTATTCTTTTCAGTCTCACATAGACAAAAGGAAATGATATAGAGATTGCTGCGAAAACAGTGATGCCTGAACAAAAGGTAGGAAGTGGATACTAAGTACCCACAGGAAGACTGATCAGTAAATAAATATAAGGATAATGGGATTAAAGCTTTTCACTAGATAAGGAATGATGAATATAAAAACAATGATGATAGTTTTTCTTATATTTATATTGTGATTGTTTTCCCATGAACTATTAGTGTATGTATTGGGTATCCTGGTCATGTTGTACTTGGAATGCTTTGCTCCAGGCTCTTCTAGTTTTCAAAGCTCCCACAGAGAAATCATCTGTTCATATGTGTGGGTATGTCTTTCCTTAGTTGGGGGGAAGTTTTCTTTTATGATCTTTTTGAAGGCATTGTCCATACCACTGACTTGGGATTCTTCTGTTATCCATAATTCTATAGTTTGGTCTTTTCATAATGTCTTACATTTCCTGTATAATTTTTTTGTTTTGTTTTTTCATATTCCCCATGATTTTGTTGTCAACCTTCCTAATGTTGAGGTCTAACCTGTCCCCACTATAGCTGTAGCCATTTTGTCCTAGGCCTGCCAGATATTATATATTGTTGTTGTAATACAACTAGCATTCACTGAAATAAAAAATAAAATAACTTGACTCATAGCAAGGTCATGTTCAGCACATATCCTGTTCTGTATGAGGTTTGTTAATTTTAAGCAATTCTACAAAGCTTTACATAGGACCCACCAAATTAAAGGCCAATATAAACTGCTGTGTCTAAAATGGCTTGAATCAGTGCAACCCACTGGGCAGCACTTCCTCAACCTGCATATGTGCTTACTGTAGGTTTTGCAGTTTTAGCCTTTATAAGCTGAGAGAGAAAGATGTGTGTGGTCATGGCTCAGTCCCCAAATTCTGAGCTGTGGCTGCAATCTATTAGTCTTAGGTTGTGTGTTCAATAGCCCATGCTTGTCTGAGATTAGTATTTCTGTAGTTTGTGAGTCAATTCTTGGACCCCAAACATTAATGCTACAATATTTATTACATTTCACTGTTGTGGTATCATACAACCATAAATTATTTATGCTGCCACTTCATAACTAATTTTGCTACTGTAATGAACCATAATGTAACATTTTGGGAGATATATGCCAAAGGGATTGCATCCATCAGGTTGAGAACTGTAGATATAGTCTCTGTCTTTGAATCCTGATATTCTGTCTCAGTATACTATCTGAAGACAGGCACTATGTTTTCCTTATTTCTCTCAATTATATTTTATTTGATATAAGTATACGAATATGACTTGTCTATACTTTATGGAACATTCATTGTTTGTCACTGTAATTTTGTTGAAAAACTTCCCTTGAATAAGCAACGTATAGCAAGGTAATTTCTACACTTACCTATTTCCTGTACCTGTGACTGAAGCCTTTTGTTTCCAAAAATGGTGTCTGCTAGTTCATGTACCTCACATATTATGCCTATATATTATTACTATTTTACCAAAGAAAAATTTTATTTCATTGGTATCTTTGTAGATAACCATACATAATCTCTAAATGTAGGCCTTCTCTCCCAAAATTATAATTCATGTTTCATACACTGTACTGATAAAAGAATAAACATTTATTTCATTTCTTTGATACAACTATGGCAGGGAAACCTACATAGTATAAGGTATGTTTAAGTTCTCGCATTGTCCCTGAAAGAGGACACTTACTTGTAATTTTCAAGCTATGAAGAATTCTTTCCTATACTTGATTTACAATTTTTTTGTGAGAAATCTATATAGAATTTTTATTCAATTAAATTAGATGATCATGGGTTTTGTTTACCCTTTATTTCCTTTTTTAATTGAATATCGTCTTCATTTACATTGTCAATGGTAAAACCTTTCCTGATTTACCCCCTCCCCTAATACTCCCAACTCCTCCTCCCTCCCCCTGTCTCCATGTATATGCCCATCCACCCAACACAGTTCAACTTCCCCTCCTCGGTTTCCCTGTGTTGGGGCCTCTGTTGAGCCTTTACCTGACCAAGGACTATTCCTCCCACTGATGCCCAACAAGGCCTTCCTCTGCCACATTTTTGGCTGGAACCATGTGTGTCCCTCGGCTGATGGCTCAGTCCCTGGGAATCTTGGGGCATCTGGGTGGCCAAAATCATTGTTCTTCTCATGGGGCTGTAAATCCCTTCAGCAACTCTGGACCACCCCCCAGCTCCTCCATTGGGGACCCCATGCCCAGTCCAATAGTTGGTTGCTAGCATCTGCCTTTGTATTTGTAAAGCTTCACTTTTTCGTGTGACATAAAACTATTATTCTAATGAGTCAGAGACTGCAGTTAATCTCAGTCTTACTGTGGTGGTTTAAGAAAGAATAACCCCAATAAGCTCAAGATTTGGTTACCAATGAGTGGTACTATTTTAAATGAGTAGGAGGTGTGGCCTTGTTGAATGAAGTGTGCCACTGCAGTTGGGCTTTGAAGGTTGAGGAATTTATGTCAAGCTTCTGGCTGTATCTGAGGATATAGAACTCTCAGATAACTCTACAGCACCATGTCTGCCTTTGTGTATCCATGCTTCTCAGCAGGATGATAACAGACTGTACCTCTGAAACTGTAAGCAACTCCAATTAAATGCTTTCTTTCATAAAACTTGCTGTGGTCATTGCTAGTGTCTCTTTATAATAAAACTCTAAAACAGCTACTTGTTTGCTTAATTCTAGCTATTAGCAATTTATTTGGGATGCTAATAATCAAGACACAGGTCTCTGAATCTCAATTGTGGTAGTCTCTTTGTAAAGGAAAGAAAGAAACTGGGAATCACTTTTTTCCTATGGCATTGTGTGAGTGTCTTCCAAACATTTCACTTCTTGCTTTGTATTTTTAGGTGCATTATATGATTATTATCTAGTGCTCTGATTCATATTGGTAGTTGTTACCACTACTTCCTTCATTGCACTTGTCATGTGAATAAGCAATCTAGAATGTTTTGGACAATCTCCACATAAAGTCATCTTATATTTATCTAGGCCTATAAGACACTATTACTTATTCATTGGAAATTTAAAACAGAATAGAATGTATTTCAATCATTCTCTTTGACCCCACATTACAACTCCTACTGAAACTTTTCTTTCACCCCTCAATTTCACTTTGTCTCCTTTATTTTTAAAAAATAACCAAGGGAGTGGGTTGGGTGGAGGGGCATCTTCTTGGAGGCGGAGGTGGGGGGTGGGGAGGTGGGAGGATGGGTTGGTGGTTTTCCAGGAGAGGAGGAAACCAGGAAAAGGTATAACGTTTGAAATGGAAATTAAGAATATATTCAATAATTTTTAAATGTCAATACTGACTTGTATATTTTAAAATAAATTATATTAGCTTAATAATAAATAAATAAATAAATAAATAAATAAATAAATAAATACCAAATACTCTAAGTACTATCCACATGATTCATAGTTGGAGGGTATCATCCAAATGGAGTATGGACAAACCACCCATGTGTGACAATGCCAAAGAAAACTGAATATCCTGTTACCAGTGGCTAATGGCTCCATAGACAGGGTTGAGATTTTTCTCTCCCAGATCCTTGGGAGTCTGAATAAGATGAACTCCTTCAGATCAAGAGTTTGAAAGCAACTTCAGCAACACAGCAACACAGCAATAAGGCAATACTCTTGAGACCTCAACTTGAAAGACAGTCGTCTCACACAGAGTTTTTCAACTGGGACCACTTTCTTTTATCCCATTGTTCCCCTCAGGGATACTTCTCTGGATAGCAATTAAAAAACGTATACAATATACTCTTTACTTCACCATTCAGGTATCTTATTTTACTAATTATATCCATCAAAATCATATTTATTCCATAGACATCTATACTCTCTGCTTAACTATAACTGAACAGTTTTCTTCTATATTAGGTCCATTTAATTTTTCACATCGATTCTGCTCCAGTTATTTATGTTCTATTAGTATTCATACTTTTTTCTATTACATTGCTAACAAGTGTCAATGTCACAAACCATGCCAAAACTTTTGCTTTTGAGGATATGAACCATGTAAGTGCTACCAATTGAGACTGAAAATTTATGATTAAAAATACTAATACATTACAAGTCAGTTTAAAACTTAAGAATTTTTCATACATTTTTATACATTACAACTCAATTTAAAACTTAAGAATTTCGTAACTGCATGAAAAGAGAATATACAATTCTGCTTCTTTCCCTTTTCTCTTGCCTAGTTTCTTTAAAATGTTTGTTTGTTTGTATTCTAATATCCTAGTAAGATAGTTTCCCTTCCAGTTGTTTAATGGTCCCTGCCAAGTTTTTAGAGTCAATTTACTAAACACAGATTCATTGAGATAAATTTAAATTCTCAGATGATAACCTTAAAATTCATTTCTATACAATAGAAGCACGTCCCTAAATAAGAGTTCTTGGGTAATTTTTCCCACATAGGAATGCTTCATAGGTTACCCAGGACCATAAGTTTACTGGTGAGGTATTAAGATTATCGGTCTCATAAAAATCAGTTATATAGGTTTAGGTGTTCACAAATTCTTTTCACTATAAATATTCTCATTTTTAAAGTTACTTTATTATAGAATTAATGTGTCCCTAATGAAGAAATCACTGCACATTTAAGAGATTAGTAAAGCAAAAAACTCCTTAATAGTGCACAACTGGCTCTGCCTAATACAGAACAGAAAGCAGCCTCAAACTGAGGCAGACTTTTCTCTTTTTTAAACAAGCTTATATGGATCTTAGGGTTATTTTAATTTCAAAAACACAATATTCCACGTTACACTCTGAACAATTTGAGACAGGAAACCATCAAGTCTACCCTTTGAGTACATGGCAGATGTACACAGCAAAGATATTGTCAGAATTATTTAAGAACATCAATATTATTTATCAATTTTTTGTGTTTTTATTCTATATTCTTTGTTTACATTCCAAAGACTTTCCCCTTTCCCAGTTCCTCCTCAACATATGTCCCATAAGTCCTCTTCCCTCCGCCCATTCCCCAATCACCCCCCCCCAATTCTCTGTTCTGATACTCTCCTATAAAACTGGATCCAGTCTTTTCAGGACCAGGGTCCTCTCCTTTCTTCTTCTTCTTGGGAATCTTTTGATTTGCTAATTGTGCCTTGAATATTCAGAGCTTTTGGGCTCATTAATATCCACTTATCAGTGATTGCATTTCATGTGTATTCTTTTGTGATTGGGTTATCTCACTTTGGATGATATTTTCCAGATCCAACCATTTGCCTACAAATTGCATGAATTCATTATTTTTAATGGCTGAGCAGTATAGTAATGATAGCTGTGTCTTTGCATATCCTCCTTGAGCTGTCCCTTACAGACATGTCCTTTGAGATCAGGAAGAAGATGCACTTGCTGATAAGTGGACATTAGCCTAAAAGCTCGGAATACCCAAGATACAATTCAGAGACCACATGAAGCTCAAGAAGAAGGAAGACCAAAGTGTGGGTTCTTTGGTCCTTCTTAGAAAGGGAACAAAATACTCACAGGAGCAAATAGAGAGACAATGTGTAGAGCAGAGCCTGAAGGAAAGGCCATCCAGAGACTACTCAACCTGGGGATCCATACCACATATAGTCAAACCCAGACACAATTGTGGATGCTAAGAAGTGCTTGCTGAAAGGAGCCTGATATAGCTGTCTCCTGAGAGACTCTGCCGGAGCCTGACATATACAGAAGTAGATGCTCACAGCCAACCATTGAACTGAGCATGGTCCCCAATGGAGGAGTTAGAGAAAGGACTGGAGGAGGTGAAGGGTTTTGCAACCTCATAGGAAGAACAACAATATCAACAAACCAACCAGACCACCCCTCCCCGAGCTCCCAGGGACTAAACCACCAACCACGGAGTATACATGGAGGAACCCATGGTTCTAGTCCCATATGTACCAGAGGATGGCCATGTCAGGCATCAATGGGAGGAAAGGCCCTTGGTCCTTTAAAGGCTTGATGGGTGACCCAGTGTAGGGGAATTTGAAGGTGGGGAGGCAAGAGTGGGAAGGTGGGTGGGGGAACACCCTCATAGAAGCAGGGGGAAGGAGAATTAACAGGGGTTCCCAGGGGGAGGGGATGGGAAAGGAATAATATTTGAAATGTAAATAAAGAAAATATCCAATTTAAAAAAAAAAAACAAACGAAACCAGTGGGTCATGACCTCTTTGGTAGGTATATGTATATGATAGCATGCTTATCAGATATTTGTATTATATTTGCATTTGTAATGGTAGCAAAATTAGTTATGAAGTAGGAATATTAAAGTAATTTTATGGTTAGTGGTCACCATAAGATGAGGAACAGTATTAAATCGTTCATAACATGAGTTGAGAACTACTATTGTTTAAGTCAGTGTCATATCCTCATGTTATGGAATGGAGGTTATGAACAAAAAGTAGAAGCTTTTCCTCAGAAACTCTAACTTTCAATTATGGTACAAAATATACAAACCAAAAGAGTGCAAAACAATTCTCTTAATGTACTGATAAATAAAATTAAAGGAAAAGGAAATTTTCTTTTAATGTCTCTATACTTGCTTGTGTAGTATGAGACTGTGTGACCTTGTCTTGATTCATATATCAGCACTTTGATCTCTTTCTAATATTTAAAACATCTAACTTTATTACTCCTTGTCAAGGGTATACCATTTTCATTTTTATCATCTTTGCTGTTCAATTTTTATGAACATCCCATGATTTTAGGACTTTGAACAGTACATACTCGAAAATCATGCTTAGGGAACTGATTTGTTTGTGTGTGTGTGTGTGTGTGTGTGTTGATCATTGTTCTCATAAAATAATTTTCTAGTATTAAGACCTTGTTTGAATTTGTGGAAAAGGGTAAGACTGGGTAATATAAGGAATTGTATGGCTGTTGTATCACAAGACCTCAAGACTACATGTGAATTGTTAGTTGAGAGAAAAAGAAAAATTGATATAGAAATCACCATAAAAATGTAAAATTCATTATACACTGCAAATATGTGAAAACTTTCCTAATACAAATAAAAAAGGAGCTGCATGTTTTGTGATTCAGTTCTACTAATATCTTCATTTAAAAAGTATGATGATTGAACCTCTTCACTCAGCCAGGTCCTATACATTCTTCCTCAGGTCTAGGAAACACAGAAGTCTTTGTGCTTACAGATAAGCATTAGGGCTGTGGTTCTCAACCTGTGAAATACAAACCCTTTGGGGTCAAATAACCCTTTCATAGGGGTGGCCAAAGAGCATCAGAAAACACAGACATTTATATTACAATTCACAACAACAGCAAGATGGAGTGCATCTTAAGTCCAATTAGAAGGCTATTACTATACCCTTAGGGTTATAATGTCATATCAATTATCATTGTGGTTCAATGGCATTATAACAACTGACTGCCATTGCATCTCTCCTTTTTTTTCTGGAATGTTTTAAGGTTTTTTTTGAAAAGCATATTCTTTTATTGAAAAAGTAAAAACATTTTATGATAAAATTGATGATTTACATGGAAAATGTTTCTGATAAAATAGAAGAGATCTATAGAAAAACACGTTAAAATTGATATTCATGGAAAATTAAAGAGCAAAGTGGTAGACATAAAAAACATTGTTAAATTAATTGAAAAGGGAAGTAGAAACATTTTATAATTGAACTGAAGATTTATGTGGAAAATATTTCTCATAAAATTATAGAAAAATGTAAAAAATATTAAAATTGAAGATTATCATGGAAAATTATATATAGATACAATAATGGTGGGCATAACAGTATTTTTAAGTTGAAAGTGGAATTATAAACATTTTCTGATAAGGTTGAAGGTTTACATGGAAAATATTTCTGATAAAATTGAAGAAATATATAGAAAAACATGTTAAAATCTAAGATTATCATGGAAAATTATATAGATACAATGGTAAACATAAAAATCCTTTCTAAAGCTGGGCAGTGGTGGCACACACTTTTAATCCCAGCACTTGGGAGGCAGAGGTAGGCGGATTTCTGAGTTTGAGGCCAGCCTGGTCTACAGAGTGAGTTCCAGGACAGCCAGGACTATATAGAGAAACCCTGTCTCGAAGGAATAAAAAAAAAAAAAACTTTCTAAATTAATTGAAGATGGAATTAAAAACACTTTGTTATAAAATCAGAGATTTACATGGAAAACATTTCTGATAAAACAGAAGAAATACATAAAAAACATGTTAAAATTGAAGATTATCATGAAAAATAATGCAGATAAAAGGGTAGACATAAAAAATACTGAATTGAAAGAGGAATTATAAACATTTTCTGATAAAATTGAAGATTTACATGAAAAATATTTCTGAAAATGTTTATAATTCCAGGCTCCCCTAGTGTAGTGCTTCTCAAACTTCCTAAAGCTATGATCCTTTGCATAGTTCCTCATGTTGTGATAACCCCAATCATATATTTTCATTACTACTTCATAACTAATTTTGCTACTGTTATGAATCATAATGTAAATATCCATATTTTCTGATGGTCTTAGATGGCCACTGTGAAAGGTTCATTTGACTCCCAAAGGGGTTGTGACCCACAGGTTTAGAACCATTGCTGTAATACATATATTTATAATTTTATATAATTACATATTATATAAATTATTATATAATTTAAATTATAATGTTTATAATTTAAACTAACAGGTTTATTTCTTCAGAAGAAATGGTGCATAAACTGTTATCCACCTAGAAGAATGGAAGCATATGTAGTTAATAGCCTGGTCACCTTTGCACTATGTAGTGGGAGAACCCACTGGATCCACACCTAGGGCCTTATTTTAAGCTTCTTTTTCCTCAATCTATAGAACTCACCTTTATGGAAGGTATAACATGTACTTTATAAGGGGTTTCTATATAGTCACAGCAACCTTTACATAGCTTACTTTTTGCCTTATTGTGGGCATGGAATTTAGTGAATTTCACTAAATTATTACTTTGCTGGTTGTGGTATCAACAGAGATGGCTACAACCAGGGTCTATCCCTGGAGTCATCTTGACTCTCCTCACTCTACACATACTCCCTAACCTACCAGATCTTACGAGAATCTCATATCCAGTATTTCAGCATCACTTGACTAATGTTGCCTGTGCCACAAATAAGCTATAAGGTTCTACTAGGACCTGCTCCACCTTGCTTACTCCCCAAACCAAAGGCACCTCCCATGTTATACCTAATCTGTTTACCCAGAGATCTACCTTTACCCTCAACACTTGGACGAGGAGGAAAATCCTACATATCAACCTGGTCTCTTCTGTGTATGACTTTGCTCTGCCTTAGCCATTAACAACTTTTAGGCTTAAAGCGGGATCACCATATCTTCTATTCTCCAGAGCACACTCTGAACATATCAGAAACACAACTAAAGTTCAAATGCCTAGATATGATTCTAAAATTACAAACAATGAAAAGTCAAGCCAATATCTCACCTCTAAACCCTACCAGACATGTAGCAATGTTTGCTAGCAGAATTACCTAGGTGAATTACACAGAATTTAAAAGAGTAATCAGTAAACTTCATCAAACAATTTAAAGAGTTTAAAAAATAGCTCAACAAAGTTAAGGAGAAAGAACTTAAGAAGAATTAAATACCTGAGCGATGATCAAAAAAAAAATAAACAGAATATTGATCAAAAAGATCAAGCCTATACAGGATTAAATGAATTCAGTAATGAGAAACATTGCAGAGGACTCGAGCTGAGACAAAAACAGAATAAAAAATTCCAATAACCCAACTAGAAAACTGAAATGAAAATTGAGTAGAGCAGGAAGAAGCCAAATAATGAATATCAAGGACTCAAAGATAAAATAGAGAATCTAGATGAAAGAAGTATAGAATATGAAAAATAGATCAAAAAGCAAAACAGTTTAAAAACCTAAAAAAGAAACATACAAGAAATGTGGGACACTATAAAAAAATACCAAAGCATTGAATTATAGCCATAGAAGAGGGAGAAGTACCCTGTGAATGACATAGACAAGATTCTCAACAAGATCATAAAAGAAAATGTCCGCAAACAAAGGGAAGGAATATATTCAAGAATAGATGAGACCTAAAAAGAAAATCCCCAGCTGGGGTGGTGGTGCACACCTGTAATCCCAGCACTCTGGGAGGCAAAGGCAGGCAGATTTCTGAGTTTGAGGCCAGCCTGGTCTACAGAGAGAGTTCAAGGACAGCCGGGGCTAAACAGAGAAACCCTGTCTCGAAAAAACCAAATCAAAAAAAAAAAAAAAATCCCCATGTCATATTATTGTTAAAATACTTAAGTACACAGAAACAAAGAAAAAGTACATTTAAAGCTTCAAAAGACAAAACAACAAAAAACAAGTCATGTATAAAGGTAAAGGTAAACTCATAAGCTGATTTCTCAGTGGAAATGTAGACATCTGGTAAAGCCTACACTAATGCATTCCAAGTCCTAAATGACCATGAAAGTGGTGCTAGACTAATATTTCCAGCAAAAAATATCTGCCATAGTTTTTTTGTTTGTTTGTTTGTTTGTTTTTTTGGTTTTTCGAGACAGGGTTTCTCTGTATAGTTCCGGCTGTCCTAGAACTCACTCTGTAGACCAGGCTGGCCTCGAACTCAGAAATCCGCCTGCCTCTGCCTCCCAAGTGCTGGGATTAAAGGCGTGCGCCACCGCCGCCCGGCATCTGCCATAGTTTTTAAGGAGAAGAAAAAATTGCTTGATATAACCAAGCATAAAAATATGAACAATCCAACAAACCAAGCATAAAGAAAATATAAGAAGCATTATTTTGTGACAGAGAGAGAAATGAGGATAGCCAAGAGACTGGAAAACAAATATAAAGCTGCAATTACTAAAGCACAAAGTACCACTAGGAACTCAAAAAAAAAAAACCCACAAAAAATCAACACAATGACAACAATTAACACACATTTCAACACTAACATCAAATATGAAGAGTTAACATTCCAATAAAAAACAAAACAAAAACGGACTGAATGCATTAAGAAACAAAATACATTTGTTGTTTACAAGCAACACATCTTCCCTTTAAAGACAGGTACTGCCTTAGAGCAAAAGGAGTCAATATTGCAAATGAATGGAAAGAAGTTGCTGCCAAACTGATTTCCAGAGTGGTTATACCAGCTTGCAATCCCACCAGCAGTAGAAGAGTGTTCCTCTTTCTCCACATCCTCACCAGCACCTGCTGTCTCCTAAGTTTTTGATCTTAGCCATTCTGACTGGTGTGAGGTGAAATCTCAGGGTTGTTTTGATTTGCATTTCCCTGATGATTAAGGATGTTGAACATTTTTTAGGTGCTTCTCAGCCATTCGATATATCTCAGGTGAGAATTCGTTGTTTAGCTCTTTACCCCATTTTTGAAAAGGGCTATTTGGCTATCTGGAGTCTAACTTCTTGAGTTCTTTGTATATATTGGATATTAGCCCTCTCTCAGATGTAGGGTTGGTAAAGATCTTTTCCCAATTTGTTGGTTGCTTTTTGTTCTATTGACAGTGTCCTTTGCCTTATAGAAACTTTGTAATTTTATGAGGTTCCATTTATCAATTCGTGATGTTAAAGCATAAGCTTTTGGTGCTCTGTTCAGGAAATTTCCCCCTGTGCCCATGTCCTCAAGGATCTTCCCCAGTTTCTTTTCTATTAGTTTCAGTGTGCCTGGTTTTATGGGGAGGTCCTGGACCAACTTGGAGTTGAGTTTAGTACAAAATTGATTTGCATTCTTCTGCATGCTAGCTGGCACTTGACCCAGCACCATTTATTGAAAAGGCTATCTTTTTTCCACTGGATGGTTTTACCTCCTTTGTCAAAGGAGCTGATGTCAAGTGACCATAGGTGTGAGGGTTCATTTCTTGGTCTTGAGTTCTATTCCATTGATCTACCTCACCTGTCGCTGTACCAATACCATGCAGTTTTTAACACTATTGCTCTGTAGTATTGCTTGAGATCCGGGATACTGATTCCCCCAGAAGGTCTATTACTGTTGAGAACAGTTTTATCTATCCTGAGTTTTTTGTTATTCCAGATGAATTTAAGAATTGCTCTTTCTAACTCTATGAAGAATTGAGTTAGGATTTTGATGGGGAATGCATTGAGTCTGTATATTTCTTTTGCCAAGATGCCCATTGTTACTATATTAATCCTGCCAATGCATGAGCATGGAAGAGGTCTTTTGAGGTCTTCTTTGATTTCTTTCTTCAGAGAATTGTGGATTCTCCAGCATGTAATAAAGACACATGTTCCATTATGTTCATAGCCGCTCTATTCATAACAGCCAGAAGCTGGAAAGAACTCAGATGTCCCTCAACTGAGGAATGGATACAGAAAATGTGGTATATTTACACAATGGAATACTACTCAGCTATTACAAACAATGAATTCATGAAATTCTTAGGCAAATGGATGGAACTAGGAAATAACATCCTGAGTGAGGTAACCCAATCACAAAAGAACACACATGGTATGCACTCACTGATAAGTGGATATTAGCCCAGAAGCTCAGAATATCTAAGAAACATTTCACATATCAAATGATGCCCAAGAAGGAGGAAGAACAAAATATGGATACTCTGGTCCTTCTCAGAAGGGGGAATAAAATGCCCACAGAAGGAGATACAGAGGTAAAGTTTGAAACAGAGACTGAGGGGAAGACTGTCCAGAGACTACCCTACCTAGGGATCCAACCGATATACAGTTACAAAACTCAGACACTATTATCGATCCCCTCAAGTGCTTGCTGAATGGAGTTTGGTATAGCTGTCTCCTGGGAGGCTCTGCTAGTACATGACAAATATAGAGGGGGACATTCTCAGCCAGCCATTGATCTGAGCACAGGATCCCCAATGGAGGAGCTAGAGAAAGGACCCAAGGTGCTGAAGGGGTTTGCAGTGCCATAGGAGGAACAACAATATGAGCCACCCAGTGGTCCCAGAGCTCCCAGGGACAAAAACATCAACCAAAGAGTATACATGGATACCCAAGGCTCCAGATGCCTAGGCTGCAGAGGATGGCCTTGTTAGACACCAAAGGGAGAAGAGGCCCTTGGTCCTGGAAAACTTGATGCCATAGTGTAGAGGAATGTCAGGACAGGGAAACAGGAGAGGGTTGATTGGGGAAGGGGAAGGGGAAATGGCCTATGGGATTTTCAGGGGGTGGGGAACCAGGAAAGGGGACAACATTTGAAATGTAAATAGAGAATATAATAATAATAATAATAATAATAATAATAATAGTAATAGTAATAGTAATAATAATAAAGTTGCAGGGCACTGGTGGTACATACCTTTAATCCTAGCACTGGGAAGCAGAGGCATGCCAATTTCTGAGTTCAAGACCAGCCTGGTCTACAGAGTGAGTTCTAGGACAGCCAAGGCTTTGCAGAGAAACCCTGTCTTGAAAAACCAAACAATAAAATAAAAATGGAAAGAAGTAAGTAGACATCACTATCCTAACATGTAAACAAACACAAACAAACAAAAAATCACTTCAAATTAAAACTGTTTACAAGAAATAGAGGGCTACTTAAATTTAATGAAAAGAATAGTACACAGATAAGACAATACTATCTCTAGTATGTACACAAGCATATTAATATTAAATAATTCATTATTGCATGGTGGATAGGTTAACAAAGAAGTCATGAAAGAAATAAAAAAGTACTAGAATTTAATGAATAAAACACAACAAAAACTCTGAGATACATTGAAAGCAGTTCTACTAGTAAAATTATATCTCTGACAATATTAAAAAGAAATTAGAAAAAGCACAAATAAATAACTAATATTCCAACTCAAAACTTTGAAAAAGAAGAAACCAAATCTAAACGCACCTAATGGCAAGCAATAAGAAAAATCAGAGAAATTAATGAAATAAAAAACATTACAAATAACTAACAAATAAAGAGCTGGTTCTTTGAAAAGATAAACTAGATTGACAGACCCATAGACCAACTAACCAAAAGAAGCAAAGACAGGACTCAAATGAACAGAATCAGAAATAAATACAGAAATATTAAGACAGACAAGAAAGTAGTTTAGACTGTGATAAGGAAATACATTAAGGTAAAAAACCAAAAGAAACTAGATGATTTTCTAATTTCACTCAAATAAATGACAATTAAACTAAGAAGTTAAAAACATATACAGGCCCATAATAATGTGACTGAAATTATAATTAAAAACTCTCCAACTAATGGTAATTCAGGAATTGAGGTAGTGACAGAAGAAATCTACTAGGCTTACAAGGATCTACAGTCAATCCTAAAACTATATTTAAAAGATAGAGAGGACCTTCCAGTCTGAACTGGTTTACCTTGTGTTTGAACTCTTTAGCCAGTCCTTTAACACCCAGAAGACTCAACACTTCCAGGTGCCATAACATGCCCAGGATCATAGGATCAGAGGTGAGGAGGACATAACATTTGCCCCAACACCACCAGGTTTAACTGGGACCAGTGGGATCTAGGGACACAGAAAACCCGCCTGCCCAGTGGCACTAGTACTTTCTAGTGTGGGCTGGTTTACCTTGTGCTCAAACTCTGCAGCCAGTCCCATAACACCCAGAGGAGGCTCCACTCCTAGGTGCTCTAACACACCCAGGATAACAGGATCACAGGAGCTTAGTGACAACAGGATCTCAGAGCCCCAGGGGCAGCTTGACACACAGGACAAACACAGGATCTCAGGATCAGAGGATCCTGGAATCACAAGATAATAGACATAACTGGACTCTGAGGAGCTCTGACACAACCAGGTTCACAGGAAGGACAGGCTCCAGTCAGATATCGCAAGGGCAGGCAACACTAGAAATAATCACATGGCGGGAAGCAGGCATAAGAACATAAGCAACAGAAACCAATGTAACTTGGCATTATCAGAACCCAATTCTCCCACTATAGCAAGTCGTCAATTTACTATCACACCTGAAAATCTAAAATCACTTCTCATGATGATGATAGAGGACTTTAAGTACAAAGTTAACTCCCTTAAAGAAATACAGGAGAACACAAGTAAACAAGTAGCAGTACTTAAAAAGGAAACACAAAAATCCCTTTACAAATTACTGAAAAATACAATCAAATGGGTAAAAGAAATGAACAAAACCATCTAAGACCTAAAAATGGAAATAGAAACAATAAAGAAATCACAAAGGCAGACAACCGTGCAGCTAGAAAACCTAGGAAAGAGATCACGAGGCATAGATGTTTGGGTATGTTGTGCCTTAGTTTTCATTAAATTCTAAAGTCTCTAATTTCTTTATTTCTTCCTTGACCAAGTTATCATTGAATATAATGTTTCTCAGTTTCAATATGTGTGTGGGATTTTTATTATTTTTGTTGCTATTGAAGACAAGCCTTAGTCCTTGGTGATCCGACAGGGTACATGGAATTATGTCAGTCTTCTTTTTTTTTATAATTTGATATATTCTTTATTTACATTTCAAATGATTTCTCCTTTCCTGGCTCCCCACTCCCTGAAAGTCTCATAAGCCCTCTTCCCTCTGCCTGTTCCCCCATCCACCCCTTCTCAATTCCCTGTTCTGGTATTCCCCTATACTGCTGCACTGAGCCTTTCCAGAACCAGGGGCCACTCCTTCCTTCTTCTCGGACATCATTTGATATGTGGATTGTGTCTTGGGTATTCCATGTTTCTAGGCTAATATCCTATCAGTGAGTGCATACCATGAGTCTTCTTTTGAGACTGGGTTACCTCACTTAGGATGATGTTCTCCAGCTCCATCCATTTGTCTAAGAATTTCATGAATTCGTTGTTTCTAATGGCCAAATAGTACTCCATTGTGTATATATACCACAATTTTTTTGTACCCATTCCTCCGTTGAGGGACATCTGGGTTCTTTCTAGCTTCTGGCTATTATAAATAGGGCTGCTATGAACATAGTGGAGCATGTATCCTTATTACATGCTAGGGAATCCTCTGGGTATATGCCTAGGAGTGGTATATCTGCTGAGGTCTGTTTTGTGACCGAATATGTGGTCAATTTTGGAGAAGGAACAGTGAGTTGCCCTAACCTAGAGAAAGAGATGCACTTGAACATACAAGAAGCCCGCAGAACTCCAAACAGACTGAACCAGAACAGAAATTCCTCCAGTCACATAATAGTCAGAACACCAAATGCACTAAACAGAGAAAGAATATTAAAAGCAGTAGGGGGAAAAGGTCAAGTAACATAAAGGCACACCTATCAGAAATATACCAGACTTCTAACCAGAAACTATGAAAGCTAGAAGATCCTAGGCAGATGTCATAAATACTCAAAGAGAACATAAATGCAAGCCCAGCAAAATTCTGAATTACCATAGATGGAGAAAACAAGATATTCTAAGACAAAACCAAACTTACACAAAATACACATAAATCTAGCTCTATAAAGAGCTGCAGAGAATCAAATAACCCTATTAAAAATGGGGTACAGAGATAAACAGAGAATTCTCAACTGAGGATGCCTGAGAAAACCTAAATAAATGGTCAACATCTTTAATCATCAGAGACATGCAAATCAAAACAACCCTGAGATTCCACCTCACACCAGTCAGAAAGGCCAAGATCAAAAACTCCGGGGAAACCAAATGCTGGAGAGGATGTGGAGAAAGAGCAACATTTTTCCATTGCTGGTGAGATTGCAAGTGGACATTGCACTACCTGTGGACCCGGCTATACCACTCCTGCTCACATACCCAGAAAGATGCTTCAACATGTAATAAGGACACATGCTCCACCATGTGTATTGCAGCCTTATTTATACTAGCCAGAAGCTGGAAAGAATCCCTCAACAGAGCAATACATACAGAAAATATAGTACATTTACAAAATGGAGTACTACTACTCAGCTATTAAAGAATAACTTC
This sequence comes from Apodemus agrarius, assembly GCA_964023405.1. Classification (NCBI taxonomy): domain Eukaryota; kingdom Metazoa; phylum Chordata; class Mammalia; order Rodentia; family Muridae; genus Apodemus; species Apodemus agrarius. The sequence continues at coordinate 163,618,787 of OZ030008.1, read as the reverse complement.
ATGAAATTCGCAGGCAAATGGATGGAACTTGATAATATCATTCCAAGTGAGGTAACCCAGTCAATAAAGGACACAACGTTATATAGTCACTGATAAGTGGATCTTAGCCTAGAAGCTAGGAATAGTCAAGATATAATTCACAGACCACATGAAGCTCAAGAAGAAGGAAGACCAAAGTGTGGATACTTCATTCCTTCTTAGAAGGGGAACAAAATACCCATGGGAAGAGATACAGAGACAAAATATGGAGCAGAGACTAAAGGAAAGGGTATCCAGAGACTGCCCCACCTGAAATCTATTCCATATACAGTTACCAAACCCAGACACTATTGAAAAGATGCCAACAAATGCTTGCTGACAGGAACCTGATATAACTATTTCCTGAGAGGCCCTGCCAGTACCTGACAAATACAGAGGTGGATGCTCTCAGCTATCCATTAGACTGAGCACAGGGTCCCTAATGGAGGAGAGCTAGAGAAAGGACTCAAGGAGCTGAAGGGGTCTTCAGCTCCATAGGAGGAACAACAATATAAACCAACCAGCACCCCCTGAGCTCCCAGGGACTTAACCACCAACGACAGAATACACATGGATGGACCCATGGCTCTAGCCACATGGTTAGCAGAGGATGGGCTGGTAGGACATCAATGAGAGGAGAGACCCTTGGACCCGTGAAGGCTCATGTCACCATCCTAGTGGAATGCCAAGACAGAAAAGACGGAGTGGGTGGGTTAGTGAGCAGGGGAGGTAGGATACAATGGGGGCTTTTGGAGAGGAAATGTGGAAAGGAGATAACATTTGAAATGTAAATAAAGAAAATATCTAATTTAAAAAAAGAAAATGCAAACTAGAAACAATATGGTAGCATTCATACAAAATTCTGAAATATAAACTATGCAAATGCTATTTTAAAGCATAACTTAGAATAAAAGGATGTGATTCAGGATAATGAATAGAAAATTAAGGATAGTAAGAGGCAGATGCTGGTACTGAGGAATTCATGTTTTTCTCTGTACAGTTTTATGTCACTAATACTTTCATATGAGAAATACCCTGCTCTCTTTTAGTACTAGGGAGGTGGAATAAAAATGTCTCCTCCTATGATGACTGAAATTACATGCAGCTTACCTTCTATATGTCCCCGAGGGTTTTATTTTTTGTTGTTATCTTACAGGCTGAGTGAAAAATCCGGCAAGATCTTTCTCACAGTTTTTACAAATATCTACAAATTATATAAATATATATAAACAAATATATTTATATGGTGGAAAGGTAGCACAAAATAAATCTTTTCAGACTTATAAAAATGTTAGCTACTGTTATTATTGTCTTATGTGGTAACTGTTTAGTAAACAGGAGTTACACTTAGGGTCTCAGTATAGAATGTGGATTTAGCATGACTTTCACATCTTTCATATTTCATATTCCATTTGTCAGAGCAGCCAGAAAAATAAATATTCCCAAAAGAAGCAGGGTTGTTTTGAGAATCTAAATGAGATCTTTTGACTCTACAGATCTATTTTGCAAAATTATTTACAATTTAATCTCTGCATTTTAATTTCTATAAGTACCTTAATAATGGTATAAATTACTATCCAATGAATATCAAGGATTTTGAAATTATCAATTTGTCTTATAGGTGCTTACTATTTTAACAAGATAGCATGTTAGATATTAATTACTGTAATGCCTCCCACTTCCAATTCTTAACTCCTAAGATATTATTTTCTCTAAGAGTGTGATAAAATTAACTATATAGAAAAAAGTCTTCAGAATTTACATGAGTCTGATGGTTTGAGTTAGAATTCTAGAAGATTTAAGGTAAAGATGTATAAAATTTAAAAATATGTATTATAGCTATAAAATCATTCCTGTCATTGCTAAAAGGAGCAGATACTGAAATTTTAAAATGCTACACAATCAAAAGCCGATCTTCAAATTTTATGTAATTATATTAATAAAAATTCCAGCTGAAAAAACCACACACACAAAAAAGAAAATATCATCCTGAATGAGATAACCCAATCACAAAAGAATACACTGATACAGGGATATTAGCCCAAAACCTCAGAATACCCAAGATACAATTCACAGACCTCATGAACCGCAAGAAGGAAGTCCAAAGTGTGGGTGCTTCAGTTCTTGTAAGAAAAGGAACACAATACTCAGAGGAGTAAATATGGAGATAAAGTGTGAAGCAGAGACTGAAGGAAAGGACATTCAGAGATTGTCCCACCTGGGGATTTATCCCATATACAGTCACCAAACCCAGACACAATTGTGAATGCCAAAAATGCTTGCTGAAAGGAACCTGATGTGGCTGTCTCCTGAGAGGCTCTGCCAGAGCCTTACAAATACAGAGGCAGAATCTCGCAGCCAACCACTGGACTGAGTGCAGGGTCCCCAATGTAGGACCTGGAGTCTGCAGGAGCTGAAGGGGTTTGCAAGATCATAGGAAAAACAACAATATCAACCAACCAGACCCCCCAGAGCTTCCAGGGACTAAGCCATCAACCAAGGAGTACACATGGCTCCAGCTGCATAATATAACAGAAGATTGCCTTCTCAGGCATCAATGGGAGGAGAGGTCCCTAGTCCTATGAAGGTTTGATACATGCACCAGAGTAGAGGAATTAAGGCTAGGAAGGTAGGAGTGGTGTGGGTGAAGGAACACCCTCATAGGGGAGGAAGGATGGGATATGGGTTTTCTGGGATGGGGTGGGGGCAATGGGTAAGGGAATAACATTTGAAATGTAAATAAAGAAAATTTTCAATAAAAAAAAATAAAAAAGAATGAGAGATGGATAGACAGATACACAGACAGATTACCAGAGAGATAGAAAACAAAGGCAGTATTCTACATGATGTAGGTATATGAAAGGAATTTCTGAGTCATACTCAAGAATTAAGGCCAACAATTGACAGGCAGGACTTCATAAAACTTAAAAGGTCTTCAAAGCTTAGGAAACAATCAACTAGGTGAAGAGGGAATCCTCAGAAAGGGAAAGAGTCATTGTCAGCTATACATCTAACAGAAGATTAATATCCAAAATATACAATGATTTAAAAAAAAAAAACCCACCACCAGAAAACAAAACAAAAAATGCTCAAAAAATGGGCTTGGGATCAGACACAGCGTTGTTCTCAAAGGAAGAAATGAAAATAAGTAACAAATAAGCCAAAAAAATGTTAAGCACCCCAAGCAATTAAAGAAATACAAATGAAAATGTCATGGCAGGAAGCATTTCTGAATCCCAACAGACCACCAAGGAACCATTTCTGATGTAATAGCATGAGGGTTTCTTTATTACAAGCTTGGATTTGGGCTCTCCTCCAATCCAACCCTGATGCAGTAGGATGGGAAGGCAGGTAGAATAGCTGCAATTCCTCAGCAGGACAAGTTTTTATAGGAAAAAAAAAAGGAGCAAGTGAGGGAGGGCGAGGGAGGGGATGTCTAGTCTGGCAAGCATCTAATAGAATGACTACAAGCTGACATGTGGGTGCTCTGAAGCAAGACAGTATTAATCACAAAAGGTCCAAAAGTACATCTGAAGCAGTCAGACTAATCTTTGTTTAACTGTTGCTAGGAAGTAGTTTGGGAATAACTGGTCAAGTACAAGCTGCTGGGTTCTTTCTGATAACTGGGTGCAGCTTGGGTTCTGCTGTAGGTTAAGTTCTCAGGATTTTTTTTTTTCTTTTTAAATCTGGAGGCCAGTCCCAAGAAAGAGTGTGGCCTCTCAAAAAATATTGGTTCATTTTGCCGGCAGAGAATACTTAGCATTGAAAACGGGGGTGGGATGAGTGTTGGGGGAGTTGAGTGTCCAGCCATATGGTGCTGCTCTTTTCCCTTGTCCCTCCCACCTGAAGCAATCAACTTTGGACTCAATGAGTAACCATTTCCCAGCAGCCATGGAGCACAAAATTTACCTTCCAGTTCTCAAGATTCCCAGGATCCCCTATCAGGAGCTGGCTGGCTAATGTAAATGATCTGTTCTATAACAAAGACTGGATCTGTTTCATGGAGCCTTGGATTCAAAGATGTTTGACTTGAGGCTTCCGCCTGTAACATGATCTAAAGCTTAGATGCAGGAAACTATAGAGTTGAGCCTTCAGGTTCCAGAAAAGAGGACACCACTGGGTTTAAACCTTGACTGCCATACAATGCCAGATATCTACTGCAACATTTATCCAAATTAGGTTTGTCTAAGACTTTGCACTGACAACTCCATTCTTAGCTCCCTGGCTTGAGGTTTTGTAGTACCCATGCTCTCACCCCCCTCCTTATTTGTACAAACTGTCTATTGGTAGTGAAAAATTAATGTATACTACTTACTCAGGGTGTACCAGAGATTAAATTCCTTTTGCAGGATAAACCTTCAGGGACGGCCCACCTAGATACCTCATTAGCATGGAGAACTCTGTGCTCTCTGCTATGTGACAAATAAAAATCAAAACACAAAATCTACAGAACAAAGAAAGAATATTAAAATGAGTAAGGGAAATGGGCAGGTAACATTCAAAAACTTACCTATCAGAATTATACCCAATGTCTCAATATAGACTAAAAGCTAGAAGGGCATGAACAGCTATCTTGCAACCTTTAAAAAAAAAATCACAGATGCCAACTTAGACTACTATACAGAGAAAAACCCTCAATCACTGTAGATGGACAAAACAAGATATTTCAAGAGAATCCTAATCTAAACCATCTATCTATCTAGCCATACAGAAAATACTAGAAGGAAAACTCTAACGCAAGGAGGATAATTACAAAGAAGATAAGGCACACTTCTTTATTGCTGCTGGGAGTGCAAACTTGTACAATCACGCCTCGGAAATCAAATTGGTGGTTTCTCAGGAAACTGGGCATATAGTTCTACTTCGAGGCCTAGCTATACCACTCCTGGGCATATACCCAGAAGATGCTACAGCATCCCACAAAGACACCTGCTCAACTATGTTCACAGCAGTTTTATTTGTAACAGCTAGAAATTGGAAACAAACTAGATATTCCTCTACTGAAGAATGGATAAAGAAAATATGGTACATCTTCACTGTATAGGGTGGTTCTGATGATTTGATTTGGTAAGTGATAAACTACAGGATACTCATGCTACACTCCACAGACCCAAAGAAGGTAAACAAGAAGTTAGGCAGAAGGGAGGATGCTTGAATCTCATTTAGAAGCAGGATTAAACAGGCAGATGGAGTGAGGGAACAGAGTGGGAGCAGTGTGGGGAACAGAGCTGAGGGCAGGGGATTAGGATCAGGTGTGGGGAGTGACAGGAAAGGTGGTCAGATAGCTGTGACAATGAATGGAAATCATAAACCACAGGGGATAAGGAGATAGGGGACTTCTTCAGGAAGAGACAGGGACCTGGGATAAGAGAGGTCCCCAAGAATAAGTGGGGGGTGACCTTACCTGTGACTCACAGAATTAGGGATATGGAACCTGAAGAAACCACCTCCTACAGCCAGGTAAGAACACCAATGAAGTGATACAAATACCAAAACTACCCACAGTTCTTTTGATCCATTTTTTATCCTGTCTACAAGAAATGTAGGGATGGGGAACAGAAGAGGGACTGAGGCCAAGCAATGAATGCTCCAACTTAAATCCATTCTGTGGGCAAACACCAACCTCCTAACACTATTACTGATACTCTGCTATTTGTATTATGAGAGGCTTAATCCAGCAGCTAACTCTGACAGATGCAAACACCACAGGCAGTGAATGGAGCTTTGAGACATAGGAGGAAGGATTATGGCAGCCAAAGGTATAGGAAATCCACAGGAAGAATAACAGGCAACGAACCTAGATCCTTGGGGCTCTCAGAGACTGAACCGTCAGTCAAAGAGCATACACTGGCTGGACTTAGACTGAGCTGGACATCAGTCAAAATTCCATTAATCACTTGTCCTCCATATGCCCCTACTCTAATTAGAGGACCACAATATTTCTTGGGACCTCCTGGGATCAGCATCAATTCAGAACGAGTATCCAATAAACCCTGGAACATCTGACTATTTCCTTTCCCCCAGTGTACAGTTAGTTACCCTTGTAAAAGGACGCAGGTCCCTCTGGGGAAGAATCAAAGAAAGACTAACAGTGAAACTTTTAGGCCTCTTATCAAGATCCATTCTCAACAGAACCTGGCCACCCCTTCATTCAAGGTGTTCTGGCTCTGCAAACTCGCTCAAGTCTGGAAATAGATTCCCTGACCAAGATTGCCTTTTGCCACAATCCAATGTAGCCTTTTTTTCATTTGAGAATTTTTCTGCTTACACAGATCAAACAGATATGCAGTAGGCTTCCTATCTATTTCATGCCTGGAAACATCATGATTGATTAGCCAGTAGAAAAGGTCCAAACAAATCATGCCACTGCAAATTTCACCTCTCTTGTGCTGACCATTAAGGAATAAGACATTATAAACATTGTTTTGTCTATGCTATATATTATAATAGCTACGATCACCTTGTCTCTTTAGATTCAATGGTGCCACCTGACCCTTGAAACCTTGGGCCCCAATTAAACCCACTGAATTTAATTCATCTAATTAAGCAGCAGCATCTCCAACCAAGGAAAGTCTGAAACAAGGAAAAGGGCAAGAACAAAACTCTTCAAATGTGCTGGTACCCTCTCACTAGTTTGCATCTTATAGGATTGGTGAAGGGCATATGTTTTGGGCCTTCCCATTATGGAGGATTAGGTTTTACACAAAGTGTACACTCTAGCATTACAATTTCCCTAAGCCTTAAAATCCCTTTGTCAACACTAAGCCAAGGAATATGAGGCATCTCCAACTCCTTTTCAGTAGGCCATCTTTTGATAAACACTTCCATATTGAACCTAGACTCTCCATCCAGAAGGCCCATGTCAATAAACTCAGCCTGCTCTAGTTTTATGTTCCTTCTACCATTATCCTAAACCCTTAAAATCCATTCCCATACATATTCCCCAGACTTCTGTGTGAATTAATTAGCAAACTCATTAAGCTCCTTAGTGTAACACACTTCCACATGTACTACACTTTCTACCTCCCCTCTAGGAGCCTGTTTTGCCTTGAGTCTGGTTACAGAAGAAACTATTGGTGGGTCTTGAGAAACATCAGTATTGTCTTGTCTGGTATTTTCTTCAGTGAAAATCACTGCTGGTTTATCAGACTCGGAGGTACAAAAATCACAAAAAGAAATACAGGAGAAATTGGGTCAACAGGCAGAAGTCATGAAAGAGGAAACGCAAAAATCTATTACAGAAACACAGGAAAACACAAACAAACGAGTGAAGGAACTGAGCAAAACCATCCAGGATCTAAAAAACAGAAGCAGAAACAACTAAGAAATCATAAAGGGAGACAACTTCGGAGATAGAAATCCTTGGGAAGAAATCTGGGACCATAGATGCAAATATCAACAGAATACAAGAGATAGAAGAAAGAATCTCAGATGACAAAGATACCATAGAAACCATTGACTCAACAGTGAAAGAAAATGCAAAACGGAAAAAGCTTATAAACCAAAACATCCAGAAAATCAAGGACACAATGAAAAGATCAAACCTAAGGATTATAGGTATAAATGAGAGTGAAGATTTACAACTTAAAGGGGCAGCTAATATCTTCTACAAAACTATGGAAGAAAACTTCCCTAATCTAAAGAGAGAGTTGCCCATGAATATACAAGAAGTCTACAGAACTCCAAACAGATTGGACCAGAACAGAAATACCTCCCATCACATAATAATCAAAACCCCAAATGTACTAAACAAAGAAAAAACATTAAGAGGAATAAGAGAAAAGGGCCAAGTAACATAAAAAGGAAGAACTATTAGAATTACACCAGACTTCTGACCAGAGACCATGAAAGCTAGAAGATCCTGGGCAGATCTCATACAGATTTTAAGAGAATACAAATGCCAGTCAAGACTACTATACCCAGCAAAACTCTCAATCACCATAGATGGAGAAACCAAGATATTCCATGATAAAACTAAACAGGGACACAGGGAAACTAATTGAAGCATTGGACCAATTGGATTTAATATATATGTATATATGTATATACATACATATGTATATACATATCTACATATCTACATATATACGTATATATATATACATGTATATGTATACACATACACACACACACATATATATATGTACATATATATACATACACATATATACATATATATATGTAGAGAGAGAGAGAGAGAGAAAACATTTCATCCTAAAGCAAAAGAATATACCTTTTTCTCAGCACCTCATGGTACCTTCTCCAAAATCAGCCAAATAATTGGTCACAAGACAGACCTCAACAAACATAAGATCAAACTAATCCTCTGCCTCCTATCAGATCACTGTGGAAAGAGTGGTCTTCAACAGAAACAAAAACAACAGAAAGCCCACATACACATGGAGGCTGAACAATACTCTACTCAAAGATACCAAATCAAAGAAGAAATGAAAAAAAAAGAAAGAAAGAAAGAAAGAAATCAAAGACATTTTAGAATTTAATGAAAATGAAAGCACAATATACCCAAATCTATGAGACACAATGAAAGCAGTGCTAAGAGGAAAACTCATAGGCCTGAGTGCCTCCAAAAAGAAACTGGAAAGAACATACACTAGTAGCTTAAAGGCATACCTGAAAAGCCCTAGAACAAAAAGAAGCTAATTCACACAGGAGGAGTAGAAGACAGGAAATCATCAAACTGAGTGCTGAAATCAATGAAGTAGAAACAAAGAGAACCATACAAAGAATCAACAAAACCAGGAGCTAGTTCTTTGAGAGAAAAACAACAACATAGATAAACCCTTAGCCAGAAAAACCACAGGGCTCAGAGACAGTATCCAAATTAACAAAATTAGGAATGAAAAGTGAGATATAACAACAGAAACTGAGGAAATTCAAAAAAATCATCAGATCCTACTACAAAAGCATATACTCAACACAACTGGAAAATCTGGAGGAAATGGACAATTTACTAGACAGATACTAAATTTCAAAATTAAATTGGAATCAAATAGATGATCTAAACAGTCCCATAAACCCTAAAGAAATAGAAGGGGTCATAGAAAGTCTTCCAACCAAAAAAAGCACAGGACCAGATGGTTTTAGTGCAGAATTCTATCAGACCTTCAAAGAAGACCTAACACCAATATGCTTTAAATAATTCCACAAAATAGAAAGATAAGGAACACTACCCAACTCGTTCTGTGAAGCCACAATTACACTGATACAAAAACGACACAAAAATTCAACAAAGGAAAAGAGAACTTCTGGCCAATTTCCCTTATGAATATCGATGCAAAAAGACTCAATATAAATTCTTGCCAACAGAATCCAAGAACACATCAAAATGATCATTCATCATGATCAAGCAGGCTTCATCCCAGGGATGCAGGGATGTTTCAATATACTGAAATCCATCAATGTAATCTACTACATGAACAAACTCAAAGAAAAAAAAAACCACGTAGTTATTTCATTAGTTGTTAAAAATGCATTTGACAAAATTCAGCATCCTTTCATGCTAAAAGTCTTAGAAAGACCAGGAATGCAAGGCCCATACTGAAACATAGTAAAAGCAATATATAGCAAATCAGTAGCCAACATCAAACTAAATGGAGAGAAACTTGAAGCAATTCCATTAAAATCAGAGACTAGACAAGGCTGCCTCCTCTCTCCATATCTTTTCAATATAGTACTTCAATTTCTAGCTAGAGAATTTGGCAACATAAGGAGGGCAAAGGGATACAAATTGGAAAGGAAGAAGTCAAAAATCACTATTTGCAGATGATATGACAGTATAGTCAAGTGACTGAAAAACTCCACCAGAGATCTCCTATAACTGATAAACAACTTCAGCAAAGTGGCTGGTTATAAAATTAACTCAAGCACATCAGTAGCCTTCCTATACTCAAAGGATAATCAGGCTGAGAAAGACATTAGGGAAATGACACCTTTCACAGCAGCCACAAACAATATAAAGTATCTTGGTATGACTCTAACCAAACAAGTGAAAGATCTGTATGACAAGAACTTCAGATCTCTGAAGAAGGAAATTGAAGAAGACCTCAGAAAATGGAAAAATCTTCTATGCTAGTGGATTGGCAGGATTAATATAGTAAAAATGGCCATCTTGCCAAAAGCAATATACAGATTCAATGTAATTCTCATCCAAATCCCAACTTAGTTCTTCATAGAGTTAGAAGAGCAATTCTCAAATTCATCTGGAATAACAGAAAGCCCAGGATAGCTAAAACTATTCTCAATAGTAAAAGAACTTCTTGGGAAATCAGTATCCCAGATTGGATACGGAAATAGGACCCTACATTTTGCTGCTTACAGGAAACACACCTCAGAATCAAAGACAAACACTACCTTAGAGTAAAAGGATGGAAGACAATTTTGCAAGCAAATGGTCACAGGAAGCAAGCTAGAGTAGCCATTTTAATATCAGATAAAATTGACTTTCAACCCAAAGTCATCAAAAGAGACACAGAAGGTCACTTCCTGCTAGTCAAAGGAAGAATCCACCAAGAGAAACTCACAATTCTAAACATCTACGCTCCAAATGTAAGGGCACCCTCATTTGTAAAAGAAACCTTACTAAAGCTCAAAGCACACATTGCACCTAACACAATGATTGTGGGGGACCTCAATACTCCACTATCTACAGTGGACCGACCAGGAAAACAGAAACTAAACAGAGACACGGAGAAACTCATCGAAACTTTGGAGCAATTGGATTTAACAGATATATATAGAACATTTCACCCTAAAGCAAAAGACTATACCTTCTTCTCAGCCCCTCATGGTACCTTCTCCAAAATCGACCATATAATTGGACACAAGACAGATCTCAACAAATATAAAAAGATCGAACTAATCCCATGCCTCTTATCAGATCACCATGGAGTAAGAGTGTTCTTCAATAGCAACAAAAACAACAGAAAATCCCCATACGCTTGGAGGCTGAACAATATTCTACTCAATGATACCTTAGTCCAGGAAGAAATAAAGAAAGAAATCAAAGATTTCTTAGAACTTAATGAAAATGAAGGCACAACATACCCAAATCTATGGGACACAATGAAAGCAGTGCTTAGAGGAAAACTCATAGCCCTGAGTGTCTCCAAAAAGAAACAGGAGAGAGCATATACCAGCAACTTAATGGCGCACTTGAAAGCTCTGGAACAAAAAGAAGCAATTTCACCCAGGAGGAGTAGAAGACAGGAAATCATCAAACTCAGGGCTGAAATCAATCAAGTTGAAACAAAGAGAACCATACAAAGAATCAACAAAACCAGGAGCTGGTTCTTTGAGAAGATCAACAAGATAGATAAACCCCTAGCCAGACTTACTAAAGGGCACAGAGACAGTATTCAAATTAACAAAATTAGAAATGAAAAGGGAGATATAACAACAGAAACTGAGGAAATTCAAAAAATCATCAGATCCTACTACAAAAACCTATACTCAACACAACTGGAGAATCTGGAGGAAATGGACAATTTCCTCGACAGTTACCAAATACCAAAATTAAACCAGGATCAAATAGATCGTCTAAACAGACCCATAACCCCCAAAGAAATAGAAGGGGTCATAGACAGTCTTCCAACCAAAAAGAGCACAGGACCAGACGGTTTTAGTGCAGAATTCTATCAGACCTTCAAAGAAGTCCTGATACCGATACTCTTCAAATTATTCTACAAAATAGAAACAGAAGGAACACTACCCAACTCATTCTATGAAGCCACAATTACCCTGATACCAAAACCACACAAAGATCCAACTAAGAAAGAGAACTACAGGCCAATTTCTCTTATGAATATCGATGCAAAAATACTAAACAAAATACTTGCCAACCGAATCCAAGAACACATCAAAACGATCATTCACCATGATCAAGTTGGCTTCATCCCAGGGATGCAGGGATGGTTCAATATACGGAAATCCATCAACGTAATCCACTACATAAACAAACTCAAAGAAAAAAACCACATGGTCATCTCATTGGATGCTGAAAATGCATTTGACAAAATTCAGCATCCTTTCATGCTAAAGGTCCTAGAAAGAACAGGAATTCAAGGCCCATATCTAAACACAGTAAAAGCAATATACAGCAGACCAGTAGCCAACATCAAGGTAAACGGAGAAAAACTCGAAGCAATCCCTCTAAAATCAGGGACTAGACAAGGCTGTCCCCTCTCGCCATATCTCTTCAATATAGTACTTGAGGTACTAGCTAGAGCAATTCGACAACAGAGGGAAGTCAAAGGGATACAAATTGGAAAGGAAGAAGTCAAACTATCACTATTTGCAGATGATATGATAGTTTACTTAAGTGACCCAAAAACCTCCACCAGAGAACTCCTGCAACTGATAAACAACTTCAGCAAAGTGGCTGGCTATAAAATCAACTCAAGTAAATCAGTAGCCTTCCTATACAGGAAGGATAAGCAGGCCGAGAAAGAAATTAGGGAAATGACACCCTTCACAATAGCCACAAATGATATAAAGTATCTTGGAGTGACGCTAACCAAACATGTGAAAGATTTATATGACAAAAACTTCAGGTCTCTGAAGAGGGAAATTGAAGAAGACATCAGAAAATGGGAAAATCTTCCAGGCTCGTGGGTTGGCAGGACTAATATAGTCAAAATGGCAATCTTGCCCAAAGCAATATACAGATTCAATGCAATTCCCATCAAAATCCCAACTCAGTTCTTCATAGAGCTAGAAAGAGCAATTCTCAAATTCATCTGGAATAACAAAAAACCCAGGATAGCTAAAACTATCATCAACAGCAAAAGAACTTCTGGGGGAATCAATATCCTGGACCTCAAGCAATATTACAGAGCAGTGGTATTAAAAACTGCATGGTATTGGTTCAGTGACAGGGAAGCGGATCAATGGAATAGGATCGAAGACCCAGAATTGAACCCACACATCTATGGCCAATTGATCTTCGACAAAGGAGCTGAAAACATCCAGTGGAAAAAAGATAGCCTTTTCAACAGATGGTGCTGGCTCAACTGGAGGTCAACATGCAGAAGAATGAGAATTGATCCACTCTTATCTCCTTGCACTAAGCTCAACTCCAAGTGGATCAAAGACCTCCACATAAAACCAGACACACTAAAACTAATAGAAAAGAAACTGGGGAAGACCCTTGAGGACATTGGCTCAGGGGAAAAATTCCTGAACAGAACACCAATTGCTTATGCTCTAAGAGCAAGAATAGACAAATGGGACCTCATAAAACTACAAAGTTTCTGTAAGGCAAAAGACACTGTCAAAAGGATAAATCGGCAACCAACAAATTGGGAAAAAATCTTCACCAACCCCACATCCGACAGAGGGCTAATCTCCAATGTATACAAAGAACTCAAGAGGTTAGACCCCAGAAAACCAAATAACCCTATCCAAAAATGGGGTACAGAGCTAAACAGAGTCTTTTCACCTGAAGAAATTCGGATGGCTGAGAAACACCTTAAAAAATGTTCAACATCACTAGTCATTAGGGAAATGCAAATTAAAACAACCCTGAGATTTCACCTCACACCAGTCAGAATGGCTAAGATTAAAAACTCAGAAGACATCAGGTGTTGGCGAGGATGTGGAGAAAGAGGAACACTCCTCCACTGCTGGTGGGAATGCAAGCTGGTACAACCACTCTGGAAATCAGTATGGCGGTTCCTCAGAAAACTGGGCGTGATACTTCCAGAGGACCCAGCCATACCACTCCTGGGAATATACCCAGAAGATTCACCAGCATGCAATAAGGATACATGCTCCACTATGTTCATAGCAGCTTTATATATAATAGCCAGAAGCTGGAAAGAACCCAGATGTCCCTCAACAGAGGAATGGATACAAAAAATGTGGTATATATACACAATGGAGTACTATACAACCATTAGAAACAATGAATTCATGAAATTCTTAGAGAAATGGATGGAGCTGGAGAATGTCATACTAAGTGAGGTGACCCAGTCTCAAAAGAATACCCATGGTATACAGTCACTGATAATTGGATATTAGCCTAGAAGCTTGGAACACCAAAGACACAAAGGACATATCAAGTGATGTCTCACAAGAAGAAAGGAGTGGACACTGGTGCTAGAATGGACCAAAACATCATTGGGGGAGAGTACAAGAACAGTAAAGTGGGAGGGGGTGGATGCGGGAGCAGGGGGAGGGAAAAGGACATGTGGGACCTTTGGGGGTGGGGAACCAGAAAAAGGGAAATGAATTGTAAATATAGAATATATACAATAAAAAAAATCAAAAAAAAAAAAGAAAAAAAAATTGCATGGTACAATGACAGGCAGGTAGATCAACGGGAAAGGTTTTTCTAGGAACAATTTTCTGTTGAGCCACATTCCTTAACTTGACTCATAGCTGGCCATGTCTATGTGGCTTGCAACGTCCCCACAATGGGATGGCTTTTATTTTTGGCCTCTTACAGAAGCACTGAGCAGTTGCTATAATGCCAATGAACCACAATGATAATTGGCAGAGTAGTATAACCCTAAAAGTGCAGTACTGGCACATATAATTGGCACATATAACTCTCTAACTTGGACTTGAGACCCACTCAACAAGAGGAAAATAATGCCTGATATTGGAAACCTGGACAACCACTCAAGGATTGTTACATGGATCTTGGAGGAGAACCTATAACCATCATTTTACAAAACCAGGATACCACCTACTCTCTAAACATTAGTCCTTAGACCCACATATAAGCATAATCTTCACCCATGGTCAAGTAAAGTTCTCTTTGAAATAGACTTACAGATTGTAACCACAAACAACAGCCAATCAAAATGCAGACCTGTAAAGGCCAATCCTAAGAGATACACCTACAACAGCTCCTAAGACTCAAGAGTTCCTCTTGAAGTGGGAGGAGATGGAAAGATTTTAAGAGCCAGAGAGTTTGCTGTAGGGCTCTTAGGAATGTTAGAAGTCCAAGCTCACCAAGACTGCTTGGGTCAGAGCTGAACAAGAACAATAGACATGTTAATGTAGCTAAGAATGGGTGAGGTGAGGGTAGGAGTGGAGTCCAGAAGGCCTGAACCAAAACATAAAAAAATCTACTAGAACTAAAGTAATGCTGATAGCAGGAAAAATAGTCAGTCCTGAAAACATAGAGAAAAGTAACATCATACTAACCGAATGAATACGCTGTATTTATGTATTTTCAAAACCTCCCACTTACACTCCTGCACACACATATGCAACAATAAATGCAAAAAGTTATGAATCTGAAAAACAGGATGGAGGATTTTGAGTAATGAAATAGAAGGGACATATGTTATAATAATATTATAATAATATAATCTCAAAAATTATTTTAAAGTATGAAAAAAGCAAATACTATTCTTGATCCTTTAGAAGTCCTCTGAGGTAGAAGAGAACAGAACATTCATCTGAACATAATCAGGCTAAATGCTGTAGTGTATGACTGAAAAGTTCTTTTTAAATTATTTTTGGGTCTGATTATAATTTTTCTATATCATTTCGTTACACTTACATGGAAAATACTTTATTTTACACTCCTAGTAAACATTTAGGACATGTGTTGGGTACATAGAATGTTTCTCATGGTGTCCTACCTGACATCAAGGCTACAGCTACTAAGCATTTTGTTATTTTAAATAAGCTTGTTTAGGAACATCCTTATTGTGTCTGCATTTTAATAGCAACAATATTTTAAACTGTCAGAACTATAAGCTTCCCTATGTAGAAGGTACATAGCATGTGAAATTTTAATTTTCATGTTAAAGCAGTACCCTAATACAGACATTTTAGAGAAGACTCAAATAAAGCCAAGCAAGAAAATTAGTTCTGAATAAGTAGTAACAATTTTATTTTAACTCAATGTGCTGAAACACAAAATCTAATTCCAACAATAATACAAATAGTGTATATCTCATCATAAAACAACAAATGGATTAAATAAATTCAGAAAGATTAAATGTTAAAAGTCTGGGTCTTAAAAGTTGGTTTCATTCCCAACTAACAAGTAAATAATTGAGCAGAACTTTATTTTCAAAAAATGAAGTCAATTAATCTGTAAGCAATGCTAAATTAACTAGTTAGATTATAGTATACAATAAGCTTTACTAACAGGAAAATATTTAAAAATAAGTATTTCTTCTCAGACATAAATTTAAATACAACAGAAGAATCAGCGTGATTTCATTCCAAGTAAAGAAGCTTTGCATTGGAGGCACTCAGTATTTTTTTTCAGCTAGAAATAGCCAAATCTACATCATTCCATGAACACTTAAGTTGGAGCTCACAATCTCTATATAAAAAGGTTTGTAAAATACTCTCATGTGTGCTGAAAGTGCTGTATTTATTTTCTGAGAATACTGAAACCCACTCACTCACCCACCCAGATGTCTCAAGAACACAACAAATATTTCCATTATAACTATCAAAGACAAGGCATGTCTAAGACAGATTGTTTCACTTTATTTATGAACTTATAGTAAAACTGCTGAGATTTTCATAAAACTTACCCAAGTCTTTGTTGCATTTTTCTAACAATGAATAGTATCTACGATCCCATCTTTTTGTGTGTTGGTGTTGCTATGGATCCAACCTACAGATCACAAGTATTCATAAGCACTCTATCACTGAGCCATACGTGAAGCCCTTATCTACAATTTCATATAAAAACTTCTGCTTAAAATTCATGTATAAAGTCTTGAATGAGCAAATTAATATTTCTGAAAATTTAAATTCTCAATTAGATAAAGTTAAAAATAAAACAATAATGTTCATGACACTTTAAAATATTTAAAGCAATTATTTGTAAAATTTAATTATCCTATATATCCTAAAACAATGCTGGTCACATTTTTGAGGATTACACTTCTAGCAATCCACTGCCTTTTCAAATAAATCACACTTAAATGAGATACTTCAATTAATCTGAACTTTCAGCATCTTTAAGTTCTATTTTCATAAATTCACTCTTAAGCATATTACACATAGCCAAAGAAAATATAAACACATACATATCTCACACAAAGGACCACATTTCATTCAAAGTTATCCAAATATTATTTGAAGATAGTAACATAGAAAGTATTTAAGGAGGTAACATTAGTAAAGCCATCTTATGGCACCTTCATATTTGTGCTCCAAATATCAAAACACATTAAAAGCAAAACAACAAAAAAGGCACAAATACAGTATTTCTAAATCTTACTCTAAAGAACAGTTTTCCAATAGATACACTTTTAAATTGTAGTATTTAAAACCACCCATTGTGTTCTGAGAAAAGTCTTGTTTAGGAGACTAAAGGGTAATAGGAACAAAATAGTAATTAAAAAAAAAAAGGTTGCATTAAGCAGAAATTATACCTATTTTGTTCAAGTTGTATATAGTTTAAAAATGAGTGAAAATGCAATTAGGTCACTCCAAGAAGAAAATAAACAGCCTTTTATCACACACTCAAGAACCAAAACTGCTAAAATATACATTAAAAAAAAAAAAGAAACAGAAAAAAGAGTGTATGATTCTGTGAGTGTAACAGCTGATATTGTACCATCCAAACAGTGGATGGTATAATTTCCAAACAGGAAACGCTGATATTTATAGAGCACACAGGTAGACATTTTTGGTAGAAAATATGTTAGCAAACTAAAATCAAAAATCTGAATAAAAAATTGTGAACATTATCATTAAGCATTTATAATGTTTATTATATGGCATTCCTGTGGATTTCCCCGTGGTTAGAACTGTAGACCAAACCAGTGGATAAATTAACCATGTGTTGTACACAGACTTCAGTGTTTTTATAACATGTGACAATGTATTCCACCCACTGAGTACAATGTTTGCTTTTTGGTAGACCATGGAAATATCTTATATTAAAAGTGTGTTTGTGTGTGTGTTTAAAAGTTACACTTTTAACGTAACAGGGCTTGTATTATGATAAAATTAAGGGAATAAAATTTGCTCATCATGATTCTCTTATGTAGGATGAAACCCACTGTCAGTTGAAAATTTTTCTTTTATCTCAAATAATTTTTACCATTTTAACACAACAAAGAATCAAAACTAAAATATCTAAAAATACAATCTTTGCTCATTTTCTCTTGATAACTAATGCTTATTTGACAGAATTTTCTCAGTGTATTTTAAGATTGTTTCAGTTAAGAGCTAAAAAGCTATAGTTACAAAGTCTATTTTAAAACAATATGCTTACTTTTTTCCTGAATTTTATAATAAACAAATTACACAAATTTTAATACAGGGAATAAGGGCATATATGTAAAATATAGGCATATACACCTGTTTATCCAGTAACATGCTCTGTCTTTATTTAGAGCGCATCATCAGTGCTTCAATAACATATGATCTGACACTGACCACTCTTGTTTCTCTAGAATAATGCATCACAACAGAGCTCACAACTATTAAAGACAAAACATTTGCATTTTTAAAACTAAACTTTAATAAAAAAAATGGTTCACTAAAAATAGTTGGTAACATTTATCCTGTTCATATTATGCAAAATTTCAATAATCTACCATGTTAGTAACTAAGCCACCAAGGAGAAAAGAAATTTCCTAGTGTGACTATACACACTCTCAGAGCATTCTCTGCTTTCCCACACATCTTGCACAGGCAAATATTATCTGTTAATTGCTTGGAAAAGAAGCGTTCTGTACAGAACCCATTTATTGTTAGGTGCCTTCCCCAAATGTAATAAAACTGTAATAAACTCACTGATAAAATTTGAAATCCCATTCAATGTATCTAATATCAAGCATAATTTTATCTATTATCATGAATATCCATGTTGGCTCCATGTGTCATAAAAGTTCTTTTAAATGTTAAAGCATAATTAAAATCTTATTAATCCACACAAAAGGAAAATATATATGTACCATTTATCATAGAAATTTCCACATTAAAAGTGCACATATATCTTTCTTAATTGGCCCACCCATTACATATACTTGGTCATCCTGACTTTAACAACTATTGAATTTTTCTTTCAAATGTAAGTCATTATAAATTTAAAACATTAACATAAACCATGCTTTTTTATTGAAATCTTATCTTCATATTATTTTTCAATCTTTTCAAATGTGCATAAACCCAGTTTCTTGAGCAATTAATATACAAATACTTCAAATATTACTAAAATTTTAGGTCAACTCATTGTGTATCTGCCCCTTGAAATGAAAAATAATTTAAATCAGAGCAGTGTATGGCCATCACTTACCCGAATGGTAACACGCTCTTTAGTGCCTATACAACTGAGACTAGAGCTGCCTCTGGCAACCTCCAAATCCAATAGAACCTAGTTTTATACTTGGAGATCATACAGAACAAAGCCTATAAAATTCTTCTGTTTCTAAAATAATGGCAGATCCTTTAAAACTCAGTATCATCAGTTATCAATATTACTGCATTGTAGAGCTAGTGCAATCCTGCATAGCCTTGGCAAACTGACAAGGCACCATAAAAACAAAACAAAACAAAACAAAACAAAACAAAACAAAACAAAACAAAACCCCCAAAACTATTATATGAACAAGAGAAGTCACTGAAGACAATTTAAGGCCTTGAAGTGAATTGATCAGTCAGATTTAAAGCTGAAGTATAAACCATAAATTATCCATGTGAAAGCAAGCAGTATGCCTTTCCAGCTTCTGCTCTGTGGACAAGAGACAGAAACAATTGTTGTTTATGGTTTGTATTGGAATCCTTCGGGACCTGGGGGAATAAAGGCAAATAAATTTCCTACTGTCCATGGAAGACTCAAGACTGCTTTAATCTTTTGCGTGAAATACCAAACTGTGGACACTGTGCAGACGCTAATGCTCGGAAGGCTTCTGCCACTAAATGAGGATGAGACTGAATCATGGACTTCCACCCTGATGTCTCCATTATGTCAGTTCCTTGGCTGAAAAACAAAATTAAATGAAGTTTACTGAAAAGACACTTTACAAATGCTTTGCTGAGTTCTTACTTTTTGGTTTTGTTCATTTAACTTGAACACTTTGAAATTTTAGACAGCTCACCTCTTTCCATACACTCACCTGCGTGTGAAAAAACATTATCTTTATCTTATTAGCATTTTCTGGCAAACCTAAGCAGGTCTGTTCTGCAAGTTTAAACATTAAGACATTTGTCATCCCCACCACAGTTCTATACTGATGGCTAGCCATTTCTGTCCCTTCTCCTGCATACCTCCTACAGGTTTTCTCCAGAGTTCCCACCTTTCACTCAACACTCTTCTCCTTTGACCACACTGCACTTGATCTCATCCACTTGTCACATTTCTAATAATCACTGCTGATAAGTCAAACCTCAGTGCTTCCCTGTAGTGAAATGCTTGTAGCCTTAAGTCTCACAAACTCAGCACTGTCACATGACAACTCATCACCTTTCTTCTCAAGTCTCAAGCTTTTTGTCCTTAATTTTGGCTGAAGCTTTCACTGTTGTCCAGTGATTCAAGTTAAACATCCAAGAGCCATCCTAGAACCAGTCCTATGATTAAACATCAAAGTCCCATTTTAATTCACCATAAATTAATCTTTGTAATCTCACAATTGGCTTATCACATTCCCCTGACTTGTGTTCAATCTCCTATACTGTTACTCTTATTGTAGCTTCCATAATGCTTCAACAGAAATATGACTCTATTGTTTTATTACACTTTTCTTTCCTTACATTTAAGTTTTAAAAGTAAGAAATGTGGTTCCATCTTTTTTATAGCTTTGCATTCCCACTTCTACACTCCAGTTTCTCCTTTAGCTTTTTATTTATCGTGTCCTATATGTATAACCTGCTCTCAGCGAGCAATCAGAATAACTGAAAATGTAACAACACATTAGTTTCTTTCCCTTCCTTCTGTCTTCTATACCTTCCATTTACGTGAATTTAATAGTTTTTCAAATACCAATATTCCTCCAAGCTTTCTGTACCCATTCATCAACCTGCTAAATGTTAAGAATGGAATCAACAATGCTAAGAGTGGAAGCTTTATTGTGTCCTATCAGAGGCATTAACTGTTACTAGAGATTCATTACTCTTGACTTCACTGTCGAAAGTCCTAATGTTATGTGGTTTGAGGGATCTGTCCTTTGCTTACTTTCTCTAGCTTTTTCCCACTATCAACTTACTTCACACATTCTTTACTCTGGTTTTCTGTAATATAAATAAAACTAGATTCCATACTTTATTTTCAAATACTTGCTCAATCAATCTGCTATATACCATAAACTACCTGTATAGAGGGGAAATTTCTGTTAATGCTTGCCACTCTGTCTTCTGTGCTAAGCAACAGTGTTCCAGGAGCTCAGTAAAAGAACCCTGCACTCTGCACAAGCTCTGCCTTGTTTCATGAACCCCTCTGTCTGTCACATCTCATCTGTCCTTCTCCCTCACTCCTTCTCCTCTTATTCATGGTTTAAAATGTAGTTCAGCCCAATCTGTGAGCCATTACTACATCCTAGGGCATAGTCAAGTCCCTGTACATATCCTCTTCTATGGATCACTTTAAAGGGTGTATGCATGAATTTATCTTTATTATTAGATCAACTCTTAAAAGCAAAGACATTTTTAAAATGTCATTTTATATGCAGTACTTTAGAACAGTGTTTGAAATACATTGAAAGTTAAGTATATTGAATTAAGTACTAGCTGATATCCACAAAATGTTTCTGTTCCATCATTATGTTTAAAATTTTAACTAGTTATTTAGAATCACATTGGTACTTACTAATTTACCTGAATATTTTCATTTGATAAGTATTTCACTCAATAAGTGTGTGATTCAGTAAGTATATGTTGAAAGTCTGTACATATAACAACAAAAGTGTATAAAGTTACCTAATATTTTGATAAAAGGTGTGATGTATTTTTTTATAACTAAAGAAAATCTTGAAAAACTAAAACTTAAGCTAAGTAAAAAGATCAGAAAGAGCCACTGCTGCTAATGCACAATGTCAGACTCACCCCTGACAGAGCCCTGTGGTCACTGCTGCTAATGCACAATGTGTCAGACTCACACGTCAGAGAAGAGGACTATTACAGATCTGAAAGCAGTAAAAAGCTTTACTTTCAGAAAACAGAATTTACAAACTAATATGAAACCGACAGATAAGTGCAACTGAAAACAGTCACATACACTATTGTCTTTAATACTGTCCCCCTTTTAAATTTTATCGATTATCCCACACCCTCAATAATGTGTTTTGCAATAAATAGGCTATGGTGGTCTGTAATTTTGTATATCAACTTTGGTAATTTTTCAAAAGCAGAATTTAAGGGTTTATAAGTAAAACTAATCAACAGTTTATGAAAATCTCTACCAATTTACAGTGTAAGGCAGCTTACTATATAAGGCAAAGTATTTGGCTGATCTAAACAGTAGTAAGTTAGCTCTTGAGATAATACAGGAAGTCTCTGAATTTGATGATGGGTCAGAATACATAGCAAGACTTTGAGTCTAAAGCAAGCAAACAAACAAACCTGTAAGTTCTATGGATATGTAATCCTCACTATTTAAGATGCAGGGGCAGGAAAAGTCAAGTCTCACTCTATCCTAAAAAAACCTAGTAAGATCTTGACTCAAAATTAAATTTCAAAAAGGGTTAAGACTTATGTAGCTCTGTGGTAGAATCCTTGTATAGCATGTGCAAGACTTCAGGTTCAATCAACAAACATTATGAAAATAAAAAAAAAAATTTAAAGATTATCAAGACAAGTCTTGAGGATTTAGCCTTCCTTAACATGTTCTGAAAACAAGAGGCTCAGTAACCTTTCTAGTAACCTTTATAATGCCTGTACTCAGCTATATAACATGTGTGTGGTGTGCATGTGTACCTGTTCAAGAAATTAAGAGCAAACATCATGCCAAGCAGTGGTGACCCACACTTCCAGAGGTAGAGGCAGAGACAGTTGGATCATCATGAGTTTGAGGCCAGCCTGGTCTACAGAGCTAGTTCTAGGAAAAGCAAGGCTATACAAAGAAACCCTATAACAGAAAACAAACCAACAAACAACACAAAAGCATTCATCTCAGTTTGCATGAAAAGCCAAACATCAAGGAATCTACTGAAAGTAGTGAAATTATTATTTTTAAGATAACTGGCAGTTGGCTTCATCAGAAGCCACAGTTATTGCCCATGAGCAAAAGGATACACATCTTACTTGTTGTTCCAGTTGTTCCCATCCTTACACCCAAGTTGTCGAAGAACACTGCACCTGCATTGAAGATTCAGACAGGGCTTAAGAAAATCCCAGTGAGAACATGTTCAATGTGTCATGTCCAATGCAATTCAACTATAGCTTACCTATTAATAAAGTCTATTGCCTGGGCTTTCAACTGTTCTGCACTGTGCAAATCTGCAAGGACAAGGGTATCAGCAACATTTTCTACTGAGAGGTTACTACACAAAGCTTCTTCACACATGACCTTCAGCCGTTCCAGTGCATACTACCCAAAAGAAAACGCAATTATTAAATATTTAGCCCCCTTATTGTGTAAGTATGTGATATTTGTAACATAGTAGATAAAGCACAAGAATATTTGTTTTGAACTAATGCTATTTTAAATCAAAAAACCTTTGGTTTAGTTTATGAAGAAAATATAAATGAATGCATTCAGGAGAAATACTAATTTACTTTAGCAACTGTCTTAAGTGCAAAATATAGCAACATTTAAAGTACAATTTACATGACACCTATCTTAGTAATAAGTTATACTAAAAAATATGTTGTTAGATAAACATTACCTCAATTCTTCCCAAAGCAAAGAATTCATCTCAGAGACAATTTAAGTTATATTTTATTTAGTAAAAGAAAACAAACTGCAGAAGTAGTGACTATCTAGAACCCACGTTTCCCTCCCCCTTATTCACATGTGCTGCCAGTTACCTCCTGTTACAATTCATTTTCTTCTCTACTACTTTACTCTTAGTATGTAGCACACTGTATTTCTTTTGCCACTATTCAAACTTGAAGAATGATTTAACTGAAATCTAAGTAAATACTGTAACTACAAATTTCTTGCAGTTACTAGCAAAAAACTGCAACAGTAGGTTTATCAAGATTTAATGACAATAAATAGTACCGATTTAAAATTTTTACCTTGATGATTTAATACAACCATAAAACTATCATCCAAAAGAATGAATATACCCTTTGAAATTTATCTTTCCCATTCAATTCCAAGCAGTTTCTGTGCTACTGACATATGCTATTGATTAATGATCTTGTTTTTTCTGAGGTTATTTTTACAAATGTATGTACTGACATCTAACAGTATGTACTGACCATCTAGCACTACTATTCAGTGTGACTATTTTCAGGCTCATACACGTCACTGATCAAAGTTCAACTCCCATTTACTGCTAAGTAGTAGGTCCTTAAATATGAACATCTTTTTCTCACTCCTCTATACATATTTACATGTGTGTATATAAATGTGTGTGTATATATATATATATATATATATGCATATATGTGTGTGTGCCAGATACCTACTATAACAATTCATTTTCTAACACTTCAAACTTAGTATTAACTACTGAATATTTACTTCAACAATATTCAATCTTGAAAAATAACCTTTGAAAGCTGAGGAAATGTTAATAGCCACTATTTTTGCAGTTAAATATGTATACACATGTATACATGTATTTACCAGTTGATGGACATTTATATTTATTGCTAGTTCTTAACTATTATAATTATAAATACTCATATAAATCTTAAATAGGAATAGATATACGTTTATAGTGGGTGGTAGAGGGGTTAAAAGTAATGTAAACACAATGGAATACATGGCAAGTATTTATTTGACTTCAAAAGAAACTTTAATTTTCTAAAGTGGTTGTACCATTCCATGCTCCTACCAACAGTGTCTGAGAATCCTAATTCTTCCAGATCTTTGTCAAATCTTATATAGAGAGACTTTAATTTTAGACGTTATAAAGGGTGAATCACACCATGATGGTTTTAATCTCAACTTCTTTAATGATGCCTGTCATTTTTATTTAATGAACTTTCTTAGTATATTTGGGAGTTATTTATTTAAACTTTATCTACTCTTTTCCCCCAATAAGGATTAAATGGTCTTTACACAGTTAGAATATAAAACTACTAAGTGTATATATAATAAATGTTTTAGGATTGAGACTCAGAAGATCCAAAACTTTTCTGATATTTTTACAGTTTCTCTGTGTTCAAAAAGACAGAACATATTTACAACAGAATATAACAAAATTATTAACTTTTTCCTTTCTATACTATCATACTAAAATCTATAAAGAGAATAATGTAAAGCATATTGTTAAGGAAAATACACAAACGCTGTGCAGTGTACCGTAAGTTCCAATAACATTTTACATGCAGCTATATGTTACATTTATCATAGAAATTATTAAGCTTATGGCTTAATCTTCCATGGAAAATTCCAGGCCCTAATACCTTTCTATCATCTTGATATTTTAGACAATTTTATCTCTATAGTAGTCTATGTTATTTTATAAAACTCTGGAAAATAAATAGTACAAATTAAGTTATATCAAAAATTTTTGTTTTTTATGTATAATAGCTTCCAATAAATGGCAAGTTTGAGGATTTTTGGGTTTTTTTTATTATTATTATTTTGTCCTTTAAAAATGCCATTACTCACTTTGTGTGCAGCTGCCAACAAGCTGTCAGCCATTTTATCAAGATTTGGTGCTTTTCCTGTGTAAACGAATCTCATCATTTCCTTAAAAACCTCAGGGTCTAAATCATTTATTTCCACTCGATTCTATTATTGAAAAGAACATAAAAATATTAAGAATAGGTATAAACATGACTCCATGTGAATCTTTAATGGCAATTAAAAAATATAACATTTTCAAATTCTATTTTAAAATTGAGGTTAAATAAGTCTGCCATAAGTTAATCATCCAAACTATAATATAGGTTATTCTAAGAAAAAAAGCATACACTGTTTATGTGATATGACCAGCCAGAAAGTACATACATGGATAGTGAAACCAGGGTAAGTATTACTATGTGGGAAGCTTCCCATTTTTTTCATAATTAAAAAAGACAAATAAAATAATGCAGCTCAAATAAAATACATCCACATAACTTTCTGAACACAGTTTCAAAAGACAGTTTCTGAGTACCTAAACCTTCCAGCCACAAACTCTAGTCACAGTTTTTAAGTGAAAAAAGAGTCCACAAATACTTTATAATGAGAGTTCACTAGCTGAGAAGACTTGGATATTATTTATTGGTCATGCTAGCTATGCTTACATGAGAGATACTCCAATTCAAATAAGACCAGTTGCTTTTATATTTCTGTGTCCTTATCTCCAATCCTCTTTTAAGGTAAAGGAAGCAGGAAATGTCAACATTTCAGAAACCACCTTGGGATATTTTGTGAAGTCAAGATGTTAGGAACATACATGACATCATTTTGTGTAAGTTAAAAAACCATTTAGTGTAACTTTTTATGTGGTATCTAAATTTGCTACCAGGCAGCTCTGATAGAGCTAGGAAGGCAGAGCTCAGAAGGTGGCTCCAGGTAGGCAGCCTCAGGTAGGAGCATAACCCAAGACAAGCCTTGCTATGCTGATGGACTAAACAGGAAGTGGTACTGATTTGCTGATGAGCAATAGCCAGCTATGAGCACTATGGAGCAAACCTGTTAATCAATAGCCTATGCTCTCAAGGATGCCCTGGATGCTCCGCCAGGTGCCATTCTCCCAGTCTCTGCACCGTGGATATGGGTTGAGCCTGCATGCTTCTGAAGCATCCTCACTGGAGACAACTCTCCAGTGAAATCCTGTGGTAGCATTTTATACCCAGCCAGCTATTTCCCACTTAGAGATGTTTAACTTTTATTTTAGTATGCTATCATAAGGAATATTTGTGTGAATAAATCAGGCATATTTGAAACACAAATCTTGTGTGGATATCATAATTGTTGCACCTCATAGCCCACTGGTCAGTGCTCTTCAGAAAAGGCATGCGATTTCAGATCCCAGCTTCTGTCTTATGTCACCCTGTGAAATTTGGGAGTGTGTGGGAGACTTTGGACTCCACCTGGCCACCCTCTGAGGTCAGGGAGCCCACAAACACTTCAGATTCCACAACAAGATATGCTGGGAACTCAGGGAACTTAAGTCTTCAGACCCTCCTCTGGGCTGACATTTCATTGAGGTCATGAAGGATGCTGGTACTTCATTCCCAACCCCAGGGTTACCTCTGAGGTGGAGAGTATATTTACATTTGCCCCTACACCACATTGTTCTGTAAAGTCAGAGAATGAATTCAGACTGGTTCTATAGCTGGACTGTCTGTACCTCCCACCCAACCCTGCAGGTACGTGTTATTTTTTGATATCCAAGAAGAATGCAGCAGGACATTCTGATATCCAACTGTTCATACTTTTTTTACCCCTCCATTTTTGTTGTTTTTCAGTTATGTTCCCTGTTCTTAGTCCTCCTTCTCTGACCTTTCCCAAGGATTCTTTTTTTTTTTTTTTTTTTTTTGTCCAATTGACAAAGTACCACGACATGACTCCTCCTCTTGCAGATTAAACTGTTACATGTTACTTGAGTCTAAGTATTTGTCTTTCCTTCTCACTCTGCATTTAAGCATCTCCCCAAACCTGAACCACTTTCTCTTCCACTTCTGTTCTTCTACTTCCCATTTAGCAATCTAATTCTTAGCTGTGACATTTCCCTCACTCATCCCCACAATAACTAATATATTATTACACAAAGCACTATCAGTGTACTTTTACTCACCAAAGCACTCAAGTACTTGAGATGTAACAGTACTCTTTTCAGTGTGATCACTGCTACAGTGAGTGTTGCTGCAGGCAGTAATCAACTCTCAGGGGAGCCATAGCACTAGAGTCTGGCCGGTGTCCTTAAGATCATTAAATTGATTCTTTAAGAGAAAATTATGAACTCAACTCTATACAACCTAGTCTCTCCTGAACACTGTAAACATGTCCACTGAAAATAAAAGGTAATCTGAATTTAAAATATCTGTAACAGCAAAAACCTCAACCAGTTATCTAGCATCAGATGAACACTGCTGATGCAAAAATCTCAGGTAATTTGAGACACTTTATTTGCTATAAAAATCTACCAATCTCATAGAACATGCATATGTTCAAAAAGTTCAAAAAACACAAACTGCTAAAAAGAATTATAGAAAAGCACAGTCAATATAAAGGAAAGTATAGATGTACTGGTAAATATTCAATGGAAACATTAATAAAAGAGCACAGAAAGATATATTTCATGTTCTGAAAGATCAGAACTGCAAGTCTTTACTTAATTCATGTGGCACAACTGAAGGAGAAAAGTGATAAATGTAGGATAAAGTAATTAGTGATCATCAAGTCAATTAAATAGGATACTGAACAGAAAACTCTAGACTGAAGAAAGCAAACAAACAAAAAAAAATCAACCAAACCAAAAAGCCCACCCAAAATGCTATAGGATATTAAGTTGCTAAAAACTAGAAGACTAAAAACACAATGGACTACAAAATTTAAGGAATAATAACTTTTAATAATACTACTAATAAAAACTTTTAATAATAACTGAATATTAATGTTCTCATTTATCCAAACTGGACCACACACACACAAGGACTGGGTTTGAAAACAGGATCCTTCTTTTTGCTTTTTACATGAAACACAGCTCACCAACAAAGACAAACATTACCTTAGAATGAAACGACCTAAAAACGTATTCCAAGCAAATGGCATTAGAAAAGAAGCAAGTGCTGCTCGTCTAAAATCTGAGAAAATATACTTCAAACCAAATCTAGTAAGGAGAAATAAAGGTCACTTGATACTGATTAGGTAAACAATTCATTAAAAAGACATTACAAAATCAAAATATAAACACCTTCAACACAGGTTGACCCAATTTCATAAGACACATATAACTAAGGATACAATCAGAGATTAACACCAACATAACAACAGTGGGAGACTTTACCATTCTTGCTATCAGACACATGATCCAGATGAATATAGAGAAGCATGGAATTAAATGACCTCAAAAGATGAAATAGACATATCAGAAATATGGAACACGCCCCCAACTAAACACTACAGAATATACATTCAGTAGCCTATGGAAATTTACCCCAAATAGACTACAGGTGGAATAGAAAGCAAGTCTCAACAAAATTTAGGGAAAATGAAATAAGTACCTATATCTTATTTTACCACGGTGGAAGAAAGGAAGAAATGAAGAGCAAAAGTATAGAAAACACAGAGGTGGATGCTCTCAGTCAACTATTGGACTGAGCATACGGTCACTGATGGAGGAGTTGGAGAAGGGACTAAAGGAACTGAAGGGGCTTGCATACCCATGAGGGGAGCAACAGTGTCAACAGGCCAAGCCCCCTGGAGCTCCCGGGGACTGGACCACCAACCAAAGTATATGGACCCATCCGGCTACATATATGACAGAGGATAAATGGCCTTGTTGGACTTCATTGGAAGGAGCGGCTCTTGGTCCTGTGGGGATTCAATGCCCCAGTGTAGGGAAATGCCAGGGCAGGAAGACAGAAGTGGGTGGCTGGGTGGGTGGGGGAGCACTCTCATAAAGGCAGGAGGAGGGGGTGGGGGATATGGGATAGAGGGATTCTTGAGGGAAGACTTGGAAAGGAGATAACATTTGAAATGTAAATAAAGAAAATATCCAATAAAAGAAAAAGAAAAAAAAGAAACTGCTGAAAACTATAAAAAAATACAGAAAACATATAAACTCAGAGAGATTAAACAATACACCTCTGAATAAGAAGTCACTGAAGCAATAAAAAATGTAAAAATTCCTGTAATAAACAAAAATAAAAATGTAATATACCAAAATTTAGGAGATACAATGAAACAAGTTATAAGAAGGCAGTTCATAGCTCTCAATGCCTACAGGAGCCGAGGGTGGCAGACATATGCAGTCTGAAGTCTTCGCCTGGTGCCCACGTGCTGATTTCTGTCTATCCTAGAGACGCTCTCTAAAAACAAAGCTGAATAAAATTTAGAAAACTGAAATAATTCTGCGTATCAAACCTGACCAAATGGAATAAAATTTAAGAACTCCAAATTTAAGAACTCTCTCACAATTATAAAACTCATGGAGATAACACAAACCTGAATCACAAAGAACAAAGAAATCAAAAAGTATCTTTTAAAGATACATGAAATCAACTGAAGATACAAATACAACAAAACCTCTGAAACCCACTGTAAACAGTTTGAAGAGGAAATCTTATACCTTTAAGTTCCTACATTAAAAATTAATATTAGACATAAAGCACAGAATACCCATGATACACCCACAGACCTAATAAGTTAAAAAAGAACGAAGGTCCAAGTGAGGACACTTGAATCACAAAATAGTCATAAGAGGCAGAGAAGTGGGTGGGAGAGAGGGGGAGGAATGTGGGGCAGGATCAGATGTGCTGAGAGACAAGAGACCCAGAGGGCCAGGAGAACGAACAAAAATCTGCAGCTGCTATTAGGTAAGGGAGAGGGGAGTAGCTCATCTTTATGAATTTCCAGAGACCTGAAGCAGGCAACTCTCCTATAATCTTCCTATACACCAATGACAAACACTGAGGAAAAAAATAAGGGAAACAATCAAATTGAAAATAACCTGAGTAAAATTATCCTGAAATAAACCTAATCAAGAAAATGAAAAAGCTTTCGGATGCAAACTTTGAAATACTAAGTAAATGTCAAAAACTGAAGATAATATAAAACAGAGAGACCTTCAGGCACATGTAATGACAGGATTAATATTAAAGTAACAGTCAATAGTCTGAAAGCCTGCCAAAATATCTGCTGCACACAGGGAAACACTTAAGGGACCCTCCTGAACAACGTCAGCAGCTGGGAACCCTGAGGAGGCCAGCAGATTATGGGCCATCTCCACCCCATCCCTACTCGAACTACACCCCCTTTCTGCTCTGTGCCTTCCTTACTTTTCTGCTCCTCTGAAGACACTACCAGGCCTGCCAGGTGATCTGCTGCATCAAAAGCAACAGATCATCAGAGTGCATGCCCCTATGAAGATTCCACAGTCTGAAGGCCTCCCAGGAGATCTTCTGCATTGAGGGCAACAGATCACCTTGAAAGCATGACCCTTTAAAAACACCACACTCTGAGGCCTCACAGGAGGTCTACTACAGCCAGGGTCATAGGCCTCTCAGGAGACCTGCAGCAACCCAGGGACACAAGAAGCAGGGTCCAGATAGAGATACCCAGACCAGCTAACATCAGAAATAACCAGATGGCAAAGGGCAAGAGCAAGACCAGAAGCAACAGAAGCAACTACAGCATCATGACAACTCAGTTTGCCCAGCACAGCAAGCCATGGATACGATACACTAACACACCTGAAAAATCAAGAAGCTAACCTAAAATCCTATCTCATTAAGATAATAGACTCCTTTAAAGAAGATATAAGTAAGTCAATGAAAGAAATAAAGGAAAACACAGGTAAACAGGTAGAAGCCCTTAAAGAAAAAACTAAATTCCTTAAAGAAATACAGGAAAACACAATCAAACAGGTGAAGAAATTGAATAAAACAGTCCAAGACCTAAAAGTGGAAGTAGAAACAATAAAGAAAACATAAATGGAGACAACAATGAAAATGCAAAACATACCTATCAAAGAAGTCAGGAAATACAGATGTAAGCATCACCAACAGAATACAAGAGATAGAAGAGAGAATCGCAGGTGAAGAAGATATTGACACAAAGGTCAAAGAAAACTCAAAACATAAAAAAAATAAAAATAAAAAAAAAATAAAAAAAAATAAAATAAAATAAAATAAAATAAAAAAATAAAATAAAATAAAATAAAATAAAATAAAATAAAATAAAATAAAATAAAATAAAAAACTCCTAACACAAAACATCCAGGAAATCCAGAACACAATGAAAAGACCAAATCTAAGAATAATCAGAAAAGTGGAAAGCGAAGATTCCTAGCTCAAATGACTGGAAAACATTTTCAACAAAATCATAGAATCAAACTTCCTCACACTAAAGGAAGCGATGGCCATAAATGTATAAGAAACCTATAAAACATAAACATAAAATAGATTGGACAAGAAAATCCTCTACTTACATAATAATCAAAACACTAAATGTACAAAACAAAGAAAGAATATTAAAAGCTGTAAGGGAAAAAGGCCAAGTAAAATATAAAGGCAGACCTATCAGAATTATACCAGAATTCTCAACAGAGACCCTAAAAGCCAGAAGAGCCTGGACAAGAGGACATGCAGACCCTTACAGAACAGAAATTCCAGTCTACACTACTATAACCTAGCAAAACTCTCAACAATCATAAATGGAGAAACCAAAATACTCCAGGATAAAACAAATTTAAGCAATATCTATGTACCAATCCAGCTCTACAGAGGGATTCTAGAAGAAAAAGTCCAACACAAGGAGGGTACCAACACCAAAGAAAAAATAAAATAGTAATTATCTCACAAGACCAAAAGGAAGAATCACATACACATAGGGCCATGTGCTACAACAAACATAACAGGAAGTACATATCATCCATCTTTATATTTCTCAATATCCAGGGATTCAATTTCCTAATAAGAAGACATAAGCTAAGAGACGATACCCAAAAGGATCCAATATTTTGCTGCATACAAAAAACACACCTCAGTAACAAAGACAGACACTACCTCAGAATAAAAGGCTAGAAAACAGTCATCCAAGCAAATGGTTCCAAAAAACAAGCTGGAGTTGCCATTCTAATATTCAATAAAATAGACTTTCAAGCAAAGGTTATCAAGTGAGATGAGGAAAGATACTTCATATTCATCAAAGGAAAAATCCACCAAGAGAAAGTCTCAGTACTGAACATCTATGCCCCAAAGGCAAGGGTACCCACATTCATATCAGAAAATTTTCTAAGGCTCAAAACAAACATTAAACCCTACTAAGTAATCGTGGGAGACATCAACACCCTACTCTCACCAATGGGCAAGTCATTGAAACAGAAACTAAATAGACACAGTGAAAATAATAGAGATTATGAACCAAATGGATTTAACAGATATATACAGAACATTTCACCCTAAAACAAAAGAATATACATTCTTCTCAGCACCTCATCGAACCTTCCCCAAAACTGACCATACAATCAGTCATAAAGGAAGCCTCAAAAGATACAAGATCGAAATAATCCCATACTTGCTATCAGATCACCATGGACTATGGCTAGGCTTCAACAAAAAGAAATCAACAGAAAACCCACATACCCATGTAAACTGAATATCTCTACTCAGTGATAACTTGATCAAGGAAGAAATAAAGAAATTAAAGACTTCCTGTAATTCAATGAAAATGATGACATAGCATACCCAAACTTATGGGACACAGGGAAAGCAGTGCTAAAAGGAAAATTCATACATTAAGTGCTCTTATAAAATGATTGGAGATATCCTACACTGGCAACTTAACCTGAAAACCCTAGAACAAAACGAAGCAAACACACCCAGGAAGTAGATATCAGGAAATAGTCAGGACATAAATCAACCAAATAGAAACAAAGAGAATGACACAAAGAATCAACAAAACCAAAAGCTGATTCTTTGAGCAAATCAACAAGATAGAAAAACCCCTAGCCAGTTTAGCACTAACTAAAGAGCACAGATACAGTATCCAAATTAACAAAATCAGAAATTAAAACCCTGGGTCTGTAAAGATTGGATCCAGTTTTGCAGAGAAAGTGTGGGGGGAGGGGGAATGACTGGGGAATAGTTGGGGGTGAGAGGAATTATGGGACATAGGGAGGGGGGGAACTGGGAAAGGGGAAAGCCTTTGGAATGTAAACATAGAATATAGAAAATAAAAATTAAAAAAAAAAGAAATGAAAAGCAAGACATAAAGTAAATTAAGAAAAGATTAAAAATGATCAAATCCTACTATAAAAGCGTATATTTGCCAAAACTGGAAAATCTAAATGAAATGGATGAATTTCTAGACAGATACCACATAAAAAAGTTAAATCAAGAGCAGGTAAACTATCTAAACAGAGCCATATCTGCTAAAGAAATAGAAGACATTAAAAATCTCCAAAAACAATACAAAACAAAACAAAACAAAAAGGGCCAGATGGCTTTGGTGTAGATTTCCACCAGAGCTAATAAGAACACTCCTCAAACTATTCCATAAAATATAAACAGAAGAAACCCTAATTCATCCTATGAAGCCAATTGCATTGATACATTAACCACACAAAGATCCAACAAAGAACGAGAACTTCAGACCAATTTCACTTATAAATATCGATGCAAAAATACTCAATAAAATTCTTGCAAACAGAATCCAAGAACACATCTAAATCATCATTTACCAAGATCAAGTAGGCTTCATCCCAGGGATGCAGGAATGGTTCAATTTATGGAAATCTATCAATGTAATGCACTATATAAACAAACTCAAAGAGGGGGATAAAAAAGCACACGATCATGTCGATAAATGCTGAAAAAGCCCTTGACAAATACCCCTTCATGATAAATGTATTAGCGAGATAAGGAATTCAAGGCCCATAAAAATTATGTTTATTACTAAACACAATGAAAGCAATATACATCAAACCAACAGCAAATATCAAATGAAATGGAAAGATACTTGAAGTAATCCCACGAAAATCGGGGACAAAACAAGGCTGTTCACTCTTCTCATATCCATTCAATATAGTAGTTAGAGTTCTAGTGAGAACAATAAAACAACGAATGGGAGATCAAGGGGATACAAATTGGCAAAGCAAAAGTCAAGGCATCACTATTTCCAGATGATATTATAGTATATATAAGTGACAAAAATTCTATTAGAGAACTTCTACAGCTGATAAATAAATTCAGCAAAATGGCTAAATATAAAATTAACTCAAACAAATTTGTAGCCTTCCTTTATACAAATGATAAAAGGGCTGAGAAAGCAATTAGCTAAACAACACTCTTCATAATAGTCATAAATAATATAAAATATCTTGGGGTGTCTCTAACCAAACAAGTGAAAGATGTGTATGACAACTGCAGGTCTCTCAAGAAAGAAATCAAAGATCTCAGAAAATGGAGAGATCTCCCATGCTCATGGATTGGTAAGATTAACATAGTAAAAATGGTAATCCTACCAAAAGCAATATACAGATTCAATGCAGTTCCCTCCTAAATTCCAACACAATTCTTCTACGACATGGAAAGAGCAATTCTTACATTAATCTGGGGGTAAAAAATCCCACAGGACAGCAAAATCAATTCTAACAATAAAAGAAGTTCTTGGAGAATCACCATCCCTGACCTCACACTATACTACAGAGCAATAGTGATAAAAAAAAAAAGAATGCATGGTATTGGTACAAAGACAAGTTGGGCCATGAAATAAGATTGAAGATCCAGAAATAAAACCTTTTATTTATGGACATTTGATATTTGACAAAGAATAAAAAACTATACAATGGAAATAAGAAAGCATCTTCAATATATGGTGCTGGTCTAATTGGCCATCTGTATGTAGAAAAATGAAATTAGATCCATATTTGTCACCTTGCACAAAGCTCAAGTCAAAGTGGATCAAGGACCTCAACATTAAATCAGATATACTGAATCTAGTAGAAGAGAAAGTGGAAAAGCGCCTCAAACATACTGGCACAGGGGAAATGATAATAAACAGAATACCAGTGACACAGGCTCTCAGATCAAGAATTGATAAATGGGACCTCATGAAATTGAAAACGTTCTGTAAGGGAAAGAACATATTTAATAGAAAAAATTGGCAACCTACAGATTGAGAAAAAAATCTTCACTAATGCCTCATCTGATAGAGCGCTAATATCCAAAATATAAAAAGAACTCAAGAAGCTATCCTTCAAAAAAACCAAAGAACTCAATCAGAATATGGGGTGTAGAAGTAAAGAACTAAACAGAGAATTCACAACAGAGGAATCTCAAATGGCTGAGAAGCACTTAAAACTTTAAAGTCTTCAGTAATCAGGGAAATGCAAATCAAAACGAACCTGAGATTCTACCTTACACCAATCAGAATGGCTAAGATCAAAAATTCAGGTGACAGCACATGCTGTCAAGGATGTAGAAAAAGAAAGCACCTTCACTGCTGGTGGGATCGCAAAGTGGTAGAACCACTCTGGAAATCAGTCAGGAGGTTCTACAGAAAACTGGAAATATATCTACCTGAAGATGAGGCTATACCACTCTTGGGCACATAACCAAAAGATGTCCCACCACGCCACAGGGGCACATATTCCACTATGTTCATAGCAGTCTTATTTGTGATAGCCAGAAGATGAAAACAAGCCAGATGTTCCACAATGGAAGAATGAATACAGTTAATGTGGTTCATTGACACAATGGAGTACTATTTAACTATTTATAACTAGGATATCATGAGTTTCACAGACAAATGGAGACCCAAATGAACATGAATAGTATGTAATCACTAATAAGTGGATATTAGTCAAAAAAGTAGGTAATACCTAGGATACAATCCACAGAACTCAAGAAGGTTAACAAGCAGAAGGGTCCAAGTGAGGATGCCTCAATCCCATTGAAAGGGGAAAAAATGCAATCACAGGGGATAGATGGAGGGAGGGACCAGGGTGGGAGAGGGGACAGGTAGGGAAAAAGGAGAACATGAATGGGTACTGCAGGACGAGGGGGGACAGGAGTGAAACCCTGAGAGCCAGCAGAATCACTGGAAATAAGCAAACTGGTTAGATGGGAGGTAAGATGATCCTCTAGAATGTACCAGAGACCTGAGAGGTGAAAGACTTTCAGGACTCAGAGGGAGGGACCTTAGATGAAATGCCTGACAATAGAGAGAAAGAACTTGTAGAATCTACTTCTAGTAGAAAGACAGGGAACCAAGTGGAGAGATGGGATTGTGATTGCTATTCCATAGTCAAAATCTCTGACCCAAAAGTGTTCCTGCCTAAAAGTACTATAGGGACAAAAATGGAGAAGAGCCTGAGGGAAAGGAGGTAAAGTGACAGGCCCAAATTGGGATCCAACTCAAGGGGCAACTCCAAGGCATAATACTATTGCTGATGCTAAGGTGTGCTTACAGACAAAATCCTAGCATGGCCGCCCTGTAAGACACCTTAGAAGCAGCTGACTGAGATAGATGCAGATGCTTACACCCAACCAATGGACTTTAGTCAAGGACCACTATGGTTGAAATAGGGACGGGCTTTAAGAAGTTGAGGATAAAAGCAACCCCACAGGAACACCAGCAGTCTCAACCAACCTAAACCCTGAGATCTTTCAGACACTGAACCACCAACCACGTAGCATGTACTAGCTGAGTTAAAATGGCATTTAGAGCTTGGAGGTAATAGCACAAACTTTAGTATTAACACTCGGGAGATGGAGGCATGTGAATATCTGTGAGTTCAAGGCCATCCTGGTCTGCTGGTCTGCAGAGTGAGTTTTAGGACAATTAGGCCACAGCATTTGTATCTAATATGTACACTGTTCTCAGAATTCTTTTTTTTTTTTTTTACATGGTTTCTCTATATAGCCCTGTAGACCAGGCAGGCCTTCAACTCAGAAATCCTCATGCCTCTGCCTCCCATGTGATGGGATTAAAAGCATGTACCACCACTGCCCAGCATAGAATTCTTTTTCTCAATCAAATAAAGTTCAGAATTTTCCAAGAAAAAGAAAGAAAACAGTCATCCTATCAAGAAAAATCTATATATTCAATGTAATCCCAATAAAATGCTGGGCTATTCTTAACATAAGTAGGAAAAACAAACAAGCAAACAAAAAACAAGAAGAAAAAGAGAAAAATCAAACAAAACCCCCCTCCCCTCAAACTCTCTTAAAACTCATCTGGAAGTATATGATATTCATAGCCTAAAAAACAACCTTGAAAAACTGGAATTTTTCTGACGATATCACAATACCTGATTTCAAGTTATACTAAAAAGTAACAGTAAATACTAACATGCTGCTGGTGCAGAAACAGACACATAATCAATCCAAGATTGAAAAGAAATGGTGTAAATGTAAATTCATGCTCTACAGACAAA
The DNA here is from genome assembly GCA_964023405.1 of Apodemus agrarius. Taxonomy (NCBI): domain Eukaryota; kingdom Metazoa; phylum Chordata; class Mammalia; order Rodentia; family Muridae; genus Apodemus; species Apodemus agrarius. The sequence continues at coordinate 163,580,667 of OZ030008.1, read as the reverse complement.
GATGCCAAACACATATTGAATAAGGCATCTTTAACAAATTGTGTGTGGAAAAGTGGACATCTGCATGCAGAATATTGAAACTAGACCCTGCTTTCTAACCTTACTTGAGGGAGGGAAGGAAGAAAAAAAGGGAGAGACAAAAAAAGAGCTTGGAGAAGTGCATAGGAGGGTATACAAGGATCAAGGATCTCAAGATAAAATGTGAAATTTTCAAATGCTTAGATAAAAAAGCAGAAAAGATAGTAAATACACAGACACAAGAAAGGCCTTGGTAAAGATGATTCTGGTTACTCAGGAAATAATGGCAACAATCAACAAATGGGACTTCATATAATTAAAAATTTGCACATCAAAGGAAACTATTGAACAAAGAGATAATCTCAGGAATGGGAAAAATTTTTTATCTGCCATGCATTTGATAAATGATTAATATTTATAATATACAAAGAATGAAATATCAAGAAACAACCCAATTAAATGGACCATTAAATGGAGAATTCTTAAAAGATATACAAATCAACATCCTCAGCCACTGAGAAGATTCTAATTAAAACTCATGTGAGATACCATCTTCTCCCAGTCAAAATAGCTTTCATCAAGAAAACAAAAGCTATGATGAGGATATGAATAAAGGAACCCTTTATTCACTTTTGGTGAGAATACAGATTCATACAACCTTGTATGGATGTTTCTAAATGATCTGCCATATGACCCAGCTATACCACTCCTGGGAATATATCCAAAGGAATGAATACCTAACTATAGATAAACTTATATATCCATGTTCAGTACACTATAATTCTATTCACAATAGCTAGGCAATTTTAGTAACTTGGATGTCCATCAACAGACAAGCAGATAATGCACTTTGGAATTGTATTCAGGTGTAAAAACTGATTAAATAATTAATCAATCATGAAATTTTCAAGTAAACAGATTGATCTAGAAAATACCATATATTAAATGAAGTAATCAGCCTTGAACAGAAAAACTCCCCCATGGTCTCTCAGGATTCCAGCTTTGAATTCTTAGACTATGCAAACTTTTAGAATGGGTCCATTAGTGGAAGTGGAACCATACAAGCCTAAATGGAGGGGAGAGTAGTAGAAAACATATCTGTGAAAGTAGAGTAGAAACACTAATGATGGGAAAGGTTTCTTACATGGGGAACAAGTGAGGGAAGGCAGGAGAAGATATAAGAGGAAAGGATAATTAAAAGCAATGGGGAAAAAAACTCCATAAAGCTTAATATTTATTATTTTTTAAGTCAATGTATTAAAAAATATAATTCAAAAAGATTTTGAACATAAGTACACAGGTGGTAATTTATGCCCTTGAAGCGATTAGTTATTCAATAATAACTCCAAAGTGATTCCTGCCCCTTCCTCTCTCACAAGGATGAATCCCAAGGCTCTCTATATACTTACTAGGAAGTGCTCTAGCAATGAGATCATGGAAACATTTGTTCCTGACAATGTTCAGTGAGCATCCACATTGAGAGCACCTGCTGTTTTATTAGAGGACACATTTTCCCCAGTTTCTAAAGTTCTATTATAATTTGAGAACAAGAACATGCACAGATATTTTTAATATGTGTATTCTATACACATACATATATACAAATTAAATAATATGAAGCCTTTTAACAACATTTACCTTTGTGCATTCTTCCATTTCATGTTCAAACATTGCATTAAAAACTGGGGATCGAGCTATAACAAGAATAAGCATCATTACTCAATGCACAGATTTATTTTTAAAATGTTATATTATCCAAAGGAAAAGGTACCTGCAAGCACAGACTTATGAGCTTTGAATTCTTTTCCTCTCACAAAAAAGCAGCAATCTGTAAATCTTGTGTTTTCCCAGAGATTACCTAAATCTTCTGCTAGGCGACATTCTGGCACCTTTAAAGTGTTTGTATTAGTATGTCCTGATACATTTACTGAATCTTGGACCACACTCACCTAATAAAGAAAACAACAAGGAAAATATTTTTCATACAGCATTATCAATCATTAGTTATTATGAATATATTTTATTTATTAAATTTAAGATATCCTGATTAATTCAACATACCTAACATCTGGTAATACCAAACCCTAGTACCCTCAAAACATATTTAATGATATAAATGAGAGAAATAGCCTAGGGGAACTAAAATATAACCTAAATCTTGCTCAGTGGTGACACTGTATGTAAATAAATGGCTTATCAATTGATGACAAAGCTCATTTATTACAACCACAAAATTATTTCTTACTAGAAATTCCACATCATCATCAGATTGACAGAGCTGACATTTTTGTGAAGGAATTTTCATTTTTTCACTTACACTGCACACCTATTAACATTTCAATTTTATTATATGTACAATTTCCAAGACATAAAACTATTATCATATAAAAATTGGAAATTTGGAGGTAGAGAAATGGCTCAGGACTCAGGTAAGAGTCCAGTTTGCCATTCTAAACATGGGTTCCAGAACCAACACAGCAGCTCTCACCCATTTTTAATTCCATGGGATCCAACACTCTTTTCTGACCTTCCTGGACACCAGACAGTGGTATAGAGACACAGATGCAAAAGACTCACACACATAATAAAATAAATATAAAAAGGAAATTCCTACACATTGAAACAATAGTTAAATTGATTTAAATACCTGCTAAAATTGATTTAAATTTTTACGTTAAATTAAATTAAGTAAAAGACACACTTAAGAATTCCTACTGTAATTTTTAAAGCTCAAGATATTTTCTGGAAAGACAAAGATGAGTTCAATACAAATGTACTTTAGCTCAATTTGTAAATATTTATTTGTGAAGCAGTAAGAATCGAGATAACTGTGACACTTCTTTTTTTGTAAATCCCTCATGAAAAATCGTTATTTACTGAATCAAATTTTACAGCCTTCACACCATCTTTAAAAGAAAGCACTCTATTATATTGCTTTGGAAATTTCATATTACAATGAACAACAACAAAACAGAAACACTTCAACTAAAAAACCAATGAGTTCAAAGCAAATGAACAATTTTTAAAATTTAAATTGCATGTGATATATTAGTTATGCTTTTGAGTACAAAATATTGGGAACAGGAACATTTTTTACAAAGCAGTAGACAAACTGATTTCTTGAGAATGTAATTTAAGGGTATACACTGGGCTTGAGAGATGGCTCAGTTGGTAAACTGTCTGCTGTACAAATTTAAGGATTTGAGTTTGATCTCCAATGCCCAAGTGAAAAAAATAAAAATTTACACCAGCAAATATAATCATGATCCTGGGAAGGCCAAGAGAGAAGCAACCCTAATGTCTGCTGGCCAGTCAGTCAAATGAGGAAGCTCCAAGGTCAGAAGGGGCCCCATCTCAAAAAATAAAACAAAATAAAACAAAACAAAACCCCATGCAGGAAACATGTACTACAATAAACCATGTAGAAAATGAAAACACATAACAGATAAACTGGAGCGAACTTTTAACATGCAAATACATGGTCCTGTTTAAAAGGTTTAAGAGACCTGATATGTGAGTATATAGAAATGTGTGTTTCAAATAAGTTACTAGACACTTAGGAAAAAAGCTAGACAAGATTTAGACTGGAAGTATATGTAGCATAGTGGTAATTTGATCCATTCACTCTATGTTAGAGACAGTTCAAACTGGTATCATAAGGTAAATAAAGCAATGTAAATCACACCAATAATCTGTATGAGAAAAGGCTTCATATACCTCCAGATTCCTACATGTTATTTTAGTATATAAAATTACCTTATACTATTACCTTTAACAATTATGAACAAAAGTATTTATTATAATAATCTTATTTTATAAATATGGGGACCAAGGTATTAATTACATAAAGCCATACACAAAGGTTCTACTTAAGACTTCCATAATTCAAAGTATCTAAAATTTTGGTAACTTCAAAGAGAAAAACTGTTATATTGACCTTTACTTTATTGCCCTATTTTATACTTATCAAAAGACAATGATATATAAATGGAATATGCTGATCTAAATACATCCTCTATTTAGTGATAATTTTAACATATAATGTATTTAATTGTTTATATTAATAATTACTCTTGAAACTTTTAAGTAGAGAGAACTGATTTTTTTTTAATCACCTACAAAAATTATAGTAGTTATAAAAAACAGTCAAAATAATATAGGAAAATATTTCTTAAATTCTATTTTTTATCTCTATCTAATCCGATATAGCATATTTGTGTGTGTGTGTGTGTGTGTGTGTGTGTGTGTGAACTGCAAATACACAGGGTCATATCATCGATGCAGACGTCAGAGGGGAACTTTGAGCAATCAGTTCTCTTCTTCCTTTGTTTCTAAGGTTGAATCTGGCTTGTTATCATGTTATTTCTAGCTAGACCACAAGTCTCAGTCTGATTCTCCTGTCTAGGCCTCCTCTCATTTACTGTAGAAGTGCTGGGATTATAGGCATGTGCCAATCACAATTTTTCTGGTCATAGACGATGTGCATGGCAAGTGCTTTTACACACTGAATTATTTCCCTGGGCCCCAAGATAACATACTTAATATAAAAACTAGGCAGAAGACACACAATCATATATAAAATAAGTATATAAAAGAATAAGAAAACAGAGACATTATTATTGTGATAGTGATGCACAACTACATTCTGTATAAGCAATCATAATGTAAAGAACTTCTATTCCTTGCATATCTAGCTAATGCTATCAAAGCAACCACACATTTCAATTCAAATAAAAATTAATGACCTAAATAAAGTTGTGAAGTGATGAGTTCTCACTGTTTTGACATCTATAAGTTGAAATGATAAAAACATCGAGAACAGGTAATGAAAACTTTATGGAACCTAGAGAGGAAATTCAGGAAGAAGGCTGAGATTCTCTGCTGACTTAACACATAGTACAATTCTCTTTTTATACTTGCCATTGGTTCTCCCTAAGAACATAGATGAACATTTGAGGGGTATAACTGAATTTGAATCTAGCTCACAAGTCTAGTTCTTTTCTGCTTTGACTGAACAGTACTTGAACCTGAACTCTGTAAAACTGTTCTGAAAAGGAGCTGTTTCTAAACCCACACAGTATTACAATGTTGTCACTAGAATCAACTGCTTGTTTAACCTCTCCAAAGGCAGACTCCAAAGGCAGATGCTTTTAAAAGTCCAGTTTTGCATATCTTCTAGAAAAGGGAGATAGTAAGAGCTTGGGGGTTTCAGGATCCCATTTTAAAATTTATAGTCATAGCCACAGAGTAATCAACTTTTCATTTCTCACAGCTATGAGTTCAGAAAATAAAACCCATCTTCTACATATTACCACAATGTATTAAATGGACCTTATTAAAAGGATACCTTATCAATAGGATTTTTTTAATGTGTCCTTAGGAAAGAATGAGCTCAGCTTTATTAAAAGCTTCTCATTTATTTTAACTATACTATACTATAAATGTTTCTCTGTTTCTCAAGGAATGACATAGATCTGTAGACTATCAATAATATTTAAAAACAAAATTTAAGATATCAAAATAGGAGTAACTTTAACCAGTATACTATTTCTCCAATTTATTCTCAATTCCTGTTTGTGCATCATTTTGGAGAAAGGAAGCAGAGCTGTTTACACTGTTAGAGATTTTCATCTAACGCTTGCCACTACATAGACTGTAAGACTAAGCTATGTCTTGCACAAAAAGACATAGCATCCAGCTGCCTTACCTGTCTACAGCACCACTTGCAGTGGAGGGGGAGGTGCCAGTTCTTTAGGGAGGGCAGTGCAATGCTTCCACCTCTTCTGCAAGCAGTGTTGGAGATGCTGTAGAATGAAGGGCATCCATGAGAGGAGTGGAAGGAATGACAGAGGGCACAGCGAATGTTAATTAAAGGTGATTTTGCCCATCTATACTAAAGATAGTGCCCAACAGATAATGTCTGGGCTAGGGAGAAGCACATTTCAAGATCTAAAAATGGGATTACCTTAAAAACATGTCAAAGTTTTATGGGTCACTAGAATGTATTATTTAGCATATTGATAACACAAAACACATACTTGAGTAATCTTAAAATTAATTTCAGCCTTAATTCTGAATTTATTAATTGTCTAGGTTCCAGTACCTATACCCAGAAAAACCTATTAACAAACATTATTTCAGTTCTATAATGCAGATTATTTTCTAAAAATGGTTAAGTCACTAATCAAAATTATCAGGCCATTTTGTTTGATTATGTTTACATAGATTGCTCAAATAATGTTTAAGGATCACTAAATTCTAAGATGACATTTTAAAAAATAACATTTTTATATTAAGATCAATTCTAAAATTCTGAAAGAGTCTACATTAAAGACCAACATTTAAACAGTATAATAACTTCTATCTATTTAAAATAATACTACTTAAATGCCTGCTTACTACAAATGCTTCATGTTTTAACCCCTTGAAATGAATAAACAACCCAATAATTGCAATTATAAAATGAATTATGCAGCTCATTTATGTATGCATTTCTCTGTGGTCATGTTTTAATTCCTATACATAATTCAGAATGATGTAATCTTAAAGGTTTTTATACACTGACTACAGAAACTAAAGCTAAAGTAGTAGATAAGTTACTATATTCGTCTGTTCACATTAACTTGATACTTTAAGAAATTCATCTGCTACTTTAATTACATCAATAAAATTGTACTAGAAAAAATATAAACCTTGAGTTTATTCCAAAAGTTGAATTTCATGATTTTATATAAATAAAACTACCCAAAGATAAAGATGACATAAGCAAATCCAAACCTAAACTCAATACAAGACCTTAGAGCAAATTCCTTGCAGAGGAAGTATTCACAATTTTGATATTATGATGCATTATGAACATAAATTAAGCATATATCCTTATACCAAATTCTATGTGCACATCATTAAAATCTCAGATTGTTTTTTTAGAACATTAACACAGATTTGATTGCTAATCCAATAGCTTAAAGGACTGGAAGGATTCCCAATGTTTTCCACATGCTTTTTCATTCAAACTATAAACTGTGCATTTATAGATTTTATAGATTAATCTATATTTCTAGGTTTTATAGATTATAGATTGTATAGATTATCTATAAAACTGGCTATGTCAGCATTATTCAAAATAAAGAAGATATTAAACAAATACATGGTAATATAATATGCGAACAATTAGAAAGATGGCAAAAATATAAAACATCGTGTTGATTTGTAAGATTATTTTAGTCAGCTTATTCTAAAAACGAACTTACAAAAGAAACCTTATAAAATAAACCAATTATTTTCATTTAAAAAATTATACCCTGTATTAATCTAGTTCACATTTTTTTCCATATCAGTAAATAAGCCATAGAGTTATGTATTAATAAAAACATACCTACCTCACAGAATAAGGTAAGCTTGTCATCTGGAAGGAGACCATTAGCTTCATCAAGCAAAAAATCCCTTCTAATGAATTTTTTAAATCCCCAGTCCTTCCCCTGGACAAATCGATACGCTCTTTGGCTTTCTGGTGGAAAACAGAAGTTTAAATCAAACAAGAACCAACGATAATTTTTTTCTTAATGATAAAGAAATATAGCTGTATAGGATATAGCTAGAATATTCATTATGATGTATGAGCTACAAATATAAAAAGGGCATCTGAAGAAATGTGTCAGGAAGAATTAAACCATTTCATTTTTCCTCAAAGTTTGGCCATAGTCACTGTACTTAAAACTTGTGAATCTCTTAAAAGCCATCAAATCCCCTAGAGGGAAAGGATACACATAGACACACATGTACACATTCTCATTTTCTCACACAATACACACACACACACACACACACTGTTGCCTGTAAATAATAAATTGAAATTATACTAATATTGGCATAGTAGTCATCATCTAATGACAAAACTTTGTTAAAAAATATCTAATTTCTTGTTTCTTCCCTTAAAACCAAATGATCTAATTCATTAAGAAAGCCTTTAAGTACTGCTGGCAAATACATCCTATTGATTTAAGTTTGCTTAATTATAGAAAACCTAAAGTTGGTAAGAACTTTAGGTTAAAAAGCTTCTTCCTAGTCCCATGATTTCATATATAATCCCGTGAAATAAACATCCATACATAAAAGCCCAAAAAATGATTTTTGTATAATTTGTAAAAGATTTTAATAAATATCTAAGATGTTTCAAACATTTTAGGGACTGCTCAATTGTATACTGTGAAATACATAAGATTCTCACTGAAGTATTTATTATATATAATGATATACAATACAATCAGCACAGAACTTTAAGTGAAATAGTCTATTTTAAATGACACATAATATGAAATGCAAAAATTAATAATTGTATGTGTAATAAAGTTACTTGATTCTTTGATTCATTTCTAAGAAAGTATTTACAATTCAGTGTGGCAATTCATAGGTTATTACTTTGTTAAAAACACTGTAAATATTCTCTAACATTCTTATGCAGCTCTGAAGTAAAGAATTTTCATTGAAATTAAAAGGCTCTGACTAAAAGAAAATTTCCTTTTCCTTCACTGATTGTAAAAAAAAAAAACAAACCAAAATCTAGTGCCAAAATATTAGACCACTCCATTTCCTTGTAATGTCCAGCAAAAAGGCAAGGGGAGGAGACATTTTCCTGATGACATACACCAGGAACCCTGTTTTAGCAGCAACTACTTTCCTAAGTGACAAGTACAACATTATTTTAGGACATGAAGCAGTTAAATTTCAATATTATTTTAACTACTTCTGTATGTCTATGGAGCTAAAATATTATGAGACAACTTAAGCTAGAATGTGACTCGTGAAAATAAATAATAGACTAAGACTTGAGAGGACAATAATATCTTTTCAGGTAGAGCGTGAAGAGAAGTCTTCATCCAGTTTGTCAATCACTTACCCATTGCTTTTGTCTCTTCCCTTTTAGCATTCAGAAGAGAGAATTTGAATTTAGCTCGAACTTCACTTTTTGGGCAGCTGACTAGAAGCAAATATAAGGACAAATAGTCTTTACTTTCATCATCTAATCCCTTTGGGTTTACCCTCAGGCACCTAAAATAAAACAATAGGTCATTTATAGTAATTTCATATTTGGCAGAAACAAAAAAAGGCAGACAATACTGAAATTACCTACAAATTAATAACACAACAGCACTTCTGAAATACCCCCATAGTTTTTTACATTTCTCCATTGTGTTAGGAATTAATTACTAATTTAATGTAAAATTATATTAATAACCATAGGACCAATAATAATAAACACAAAGTTAACAAAAAATAGAGTAAAAATATGTTTACCATTTCATTTTATCATTTGGGCCAGAAGAAAATGTGGAGCTCTTTAACACTTCACCCATTTCTTCTCGACAAAAACTGAAGTTATTAATAGTCCACATATAGGAAAATTTCACTACTTTAACCTACGAGATAAGAAAAACATTTTTATATTATTTATATTAATGACTTAATCTTGTCACAAATCAAATATTCATTCTGACAGTGATAAAACCATATTGTTTTACAATTTTACAGTAATACTTGTCATTGTTAGAAAATGTATGCATCAAGCAGCAAATGCATTTTAAACGACATGTACCTGTGTGTAACACCAGCTTTCTGCAACAGGACTAGTAGACATATCTCCAAGCAGAGGTGGAGTAGGTTCTCGAGACATTGCCACCTTATTACAGTCTTAAGATTCATACAGTATCCCACAAACTTGAATAATTTAGCTACAAAACACAAATTGAATTTATTGATCAATCTTTGAGAAAATAAGGAAGATTATTTTTAAAGTTGGGAGAATTAGTATAAAAATAAGATTTTGAAAGCGTACATGAGGTATTTAAAAACTTTAGAAAATTTTTCATAAATCCATAAATATCTGTCAATCTAAATCTGAAATGCAAACCAGCTTAATATTTACAAGACTATTTTTCAAAATACCACAAATCAAAAATATCCATCTAGTAGTGTACCACATCACAGAAACTTAATGTCATCAATGTCTGGCTCATCTTCTGCCATTGTTTCTTGAAATGCAAAGGGCCATAAGCAAGTTTTCACTGTAATTCTGTGTCAACACCACCTGCCAGATCCGAGTTCTCACCAAAGAACACAGATGTCTACAAAAGCCTATAAATAACTCAGACTACCAACTGTGTCCTAAGACTGTATCTGTGTCATAGTGCTTCCTTCGGAGATGTACTAAGTGATTTATGCCCCTTCTAGTTATCTATTCCTAATCCAAATCAATTTGGATGCACAATTAGTAACCTATCAGTATTTGTTTCAGATGATCTCTTTTTCTCCAAGGTGTACTTGTGAAATCTTTGTCAAAACCAGTTGGTTGCAGTTGCATGGGAAAACATCAGCACACTATAGTAACAGTTTTCATTATTGGTGACTATATCCTTTTTGTCAGTTCTCACCTTTCATACTCCTACTGTCATTGATTTTGTTGAATACCCTACACTGTATAGGAACAATGAGAACCTACTTTTAAGAGCTGATTAAAAACAACACATAAATCTGGTGGAGGGTAATACTTGGCAGAAGAAGGCAAATTCTTTACCTAAAATAAAAGAGAGATTTTTTTCTCTAAAGCTACAAATAAGAAAATGAAGATTGAGTAAACCAGTTGACATATTAAGAAAGAAATAAAGCTATAAAAGATAAGCCATCATATAAAACTATGAGTGAAGAAACACTTTAAAATTCTTCAATACAGATAAGAAACAAGAGCCAGGAATCATGGAGCCCCAGCCAGGGGCAGAAGAATCACAGAAATAGTCTGGTAAACAAGGCAAATTGAAGGTTAATCACTAGAGATAATGGACCAGCCTGGTTTACACATCAAATTCCTGCTGACTGTCTCAAAATAAAGAAAATAGAAGAGGAGGAAGAGAGGTAGAAATAGTTAAGGAGTTGGTGATCATGGTAACAGAGCAGGACAGAAAGAAATTGGGGGGAAAGGAGAGGACAACAGGAGGGTGGGGAAGAGGATGGAGGTGAGAACTGAAAAAAAACAGTCATCAATAATAAAAAATATTACCACAATATATAAAAGTTCCCCCATGCAACTACAACTGATTATTTTAACTTTTTCTTGATTCTTTGTGATTTTTACATCATGTACCCCAATCCCATTTATCTCCCTCTCCCTTGTAAACCTCTCCCCAAACAGGGAAAAAAAAAATCTCATTGAGGAAGCTGTAGTTGGGTCACTGTGTAAATACAGAATACCCTTTTGTCCTTACTTCTTTGCTTGCAGATGTTCATTGCAGCAAGTCTTGGTCTGGTACCGGCTCTGACTTCTGTTACACTATCAATACTAGAACCTCACTGGGACTCTTCTTTGGCTCTCTTATTGGCCTTTGTCATTTAGAGATCCTGTAGTTTTGGATCTGTAGGACTTCATATACTCTAACAGTTCATCAGTGGGATAGATGTTGGGATAGGCCAATTCAAAGCCTTAGAGTTAGATGAGCTGGTCATTGCACTAGCTTTCTGACACCCACATGACCAAAACAAGCTCTCTTGCCCCGCCCCCACTGTCTCACCCTCTCATGCCCTTGCCATTGGCTAACCCACACCCACACCATACAGGCCAGCTCTAATGTGTTGACCAGGCAAGGTACAAGGAAGGCCCGCTCTCTAGGATGCTGCAGCAAGCAAGGGACAGGGTCAGTTCTTCCACTCTCATGCTCTCAGGGCCAGCTCTCCCTTATTTCAAAAGTGGTGATCAGACATAGGAAACATGCCCTTAAACTAATTGATTTTTGACAATGACTTCAAAAGTACACATTGATGAAAATAGAACATTTCAAACAAATGATGCTAGAAAAGCAACACATATACTTCAGAGGACTGCTGGGTCTGTGTTCAATCAGAAATGAAGCACCTAACCCTCAAGAGACTGGAGGCCCCAGGGAGTATAGAGGTCAGGTGGGGTGGGGGGTGAGGGAGTGGGAACATGCTTGTGGAGATGGGGGTGGGGATGTGTAACAGTCTGAGGGTAGACAGGGAGGGGAGGTGAATAAAATCTAGAATATAAAACAATAAATTAAAAAATAAAAGAAAAACAAAAGAATGAACCTTCATCATCATTTCTTATCCCACCAAAATACGTATATAAATTCTAAATGGAATCAAAGCCCTTAACCTAAGACCAGAAACCAATACAACTATAGCAAAAAATAGAGAATACAGGTCAGAAGTAAGGAATTTTGAATAGGATTCAGCTCATTCAAGAAATACAATCAACAGAGGCCAAATGAGACCTCATGAAACTAAAAAGATTTTGTACATCAAAGGAAACTATAATTTAATTGAAGAAGCCACCTACATAAATACAGAAAACCTTTGCTATCTATACACTGGACATAAAATTAATGTTTTGTATATACAAAGAACTAAGAAAAAAACACAATTGGCTATGGAAATATATGGAAATCTGCAGTTTTCAAATGAAATATAAATAGTAAAGAAACACTTTAAAGTTTTGAACATCCTTAGCTATCCATTAGAGAAATGTAGATTAATCTCATTCCATTTAAAATAGCTATCATGAAGGCGGGTGGGGAGTAACAAGATGTTGGTCTGATGTGAATGCAAAGAAGAGACATATTTATGCATTATAAGTGGGGATGAGAGCTAGTATAGTCATTATGAAAATTAGTAAGGATTTTTCTCCAAAAATTAAAAATAGGACAAATTATGACCCAGGTATACCATTCCCAGGCATATACTCCAAAAGTCTGTTCTAACACAGAGATACATACACATGCATGCTCCTTGCTGCTCTAGTCACAACACCTAGAGAAGTAAATCAGCTTAACTGCTCATCAACTAATAAATGGATAATATCATGGGGCTAAATATAAATCAAGAACTTTATTCAGTTATAAAGAAAACTAAAATTTTCTGGGAAATGGACAACACTGGAAGATATTATCCCAAGTGAGGTAACCCAGACCAGAAAGACAAATGCTACAAATTCTTTCAGACATCGATAATCCTCATGAATTTTCAGACTGTTTAAGTTAGAATATCTATAGAGATCAGAAAGTTAGAAAAGTGTCGCTGGTAAGGGAAAAACATCTGTAACAGAGTTGGGAGTGGGACAGAACATATATAGTATAAAAGCAGAGGGAAGAAATACTGGGGATTGAAAGACAATAGGATTTAAACAGTAGATTGAGGGAATGAAGGACAGAGATGGTGGGAGGAGAAGGGTAAGTAAAACTAGTAAGTTATAAAGAAACCATATGGAAACCTATTATTTTTTAGGATAATTAAAGATAAAATTAAAATAACAAATAGAGTCATTCATCATAAATAGATTCTGTCTCCCCCTAATGACCATGGGTTATTAAATGAAAATCCCAGTAGCAGGTATAGAATGCCACTCATTGAGTTTTAAACCAACACCTCAAAGGCTCCCCAAACAATAAAAGTCATTGTCACTATGTTGGTTCTTTACCAGAACTACAAGGTTACACCCTACCATTGAAATAAAGGTATCACACAGTTTAGAAGTAGAATCACACAAATCAAGTAGAAACTAAGCCAGAAGGTCCCTCCTGCTGGGTGACTTTTATAGTGCCAGATATTGCTACTTATCAGATAGCTAAGGGAAAAGTCCTTAAGGTTCTTATCCAGCTGTGGATCTTGTATGCTACAGTGCCAACCTGCCAGAGAAGATGTGCCCATTGGTCCAATAATAACATGAGTAACATAGGATTAGCAAACTGCATTCTGATTGGATCTGCAGCCCACTCTCTTAAGAGAAGCTATCTCCTGAACATGATAAATTCACTTAAGTTACATTCCAAAGGCAGACATGTAAAGAAAAAAACAAAACAAAACAAAAACAAACCCACAACAACCTCCATATAAAGAAGTTGTAATTTTTTTTATACCATATGAACATAAACCAGAAATTCATGTTTGCAAATGAAATGGTGGTCAGGCATGGTGCCTATATAGCACAGGCTGGCTTCACCATCACCAACTCCTTTCTTCTCCCTTCCAAGTCCTGGATACATAAAGGCTGTACTAGGTCTCATCACCACTCATAGTGTGTAAGTGTCTGTATTTCTCAACATCCATACCAGGCCAGCATCTAGTCCCTTTTTTCTGCCTTGATGATAGCCATTTTAAAATCTTACACTTAGAATATAAAGAACTGACAAGGGATTGAACACAAATTTGCCTGGCTCCAAACCCATGGTCCTCATAGAACATTGCTGCCTCTAAAAATTATAGAGATGCATCAGGCTGACTGTTTCAACTCTTAATTTTACAGATGACAATCAAAAGACACAAATTAAATAAAATATCAATTTTACAATGTTAAGTAAGTCATAGAATAAGGGACAAAGATGAGATCCTTGAACATCAACTTCACTATTTCTAGTATTCTTTACCATCACTTTATTTAAAAAAAATAATGTAATCTATTAACTATTGTCATTCAGAGCTTCCTATCTTTGTTCTTTCAAATAAGATTGTATAAAAAAGGAAATAACTAAAATAATATCAGTAAACAAATGAGTTCTTCCTTATTCTATGGACATATGATAGGGCCATGGCATGATAAATCTATCCTATGTAGTTTAAATACACACTGAACATCGCAGCATAACTATATAATACACCATTGAATACCACTTATTTACTTGCATGGCCAAACAGCAAATGTGGCTTGCTGCAGTCAAATATCCTGAGAATATAATTACTGTATAATGCTAGCCTAAGAAAACATCTAAGTTTAAAAACAAAGTATAATATCTTCTGAATATGTACTGCTTTCATAAAGTAGTAAAACTCAAGTTAAACTAATGTTAAGTGAAAAACTTGTCTGGATTCAGTTTAGAAATTTCAAGTGTCATATTTCCTCCTTTACTTATTAATAAAAAGTGAGTCTTACTGATATGAACATTTGTGAGACTTCCTATTTTACAGAAGCATGAGCATTAATCTTTGATATAGATGAATACTAACATAACTACCCATGTTTACTACAAAAATTTCCCAATATTTAGGAGAAAATAAAGGTCATGTCAAATAACCATGCACCTATTGTTCCATTTCTTCTCCCTATCAAAAGTAATATTGGCTTGAGATTACAGATAATATTACATGAAAATGAAGACATTTATCAAGGAATCCCTCAACTTTATAGGCAGGCAGTTCACAGAGGTAATAAATACATACACAGATATGACAAAAAACGTCGAGTAGTGACTCTAAATATAATGAAAAAATCTGGCAATAACGAGAAAACCCTCTCAAGTGAGTAGACTATAATAAAGAAAGGAACTTACTCTGTTCATTTATAAGTGATATATTTTAGCAAATGTGCCAGGGCCTCCTTCATTAGTAACCATGATATGATCCGCCCATGTTCTGAGAACAAGGTATCAGGATACTGCCACCGAAGAAAGCTTGTGAACTTTATTCTAAAATAACTAATTCTATCTTTAACTAGCTTGGTAACTCTGAAAGCTGGCTCAAGGGCTTGCCTTTCTTTTACCTGTATCTACACTTTGGGAATACAGACATGGCATCCTGGACTCTAATATTCATTAAAACATTTAGAGTGAAGTCTATTTGCTGCAGTCACCTACAAGGAATGAAAATGACTATAAGCAGTCGTCATATAAGACAGAGTCGGAAGAAGTCTTAAAAGAAAAAGAAAAAGGTTATAGTTTGACTATAAAATGCCTCCCATAGCTTCAACGTCCCTACATGGAAGCACTGTGTGTAAACAAACTATGGGACCTTTAGGAACAAATTTTGCTGAACAAATCACTAGGACAGACAGAGGTCTTCCCCACCCTCTCCCTCTTCTTTTTGTATGAGGACAAAATATGAACATTCTGTTTCCATGGCAGCCAAATTCCTGCTGCCTTCCTTGTGATGATGGATTGACTGTATCTCCACTGGAACTGAAACAAAATAAATCCTTTCTTTGCTAACTTGCTTTATGTCAGGGTACTTTATCACAGGAATGGAAAAGTAACTAATACAGATAATGAGTAGACTAAGACTTTGAAAAATCCTCCCACATTATACTGGAAATCATGAAAACCATGTACATGTCAAGGGCTTAAACATATAAGTAGAAAGAACAATATCAGACACTAAGCTTTCAAGTATGGCTCCAGGTGCTGAAACAGTGAACACTGAGAGCCTGCATAGGGAAAGAAACTGTAATTTGGACAGAATGCCTACAGAATGGTAAGATTTTTACCAACTACATATCCAAAATATATAAAGACTAAATATCAAGAAATCAAACAGTAAATATCAAGAATCAAATAATCATTTTACAAAATGGGGTATAGACCAGATCTTCTGCATATATGTTATGGCTGTTAGCATAGGGTTTTTATGAGACTCCTAACAGTGGGAGTGGGTATATCTTTGACTCTTTTACATGCTTTTGGTACTATTTTCCTTTTATTGAGTTGTCTTGTTTAGCATCAAGGACTTTTCCTTTGTCTTATTGTATCTTGTTTTGTCTTGGTTGTTGACACTTGGAGGCCTGCTCTTCTCTGAAGAGGAAACAAAGGCAAAATAGATATGTGGCAGAGGGGAGGTGGGAGGGAACTTAGGGGATGTGGAAAGAGGGGAAACTATGGTTGGGATGTACTATGAGAGAAGAGTTTATTTTTAATTAAAAAAAGAGAGAGAGAAAAATGAAAATGGAGTACAAATCTAAACTAGTTTCTCAAAAGAGGAAACTCAGATAGCTGAGAAAATTTCAAAGAAATGTTCAACATCCTTAGTTATCATGGAAATGAAAACTAAAACTACTTTGAGATTTTATCTGTCAGAATGGCTCATGAGGTCAGAATGAGGTCTCATTCATTATCCATGGACCCACCTGCTGGCACTACTGAATCCTGGGCTTCTTTTCCCTAGGGGAAGGCATACCAGGCGTACCTGGCCCACCAGTATCTTTCCTGACAGATTCAGGTAACATCAGGGACATCCAGTCACATCTTTCCCTACCTCAGACCTAGCCTGACTGTGGTTCCAGTTTCAATCATTTTGACTGAGTCCCCAAACTTGTACATCTACTATGGAAATCAGGACAATGGTTCCTCAAGAAGATGGGAATCAATCTGCTTCAAGACCCAGCTATACTCTTGGGCATATATCCAAAGGAGGCTTCGTCCTAATACAAAGACACCTACCCAAGTATGGTCATTATTGTTTTATTTATAACTGCCAAAAACTGGAAACAATCTAGATGTACCTTCACAAAAGAATGGATAGAGAAAATGTGATATATTTATGTAATAGAGTATTATTCAGCCATTAAAAGAATTACATAATGAAATTGCAGACAAATGGATGAAAACAGGAAAAAAAAATCATCCTGAGTGAGGTATCCCAGACCTAGAAAGATATATATTGCATGTATTTGTTTATATTTGGGCATTAACCATTAAATCCACAATAACTAAGCTACAATGCATAGTACTATAGAGGGTAGATACAAAAGAGGGTACATATAGATCTCATAAGGAATGGGAAATCAAATAGATAATTATGGATGGATGGATGGGGAAGTATCTGGACTGGGATAATTAAGTGGGAATAAGGAAGGAGAAGGAATTGTGGGAGAGAATATGGAAAGAGACAGCTAAAGTTAAAGTCTACTTGAGGGGTAGTATGAAACCATATTCAGCAGAAACGTCCTAAAATATATACATATATAAAGGCAATCTAAGTTAAATCAGAGTCCTAACAGGCAATCTCATCAACAAACAAATCTTCTGGCACTGGAACAGGATTACACCTAATTAAGTTGGTACCTAAACAATATGGTAATTTCCAAGCAACTGAGTCAGCTGCCAAGACTATAAAGATTTCTCTCCACAAACTGACATCAAGGCCTCAATGCTGAAGACATCTACAGAACGCATTGAACAAAGAAAAATTGACCTGGTGCCTATGTCAAACCTTTACTACATCCTAGCTTCCTTGGTATAGAAATGTCCTCTGCACATTACCAAAAGAGAAATGTAAATAGCAAGCCAGGAACAAACCCTTTGATTGACAATGCATACTGTTTACAAGATACACTAGGGCAATAGTAGCACAAGCTTGTGGGGTCAGCCAACCAATCAATATATGATTAAGACCCATTCTATGAGTGTAACCCAAACTTGGTACCACTTGGGTGCTCAATAACCAGAGACCAGATAGACTAGGAACCTAAGGTAAAACAGAATACTACTGGCCTGTTAAAAAGTGCCCTGGAAAGATAGTTCAGAGGTTAAGAGCATTGGCTGCTCTTCCAGAGGACCCTGATTCCATTCCCAGCACCCATATAAGAGCTCACAACTGTCTTTAACTCCAGTTTCAGGGGTTCTGACACCCTCACACAGACATATATGTAGGCAAAACACTACTACATGTAAAACAAAAATAAACACTGAACACCAATTTTTTAAAGTAGTGATAAAAATGACTCCTAATCATTTTCTGCTATACGCATAGATCAGTATTTTGATTAGTTACCATCCTCCTGAAGCAGATGAGAGCAAATACAGAGACCTACAGCTAGACATTGCAGAGAGAATGAGAGATCTTGAAACATACATCCCTAAATGGGATGTCTCCATCAAAAACCTCACCTCAGAGCTAAGGGACTCTTGTAGAAAAGCAAGAAGAAAGAATGTTAACAGCCAGAGGGCATGACCAATACTAAACAAACAAAGCACTCTAAATCAACAGAGCAAAGCTGATATGAAGTCACAGAAACTGAAACAGCATGCAAAGGGCCTAGACAGGGCAGCACTAGATCTGCCTCATATATGTTATGGCTTCCAGATTACTGTTTTCATGGAATTCGTGTGTGCAAACGAATAGGCCTCTGACTCTTGTGCTCTCTTATTTCTACTCATTGGTCTTGCCAACTTCAATGTAAGGTTTTTGTTTTATCTTTGTTGTGTTGGCTGGTTCTATGCCAGTTTGATACAAGCTACAGTGACTGGAAAGGGAAGGCCCTCAAATAAGAAATGCCTCACTACGATAGGGTTACAGAAAGGCCTGTAGGGTATTTTCTTAATTAGTGACTGGTGAGGAAGGGCTCAGCCTATCAAACTGGTACTTCCCTGGATTGATGGTCCTCGGTTCTATAAGAAAACAAGCCTTTTGGATTACCAGAAGCAGTCCTGGTGAGGATATACTATTGATGTGTAGCAGAAGCTGGAGGCCTCAAACCAGACCAATGCCTAACTGCAATGAATATTGGCAAGGAAATGTAGACAAATATACCATGGGACATACTGTGACACACTATAGCTTCCACAGCAAGATGTTTTCTATGCTTTCTTTAGGTTTTTTTTTGTTTTGTTTTGTTTTTTAATATTTTTAATTTTTGTTTTTTCTGTTTTGTTTTTTTTTAAAAAAAAAAAAACTGGATATATACTTTATTTACATTTCAAATATTTTCCCCTTTCCAGATCTACCCTTAGGAAACCCTTTCCCACTGCCTCTATGAGGGTATTCCCCCACCCATCCATCCACTCAGTCCTCCTGCCCTGGCATTCCCCTACACTGGGGCAATGAACACCATTAGGTCCAAGGGCCTCTGCTCCCACTGATGTCCAACAAGGCCATCCTCTGCCACAGATGTGGCGAGCTCCATGGGTTCCTCCATGTGTATTCTTTGGCTGATGGTCCAATCCTCAGAAACTCTGGGGGTCTGGCCTGTTGACACTGTTGCTCCCTCCATGGAGCTGCAAACCTCCTCAGCAACTTCAGTCCCTTCTCCAACTCCTCCATCAGGGACCCTGCACTAAGTCCAATGGTTGGCTGTGAGCATCCACCTCTGTATTAGTCAAGCTCTGGCAGAGCCTCTGAGGAGACAGCCATATCAGGCTTCCATCAGCAAGCACTACATGGCTCTAAAATAATGCCCAGGTTTGGTGGCCATATATGGGATGGCTCCCCAGGTGGGGCAGTCTCTGGCTCTGTTCCACACTTTGTCTCCATATTTCCTGCTGTGAGTATTCTGTTCACCTTTCTAAAAAGCACAAAAGCATCCACATTCTGGCCTTCTTTCTTCTTAGGATTCATATGATCTGTGAATTTGTTTTGTATTTTCTTTTGGTAGAGAGGGTGCAAGGACAGAGCATGGATATGAAGGATGGGCAGATGCATGGGACTGGGATTCATGAAGGTGAGACGACTCACTAAGAATCAATAAGAAGTATAAAAAGAAAGGGAAGAAGGAAGGCTGACAGATACAAGTTTCTGATCTGGATTTTGGCATGGAGATCTTGAGGCATTAGTGGCTATGAATTCCAGAAGATTCAGACAGGGAGATCTCTGAGTTCAAGGTCATCTGAGATTAAAGGCATGGTGGCACATTGCCTTTAATCTGGGTCACACCATCTTCTGGAGACCTACATGAGGACATTGGAAGAAGGAAGATTCACTCTCTCTCCTTTGCCTGCTTGCCATGTGAGACTGAGCAACTGCTAGGTCCTTGGACTTCCATCCACAGCTGCTGCTGGCCATTGTTGGGGAGTTGGACTACAGACTGTAAGTCATCAACAAATTCCCTTACTATATAGAGAGACTATCCATATGTTCTGTGACTCTAGAGAACCCTGAATAACACGGATACTATATAAAACATTGACACAATGGTCAAAAATAAATGCAAAATACAAAAAGCTCCTAACCCAAAATACCCAGGAAATACAGGATACAATGAAAAGACCAAACCTAAGAATAGAACACAGCAAAGATTCCCAACTCAAAGAGCCAGTAAGCATCTTCAAAAATTATAGACGAAAACTTCCCTAACCTAAAAAAATAGAGATGCCTATAAACAGATAAGAAGCCTGCAGAACGCCAAATTAATTGGGCCAGAAAAGAAATTCCTCCCATCACATAATAATCAAAACAACAAATGCACAGAACAAAGAAAGAATATTAAAGGCTGCAAGGGGAAAAGGCAAAGAAGCAGCATATAAAGGCAGACCTATCAGAATTATACCAGACTACTCAACAGAAACTCTAAAAGCCAGAAGATCATGGGCAGATGTCATACAGACCAAGAATGCCATCCCAGGCTACTCTACCCACCAAAACTCTAAATTACCGTAGCTGGAGAAGCCAAGATATTCCATGAAAAAAACAAATTCAAACATTATATTTCCACAAATCCACCCCTATAAAGGGTAATAGATGGAAAACTCCAACATAAAGAGGAACTATACCTAGAAAAAGCAAAAAAGTAATGTTCTTTCAACAAACCCAAAAGAAGATAGCCACACAAACATAATTCTACCTCTAACAACACAAATACCAAGAAGCAACAATTACAAGTCCTTAATGTCTCTTGACATCAATGGACTCAATTCCCCAATAAAAACATAGACTGACAGACTGGATACATAAACAGGACCCAGCATTTTGCTGCATACAGGAAATGCACCTCAATGACAAAGATTGATACTACCTCAGAGTAAAAGGCTAGAAAACAATTTTCCAAACAAATAGTCCTGAGAAACAAGCTGGAGAAGCCATTCTAATATCAAATAAAATCCACTTTCAACCAAAACATACAAAAATGATAAGGAAGAATATTTCATACTCATCAAAGGAAAAAAATTCTACGAAGATGAACTCTCAATTCTGAACATCTATCCCCCAAATACTAGGGCACGCATATTTGTAAAAGAAATATTACTAAAACTCAAGACAAGCATTGAACCTCACACAACAATACTGGGATAGTTGATCATCCCACTCTCACCAATAGACAGATCATGGAAACAAAAAAGAGACACAGTGAAACTAACAGAAGTTATGAAACAAATAGATTTAACTGATATCTATAGAACATTTCACCTGAGAATAAAATATACTGTCTTCTAAGAACCTCGTGGTACCTTCTCCAAAATTGACCATATGATAGGACACAAAACAATTCTCAACGGAAACAAAAAAACTGAAATAAGCACATGCATCCTATCAGATCACCATGCACTAAAGCTGGTCTTCAATAACAACAAAAACAACACAAACCCCACATACTCTTGGAAACTGAACAACTCTCTATTCAATTAAAACTTGGTCAAGGAAAAAATTAAGAAATTAAAGACTTTAAAATTTAATGAAAATCAAGCCACAATATACCCAAACTTACGGGACACAATGAAAGCAGAGCTAAGAGGAAAACTCATAGTTCTGAGTGCATCCATAAAGAAAATGTATAGAGCATACAATAGCAACTTAACAGCACATCCAAAAACTCTAGAACAAAAAGAAACAAATATATTCAGGAGAAGTAGATGGTAGGAAATAATCAAACTCAGGATTGAAATCAACCAAGTAGAAACAAAGAATCAACAAAACCAGGAGCTGATTTGTAGAGAAAATCAAAAAGATAGATAAACCCTTAGCCAGATTAACTAGAGGTCAGAGATAGTATCCAAATTAACAAAATCAGAAATGAAAAGGGAGACATAACAACAGAAACGGAAGAAATTCAAAAAAATCATGAGATTCTACTACAAAAGCCTATACCCAACAAAACTGGAAAATCTAGATGAAATGGATGATTTTCTAGACAGATACCAGGTACCAAAGTTAAATCAGGATCAGATAAACCATCTAAAGAATGACATAACCCCTCGCCCCTCAAAATAGAAGCAGTCATTAAAAGTTTCCCAACCAAAATAAAGCCTAGGAACAGATGGTTTTAGTGCAGAATTCTATCAGACCTTCAAAGAAGTCCTAATAACAATAATCTTCAAATTATTCCACAAAATAGAAATGGAAGGAACAGTACCTAATTTGGTCTATGAAGTGATAGTTACACTGATATACAAACCACAGAGACACAACAAAGAAAAGAGAACTTCAGACCAATTTTCCTTATGAATATCGATACAAATATACTCAACAAAATTCTTGCAAATGTGGAATGCTGGGTGGGGGGAGAGGAATGGGTGGGTGCATGAGGAAGCTTCCTCATAGGGGAGGAGCAGGGGTGGGATGGGGGTTTAGAAAACAGGGAATGAAGATAACATTTGAAATGTAAATAAATAAAATAACCAATAAAAATATTTTTTAAAAAGGAATTCAAGAGCACTCTTCACTAGAAACACTCCAGATTACCCATATATCATAAAGAGACATGTAGGTTACCTGCATTCCCTTTGTCCAGCCCTGTTCCATCCAGGTCATCCCTATGCCACATAACTTTCTATGAACATCACTCCTTCTTAATCTCTCATCCTCTCTTTGGGATTTCCCAGTGTTCAGCCTGTTTTCAGGAAAGCATCCTCCAACAGAGCACATGGCTGGAATACCCATTAAACTCCCTTGGTTCCCAATATAACAAAACTGTAACAACTGCTTGACTGAGATCTTCAGTCACTTATCCAGTCTTGAAACCCAGCCCAAGGGACACTTAACTTGTTCCAAGCAACTTGACCATTTCTCTAAAGGCTATAGCTGACAACAGATGAACCATAAGCTCCAACAGGGAACATGGATATCCCAATTGTGCTTTGAATTAGCCCCCTCCTGAGCACTGCAATCACCCATGCTGAAAGAACATGCTGTATAAAACAGAAAGAAAAATTCAACCAACTAACTACAAATACACAAATCCAAACACAGACATAAAAGCATGAAATACCAAAACAACATCTCCCCCACAAAGTAGTCCCTATTGAAAATAACATGGAAAAGCTCCCAGATGCAGAATTCAAAATAATTCAAAAAATTGTAACTATGGTTAAACAACTAAAAGAATACTAAGACAAAGAGATGAATGAAATAAGGTTAGCCCAAAACAGGGAAGTATACTTTGAATCTATGAAAACCCAAACTGAAATAATGTTTGAACTGAAAATTTCAGTAAGTCAGTTAAAAACTCAACGAAAAGCCTTACCACAGGATCATTTCAAAAGCAGAAAGTCAGGGATGGAGGATGAAGCAGAGGAATTGGAAAACCTGGTAAGCATCGAGTTTGAGGGGGAAAAGAGTTATGTGATAAGAACATGAAACAATCAAGAGAAGAAAAGTAATTCTTCACCACATATTACAGTTAAAATATTACAAATACCTAGTACAGAAAGGTACTGAAAGCTGCAAGTGAGAAATGTCAAGACACAGACCAAGGCAGGTGAATTAGAATAATATATTTGACAGAACTCTTTAAAACAAAAAGGGGCTGGAAAGATGTATTCTACCTTTCAAAAGTTTACAACTGTCAAACAGACTGCTATGCCAAGCAAAACCGTCTATTTAAACTGAATAAGAAATAAACATTTTCCATAATAAAAATGGACTAAAGATATGTTCCAGTTCTTTTATTGTGATATTAACTTTGTTTTATATTACTGCTAAATACAATAATTTGTACTAATAAAATACAAATTTTATTAAATTGTAACATTGGTTTTTTAAATTGGTTTATTAAATTTATCTATTCACTTTACATCCCAATATCAACCCCCTCTCTCCTCCCATTGCTCCCTCCCCTTCTCCTGTGAGGAGGAGCCCTTCTCTAGGCATCACCCCTCCGCTACTACCCATCAGACACCATCCCCAAACCCCTCACATCAAGTCACTGCTGCAGAACTAGGCATACCCTTTCCAACTGAGGCCAGACAAGGTGGTCCAGTTAAAGGGAACAGGATCCACAAGCAGGCAGGCAACATATTCAAGAACCCCTGTCCCTGTTGTCGGGGGTCTCCCACATGAAGACCAAGCTGCACATCTGCTATATATGTGGAGGGGGCCTATGTCCAGCCCATGCTCAGTGGTGATTCAGTCTCTGAGAAACCCCAAGAGTCCAGGTAATTGACTCTGTTGGTGTTCCTGTAGAGTCCATGTCTTCTTCAAGTCCCTCAATGATTCCCCCAACTCTTCCATAAGACTCCCAAAGCTCTATGTAATGTTTGGCTGTGGGTCTCTGTATCCCACTGGCTGCTAGGTAGAGCCTCTCAAAAGGACAGTTTTGCTAGTCTCCTGTAAGTATAACAGAGTATCATTAATAGTATCAAGAATTGTGTCTTGCCCTGGGACTGGTCTCAATTTGGGACTGTCATTGATTGGCCAATCCCTCTGTCTCTGCTCTCCCCTTTTCCCTGAACAACATGTAGGCAAGAGACAAATTTTGGGTTGAAGGTTTTGTGAATGGGTTGGTGTCTTTATCTGTCCACTGGAAGTCTTGTCTGGCTACAGAAACTGGCCATGTCAGTATCCTTATATCAGACTGCTAGGAGTCTCAAGTAGAGTCACTCCAAAGACTCTCTGAGGGCTCCCCTATCCCAGCTACTTCCTAGAGATTGTTCCCACCCTCAATTTCCCTTCTCCCTCCTCTGCTCTCCCTATATCTGATCCCCCTTGCCACCATATTCTACTCCCCTCTTCATTCCCTCTCCCACACAGTTCCTTTCCTTCATCCACCTCTGATATCTATTTTATTTCCCCTTCTGAAAGAGATTCAACTATCCTCCCTTGGTCCCTCTTTACTATTTGACTTTTTTGGGACTGCTGATTATTGTATAGTAATCCTATACTTTATGGCTAATATTCACTAAGTGAGTAAACACCATCATGTCCTTTTTGGCCTGGGTTACCTCACTCAGGATGATATTTTCTAGTTCCATCCATTTGCCTACAAAATCCATGATGTCTTTGTTTTTAATAGCTCCTACTGTATAAATGAATCATGTTTTCTTGATCCATTTTTCAGGTGAGAAGTATCTAGGTTGTTTGCAGTTTCTGGCTATTATGAATAAAGCTCCTAAGAATATTACTGAGCCACTGTCCTGGAACAGGTGGCACATCTTTTGTGTATATGCCCAGGAGTGACATAGCTGAGTCCTGAGGTATAACTAGTCCCAATTTCCCGAAAAACCACCAAATTCATTTCTAGAGTAGTTATACATGTTTGCACTCTCACCACCCCTGCTAGATATCCTTGTCTGCCCCTTGAGTTTTCTTATCTTAGCCATTCGGATGGGTGTGAAGATAGAATCCAGAGTTATTTTGAACATTTCTTTACACGTTTTTCGGCCATTTGTGATTCCTCTGTTGAAATTTTTCTGTTTAGCTCTGTATCTGTTTTTAACTGAGTTATTTGGTTTGTTGGTATCTAACTTCTTGAATTCTTTATATATTTTGAACAGATTAAAGATATTTAACTACTAAAAATGCTTCAGAGTATAAAATAGTACAATCTGTAGAGAAAAATAAATACACACAAAAAGTTACATGGAACAACAACAAATACAAAACCCAAACAAATAAATACCAGGACAGATTATCAAAATAAATCTGAAAAAATAAGTAAGTAAATAAGGAAAAAAAAATCAACAAACTGACAGTAGTTAACACACATTGCCCAAATAACTTTGACGACTAATGGTCTCAATTCCACAATGAAAAAACACAGATTCACATAGTGGACCATAAATCTATTGTTTTTCTACCTCTAAGAAACCTTCCTAACCATCAATAGATAACACTGGAATGTATGAGGAAGAGAAATGGCATTCTAAATAAAACTAAAAAACATAGTTATTCTAGTAACTGACAAAACAGATTTCAACCAAAGTTTGGTCAAAAAAGAAACAGTATTTCATACTCATTAAAGAGAAAATTCACCAACGTGATGGTATAATCCTAAACATAGAGGCACCAACATAGGGGAACTAAATTACATATAAGAAATACTATTATAAATAGGCCAACCCTAATCCAGTAATAGTGGGTAATTCTAATACCCTATTTTCGTGAATAGAAGGGTCATCTAGAAAAAAAAAACAAAAACAAAAACAAACTCAGAGTTAGTGACATCACGACTCAAACAAACCTAACTGATATCTATAGAACTTTCCTCTCAAATACTAAAGAACACAAATTCTTGAGAGCCCATGGAGCTTTCTTAAAAAAAAAAAAAAATCAACCACATACAAGGGCACAAAGGAAGTCTTAACAATAATAGAAAAACTAAAATAACATTTTACATTCTATCTGACCACAGTAGAATAACACTGGGTATCAACAGCAATAGAAATGACAGAAATTACACAAGTTCATAGAAATAAACAATACACTATTGAATGAAAATTGGATGAAGGCAGAAATGAAAGAAATTTAAACAATTTGAACAAAAATAAAAATACAACAAACCATAATATATGGGACTAAAAGAAGACTTCATAGACTTAAATGTCTACACTAGGGGCTCTCTACCTGTAGGTCGTGGCCCCTCTGGAGGTCCAAGAAACCTTGGAAAAACAGACATAGTATATGATTCCTAACAGTAGCAAACTGTGA
This sequence comes from Apodemus agrarius, assembly GCA_964023405.1. Taxonomy (NCBI): domain Eukaryota; kingdom Metazoa; phylum Chordata; class Mammalia; order Rodentia; family Muridae; genus Apodemus; species Apodemus agrarius. Next base: position 163,553,310 of record OZ030008.1, on the reverse strand, counting down.
TGTTATGAAGAAGCAATGAAAATAACTTTATGTCAGATTTCAAAGTAAGGGAATGTAAATTTTCTTTAAGAGTGTTGCCTCTGGTAAATGAACCACACTCCGATGGAAGAAAACAAGTCCAAGAATATATGTTCAACACAAACTAAATTTGGATAAGGCAGGGATGAAACAAAATTAATGGGTTGGGATGGAGGTAGAACTAGAACAGTAGTTCTAACCTGTGGGTACTGACTCCACACACCTTTTCATAGGAGTTACCTAAGCCTACCCAAGACAACCAGAAAACACAGATATTTTTATATTATGAATCATAAAAGGAACAAAATTATAAAGTAGAAATGAAAATACTTGTATGGTTAGGGAACCATATTAAAAGGTCATGGCATTAGGAAGGATGAGAACCACTGAACTAGGAGTTAGGTGAGGGAGTATAGTAGCTAGGTTTATGTCAATTTGACACAAGCTAGAATTAATAATAATAAGAACAATTGAGAGAAAATGCCTCTAAAGACCTGACCTGTAGTTAAGTCTGTGGAGTACTGTTTTGATGAATGACTGATAAAGAAGGCCCAGTTCACTGTAGGTAGTACTATCCTTTGAAAAGTGATCCTGTGTGCTAAAAAAAGCAGGCTAAGCAAATCACTAGGAGCGAGCCAGTAGGCAAAATCCCTCCAAGATCTTTGCTCCCAGCCCTGATTGAGGGTATGTCCTGTCCTGACTTGCCCCAGTGATGAAAGAGTGACAGTGAGCTGAAAGTTGAAAGATTAAATAAAGCCTTTTTACTGAAGTTGCTTTAGTCATGGTATTTTATCACAGCAATAGAAACCCAAGTAAAACAGGGTGACTATGGTAAAAGCACACTGTACAAAATGTCAATGAGCTAATAAAATGTAAAATAAAGTGTCAAGTTAATATGCTTTCTTTATATCATGGAGAATGAGAAAAAAAAGCAGCAAACAAAATAAAATTTGTATAAGAAATAATATTTAAAAAGGATAAATTCAATAGTGAACTAAAGAAACGATAGAACCAAAACATAAGTTTTAACTTAATAACATTGATACACAAGAGGAAAAAAGAGACTAATTTAATTTCATTTTAATACTTCACACATTCATAATAAAATGGTACTTTTTTTGTGTCATTCGCCAATCAAAAGAGCACTGCTAAAGAAATCAGACCTGCACACGTAAAAGAAAACAATTCTAGCCCAATAGAATTACTTTGCAAAGATGTCCTGTATCTTAAAATATAAGCAGATCATGTAGGAAAAACCACAACTACCAATTTACTCAACCAACATTACTCCTAAATATTTATACTTACTCACAGATGCATATTTTTCACCTCTCATCAAAGAAACTTTCCTTTGGAACAGATCTAGAGACTATCACTGAAAACCATAACCAATTCAAATAAAAAGATATGAAGGACAGTCATAAATGATAACATCTACAATGCAATACTTTCCTTATAGCTCAGGGATCATTTTTAAAGACAGGGAGGAAAGATTGTAAGAGCCAAATAGTTGTAAAAGCCAGAGAACCAGTAGACTGCTGTGAGATTGTTTCTCTAGAAATGTAAAGGAAGCTATATCCATGAAGTCTTATTAAGATGACTGACTAAACAAGACTTGAACAAGGATGACACTAATAGAAATGATAACCTGGAAGGATCAAAGCTCATGAGGTCTCAACTGTGGTCAAAGAGCTATGAACAACTAAGAGAAATGGTCTTTCCCAGGTAGTAGTACACCAACTGATTATTTAGTATCAAATGGTCAAGCCTGAAAAATATACATACAATACATACAAGTAATGCTATATGGACTGAGGTGGCTGAGTGTGTGTGTTGGGGGGATGAATATACAGCATATAACACATAACAACATCTAAAGAAAAAGAACTATAGTTAGAAAGAAAAGGAGGAGGGTACATGGGAGTGCGATGAGGGAAATATGCTAAAGAAGAAATGATTGGAGTTTGGGCCATCTTCGCTCCCAAACAGACAAGAAAGGCAGCTCCAGGTACAGACATATCCCGAGTTTAACATCACTTGGGACACAGATGGCCAGGTTTCTGCCTGTGCCCAAGACCTGGGCAGCACTGCAGTTCGTCTGTGTGCCAGCCTGTCATGGGTCATTTGCCATGCAGAGTAACCAGCACTTGGAGGGGTTCCGTGCCACCATCTTCGCTCCCAGTTGGACAGGACAGGCAGCTCCGTGTACACAGAGACAACCCCAAGTATAACATTGCTTGGGGCAAGGCACACCAGGGCTCCAAGAGCACCCAAGAGTAGGGTGGCCCATCAGCAGTGTGTGCCAGAGGAAACCCAGTCATCCAGAGGAGCAGAAATAACCTTAGAGGCTCACAGGAGATTCAAGCACCAGACAGTGACAACAGGACCAACTAACACCAGAGATAACCAGATGGCAAAAAACAAACATATAAATGTTACTAACAGAAATCAAGGCAATATGGCAGCACCCAAACACAATTCTCCAGCAACAGCAAGTCCTGGATACTCCAACACACCAGAAAAACAAGATTTGGATTTAAAATCCCTGGCCATGATGCTGTTAGAGAAACACAAGAAGGACGTAAATAACTCTCTTAAAGAAAAACAGGAGAAAATGGATAAAAAGGTAGAAGCCCTTACAAGAGAAACACAAAAATCATTTCTAGAAATTCAGGAGAATAAGGGTCAACAGATAGAAACCAATAAAGAGGAAATGCAAAAATCACTTGAAGAAAAACAGGAGAAATTGCGTCAACAGGCAGAAGTCATGATTGAGGAAACACAAGTGAAGGAACCGAGCAAAGCCATCCAGGATCTAAAAACAGAAGTAGAAACAACTAAGAAATCACAAAGGGAGACAACATTGGAGAGAGAAAACCTGGGGAAGAAATCAGTGGTCAGAGATGCAAATATCAACAACAGACTAGAAATAGAAAAAAGAATCCCATTTGCTGAAGATACCATAGAAAACATTGATGTAATAGTCAAAGAAAATTCAAAATGCAAAAAGCAAAACCAGGAAATCCAGGAAACAATGAGAAGACCAAATGTAAGGATCATAGGTATAGATGAGAGTGAAGATTTACAACTTAAAGGGCCAGCAAATATCATCAAGAAAATTATGGAAGAAAACTTCCCTAACCTAAAGACAGAGATGCCCATGAATATACAAGAAGCCAACAGAACTCCAAACAGACTCGGCCAGAACAGAAATACCTCCTATCACATAATAATCAAAACCTCAAATGTATAAAAGAAAGAAAGAATATTATAGGCAGTAAGAGAAAAAGGCCAAGTAACATATAAAGGAAGACCTATAAGAATTACACCAGACTTCTCAACAGAGACCATGAAAGCTAGAAGATCCTGGGCAGAACTCATGCAGACTCTAAGAGAACAAATGCCACCAAGAATACTACACCCAGCAAAATTCTCTATCACCATAGATGAAGAAACCAAGATATTCCATGATAAAACCAAATTAACACAATATTATTCCACAAACCCAGCCCTACAAAGGATAATAGGTGGAAAACACCAATACAAGGAAGGAAACTACAAACTGGAAAAAGTAAGATAGTAACCTTCTTTCATCAAACACAAAAGAAGATAAGCACGCAAACATAAAAATAACATCAAAAATAACAGGAAGTAATAATCACTACTCCTTAATTTCTCTTAACATCAATGGACTCAATTCCCCAATAAAAAGACATAGACTAACAGACTGGATATGAAAACAGGACCCTACATTTTGCTGCATACAGGAAACACACCTCAGTGTACTTTTTTTGGTTGGGAGGCTTTCTATAACCCCTTCTATTTCTTCAGAGTAAGACTGAAAAACAATTTTACAAGCAAATGATCTCAGGAAACAAGCCAGAGTAGCCATTCTAATATCAGGTAAAATTGACATTCAACCTAAAGTCATCAAAGGGGACACAGAAGGACACTTCTGACTGGTCAAAGGAAAAATCCACCAAGAACTCTCTATTTTGAACATCTATACTCCAAATGCAAGGCATCTTCATTCATAAAAGAAACTTTACTAAAGCTAAAACACACATTGCACCTAACAGAATAATTGTGGGTGACTTCCATACTCCATTCTCCTCAATGGACGTGATCAGGAAAACAGAAATTAAACAGGAACACAATGAAACTAATTGAAACTTTGGACCAATTGGATTTAACAGACGTAAATAGAACATTTACATTTCATCCTAAAGCACAAGAATAAACCTACTCAACACCTCATGGTAGCTTATCCAAAATCGACCATAGATTTAGTCACAAGGCAGACCTGAATAGATATAAGAAGATCAAATGAATCCCAGGCCTCCTATGAGATCACTATCAAGTAAGAATGGTCTTCAATAGCAACAAAAACAACACATGGAAGATGAACAATACCCTACTCAATGATAACTTGATCAAGGAAGAAATAAAGAAAGATATTAAAGACTTTCTAGAATTTAATGAAAATGAAGGCAAAACATACACAAATTTATGGGACATGATGAAAGCAGTGCTAAGAAGAAAACTTATAGCCCTGAGTGCCTCCAAAAAGAAAATGGAGAGAGCATACACTAGCAGCTTAAAGGCACACCTTAAACCTCTGGAACAAAAAGGAGCTAATTCACCCAAAAGGAATAGAACACAGGAAATCATCAAACTCAGGACTGAACTCAATCAAGTAGAAACAAAGAATCAACAAAACCAGGAGCTGGTTCTTTGACAAAATCAACAAGATAGATAAACACTTAGCCAGTCTAATCAAAGGGCACAGAGACAGTATCCAGATTAACAACATTAGAAATGAAAAGGGATTGCTTTTACTATGTTTAGATATGGGCCTTGAATTCCTGCTCTTTCCAAGACTTTTAGCATGAAAGGATGCTGAATTTTGTCGAAAGCTTTTTCAGCATCTAATGAGATGACCATGTGGTTTTTTTCTTTTAGTTTGTTTATGTAGTGAATTACATTGATGGATTTCCGTATATTGAACCATCCCTGGATCCCTGGGATGAAGCCTACTTGATCATGGTGAATGATCGTTTTGATGTGCTCTTGGATTCGGTTGGCAAGAATTTTATTTAGTATTTTTGCATCGATATTCATGAGAGAAATTGGCCTGTAGTTCTCTTTCTTTGTTGGATCTTTTTGTGGTTTAGGTATTAGCGTAATTGTGGCTTCGAAGAATGAGTTGGGCAGTGTCCCTTCTGTTTCTATTTTGTGGAATAGTTTGAAAAGTATTGGTGTTAAGTCTTCTTTGAAAGTCTGGTAGAATTCTGCACTAAAACCATCTGGTCCCGTACTTTTTTTGGTTGGGAGGCTTTCTATAACCCCGTCTATTTCTTTAGGGGTTATGGGACTATTTAGCTGGTCTACTTGATGCTGATTTAATTTTGGTATTTGGTATTTGTCTAGGAAATTGTCCATTTCCTCCAGATTCTCTAGTTGTTTTGAGTATAGACCTTTGTAGTAGGATCTGATGATCTTTTGAATTTCCTCAGTTTCTGTTGTTATCTCTCCCTTTTCATTTCTAATTTTGTTAATTTGTATACTGTCTCTGTGTCCTTTGGTTAGTCTGGCTAAGGGTTTATCTATCTTGTTGATTTTCTCAAAGAACCAGCTCCTGGTCTTGTTGATTCTTTATATGGTTTCTTTGTTTCTACTTGATTGATTTCAGCCCTGAGTTTGATGATTTCTTGTCTTCTACTCCTCCTGGGTGAATTAACTTCTTTTTCTTCCAGGGCTTTAAGGTGTGTCATTAAGTTGCTAGTGTATGCTCGCTCCAGTTTCTTTTTGGATGCACTTAGAGCTACGAGTAGATATAACAACAGAAACAGAGGAAATTCAAAAAAATCATCAGATCCTACTACAAAAAACCTGTATTCAACACAACTGGAGAATTCAGACCAATTTCCCTAATGAATATTGATACAAAAATACTCAATAAAATTCTTGCCAGCCGAATCCAAGAACACATCAAAACGATCATTCACTATGATCAAGTAGGCTTCACCCCAGGAATGCAGGGTTGGTTCAATATACAGAAATCCATCAATGCAATCCACTACATAAACAAACTCAAAGGAAAAAACCACATGGTCATTTCATTAGATGCTGAAAAAGCTTTTGACAAAATTCAGCATCGTTTCATGCTAAAAGTCTTGGAAAGAACAGGAATTCAAGGCCCATACCTAAACATAGTAAAAGCAATAAACAGCAAACCGGTAGCCAACATCAAACTAAATGGAAAGAAGCTTGAAGCAATCCCATCAAAATCAGGGACTAAAACAAGGCTGTCCCCTCACTCCATATCTTTTCAATATAGTACTTGAAATTCTAGCTAGAGCAATTAATCAACATAAGGAGATCAAAGGGATACAAATTGAAAAGGAAGAAAGCAAATTATCATTATTTGCAGATATGATAGTATACTTAAGTGACCCAAAACACTCCACCAGAGAACTCCTACAACTAATAAACAATTTCAGCAAAGTGGCTGGTTATAAAACCAACTCAAGCCAGGCGGGGTAGTGCATGCCTTTAATCCGAGCACTTGGGAGGCAGAGGCAGGCAAATTTCTGAGATCGAGGACAGCCTGGTCAACAAAGTGAGTACCCGGACAGTCAAGATTACACAGAGAAACCTGTCTTGAAAAAACAAACAAACAAACAAACAAACAAATAGATAAATAAATAAAAATAAAGTCAACTCAAGCATATCAGTAGCCTTCCTATACACAAAGGATAAGCAGGCTGAGAAAGAAAATAGAGAAATGACACCTTTCACAATAGCCACAAACAATATAAAGTATCTTGGCGTGACTCTAACCAAACAAGTGAAAGATCTATATGACAAGAACTTCAGGTCTCTGAAGGAGGAAATTGAAGAAGACCTCAGAAAATGGAAAAATCTTCCATGCCCGTGGATTGGCAGGATTAATATAGTAAAAATGGCCATCTTGCCAAAAGCAATCTACAGATTCAATGCAATCCCCATCAAAATCTCAACTCAGTTCTTTATAGAGTTAGAAAGAGCAATTCTCAAATTCATCTGGAATAACTAAAAACCCAGGATAGCTAAAAATATCCTCAACAGTAAAAGAACTTCTGGAGGAATCAGTATCCCAGACCTCAAGCAGTACTACAGAGCAATAGTGTTAAAAACTGCATGGTTTTGGTACAGTGACAGGCAGGTAGATCAATGGAATAGAATTGAAGACCCAGAAATGAACCTACACACTTATGTTCACTTGATCTTTGACAAAGGAGCTAAAACCATCCAGTGGAAGATAAAATAGCCTTTTCAACAAATGGTGCTGGTTCAACTGGAGGTCAGCATGCAGAAGAATGCAAATTGATCCATTCTTATCTCCTTGTACTAAGCTCAAGTCCAAGTAGATCAAGGTCCTCCACATAAAACCAGACACACTGAAACTAACAGAAAAGAAATTGGGGAAGAACCTGGAGGACATTGGCACAGGGGAAAAGTTCCTGAACAGAACATCAATAGCTTATGCTCCAAGATCAAGAATTGACAAATGGGGCCTCATAAAATTACAAAGTTTCTCTAAGGCAATGGACACTGTCAAAAGGACAAAAGGGCAACCAACAAATTGGGAAAAGATCTTCACCGACCCTACATCTAACAGAGGGCTAATATCCAATATATACAAAGAACTTAAGAAGTTAGACTCCAGAGAGCCAAATAACCCTATTAAAACATGGGGTACAGAGCTAAACAAAGAATTTTCACCTGAAGAATTTTGAGTGGCTGAGAAGCACCTTAAGAATTGTTCAACATCATTAATCATTAGGGAAATGCAAATCAAAACAACCCTGAGATTTCACCTCACACCAGTCAGAATGACTAAGATTAAAAACTCAGTAGACCATAGGTATTGGTGAGGATGTAGAGAAAGAGGAGCACTCCTCCACTGCTGGTGGGATTGCAACCTGGTACATCTACTCTGGAAATCAGTCTGGCAGTTCCTCAGCAAACTGGCACGATACTTCTGGAGGACCCTGTTATACCATTCCTGGGCATATACCCAGAGGATTCCCCAGCATGTAATAAGGACACATGATCCACTCTGTTCATAGCAGCCCTACTTATAATAGCCTGAAGCTAAAAAGGACCCAGATGTCCCTCAAAGGAGGAATGGATACAGAAAATGTGGTATATTTGCACTATGGCATACTACTCAGCAATTAGAAATAATGAATTAATAAAATTCTTAGGCAAGTGGGTAGAACTGGAGAATGTCATCCTCAGTGAGGTAACCCAATCACAAAAGTATACAAAGGGTATGTACTCCTTGATAAGGGGATATTAGCCAAGAAGCTTGGAATACCCAAGATATATTTTGCATATCAAATGATGCCCCAAAAGGAAGGAGATGCCCCTGGTCCTGTAAATGCTTGATCCAGCATTGTAGGGCAGTACCAGAACAGAGAAATGGGAAGGGGATGATTGGGGAATGGGCAGAGGGAAGAAGGCTTATGGGACTTATGGGGAGGGGTATCCTAGGAAAAGGGAAAGCATCTGGAATGTAAATAAAGAATATAGAAAATTTAAAAAAAAAGAAATGATACATTGTAATCTCAAAAAAATTTTAAACAAAAGTATGAGCAAAGTAATTCATTTAGGAAGAACAAATGACAATCAAAAAGTTTCTAAAATGGGAGGAAAAGAGAAATATAACCTATAATCAATTCAGCAGACAGAACCATAGACTTCATTTCCTTATAAAGTAGGTAGACACAGAGGCATCTGTGAATCTCAGACTAGTCTGGTCTAATTAGCATGCTCCAGGGCTACACAGAGACTATTGAGAGAGAGAGAGAGAGAGAGAGAGAGAGAGAGAGAGAGAGAGAGAGAAGAAATAACCTGTTTTGAATAGGTGTTCATAAATGGGAATTATTAAAGACTCAATTCAGAAGATAAGTAAAATGGTGCAACTCATTCATAATTTGAAAATAAAGATTAGTTTTGAAGACAATAATTACCCAAATATAGGAAATAATGAGCCATTTGGATTCAGATTTAGCAACAAATACTCAGTTAAAGCAGAAATACCAGTAATATATAAAAAGAAAACAACAATATACTTATCATGAGATAAAAGTGTCACAAGGTTATAGTCAGAACTCATTGTATTTGACAAATTATTACTGAGAAAATATCTAACAAAAGAACTTGGGGTAAAACTAGAATTCTTTAATTTTTTTTTTTAAAGTAAAAAGAAAATCCTAAAATTCACCAAGTTATCTACAAGAAAAAAAAAAAAAACACCCATACTGAAATCTAATTATTACTAATGCAAATAGTAAGCACCATTAAGATTTTTTGAGGATAAAGAAAAACTTGGACTTCCATAATCAAATTTACTCACAATTGAATGTCAAAGAAAGAATAGTTTGAAACTACCTCCACTAACATACTCAAAAGTATATTCTAAATCCAATAAATCCTGTTTTTTTTCCTATAGCACACTTTATTAAAAAAAAAAAAAAAGAGCCTAGTCTCTTTATAAAGCAGTACACAATATATGGCTTTAAAACTTAATAAAATAAAAATTTAAACTAATCTGATAAAATTGATTCTTTCTCTCTCAACAACCATAGCTCTTCAACCAGAGATGGGCCTAGAAAATTCCCCCATCCACATTAGCAATGATATCTGGTATCATCATGCAGGCTTTATTTAAGTAACATACTGCTGAAAATCCAAAGGTAAACTGGTATCCTGGTCAGTCTTCTTGCTTTTACCTAGGTCTAGACCCTAGTGGGATATAGAATCCCATGTGGTCATCTGTAAACACATGTATATATGAGTGTAATTGTGGGTTGAAAGTAGTGTGCCCTCCTCCACTGCTGGTGGGATTGCAAGATGGTAAAACCACTCTGGAAATTAGTTTGGCAGTTCCTCAGAAAATTGGATATAGTACTACCTGAGGACTTTGCTAAACCACTCCTGGGCATATACCTAGAAGATAATCCAACAATCGAATAAGGACACATGCTCCACTATGCTCATAGCAGTCCTATTTATAATAACCAGAAGGTGGAAAGACACCAGATGTCTCTCAACAGAGGAATGGATACAGAAAATGTGGTGCATTTACACAATGGAATACTACTCAGATATTGAAAACTATGAATTAATGAAATTGTTAGGCAAATGGGTGGAACTAGAAAATATCCTGAGTAAGGCAATCCAATCACAAAAGAACACACATGGTATGTACTCACTGATAGGAGGATATTAGCCCAGAGACTTAGAACATCCGAAACACAGTTCACATATCAAATGATGCTCAAGAAGAAGGAAGAACTAAGAATGGAAATCCATCCCATATACAGTTACCAAATCCAGACACTATTATGGATGCCAACAAGTGCTTGCTGACAGAAGCCTGACACAGCTGTCTCCTGAGAGGCTCTGTCAGTACCTGACAAATACAGACGTGCATGCCCTCAGCCAACCATTGGACTGAGCACAAGGTCCCCAATGGAGGAGCTAGAAAAAGGAAACAAGAAGCTGAAAGCACTTGCAGCCCCATAGAAGGATCAACAATATGAACCAACCAGGACCCGCAGAGCTCCCAGGGACTAAACTACCAACCAGAGAGTACACATGACTCCAGCTGCATGACTCCAGGTAGCAGAGGATGGTTTTATTGGACATCAAATGGAGGAGAGGCCCTTGGTCCTGAGAAGGCTAGATGCCCCAGTATAGGGGAATGCCAGGTCAGGAAAGTGGAAAGGGGGGCAGGCTTGGGAATCAGCGGGAGAGGAAAAGGGAGAGGGGGGTTTCGGAGGGGTAAAGAGGAAAGGGCATACCATTTGAAATGTAAATAAAGCAAAAATCTAATTTGAGAGAGAGAGAGAAAGAGAGAGGGGGGAGAGAGAGAGGGAGAAAGAGAGAGAGAGAGAGAGAGAGAGAGAGAGAGAGAGAGGGGAGGGAAGGGAAGGGAAGGGAAGAGAGAGAGAGAGAGAGAGAGAGAGAGAGAGAGAGAGAGAGAGAGAGAGAGAAAGAAACAGTGACTGAGCTGTGAGAAGCCTGGGTACCCTGCTACTGGGATGGGGAGGTGCAGTTTGCCACTGGAGATGCTATTGGATGCCTCTCAAGAGCTGAGAACTGAGTGGAGGTCCACAAGGCTGGCTCTAGCCTGAGGGAGAAGAGAAAAGGGAGTCTGCTGATTCATGTGGGGAGGAGAGTGTCCTTGGCTTATTAGGGCAGCTTGGCTTGGTGGAGACCTCCTGCATGAGACTAGAAGTGACTCTTTAAAAAGAGACCTGTTTCACTGCTCCAGCAGGTGGATTCCAGTGAAAAGAGGCAGTCCATGATTTTAAAGCAAATGTACCCCACTTTCTCAGGGTGGGCCTGAGGTTAAATACCTTTTGCAAGGAGGAGTGTCTGGGAAGGAGAGCTTAATTGGCTAAGCCCTTCAGGCCTTTAGGCACCTCATTAAAATGGAGATCTGTCTTGAGGCTACATAATCTGTGGTCATGTCCTCTGTGGAGGGGCTTGGGGTACTGCCATACATGACTGATGGCCACAGAATTATGGAGAGCTGAGGCCTCGTGTTAGGAGTCTAGTGTCTAGAAGCATGGCAAATGGCCTTCTGTCCCTTGCAGGGACACCAGGGTATAAACCTAGCTCAACCAGAAGACAGGCTGCCTTTCACAGTCTCACATGTAATGGCTATTCTTGATTGACAACTTGATTATAATTGGAACTACAATCCAAAATTGGAAAGCTCACCTGTGATCCAGATCTTGAGGCTGAGAGATACAAGTTTCTGACCTGGATCTTGGCATGGAGATCTTGAGGCATGGTGGCTATAAATCCAGGAGACTAAGGCAAGGAGATCTCTGAATTCTAGGTCAGCCTGGGTACAACAACTTCCAGATCCAGGTGTGGTAGTACACACCTTTAATCTGGGCCATACCTTCTGCTGGAGACCTACATAAGGACATTGGAAGAAGGAATATTGGCTCTTCTTTGCCTGCTTATTTTTACTTGCTAGCACATCTGTTAGAATCTACTAGCCTTAGCCGTGCGGTGGTGGCGCACACCTTTAATCCCAGCACTTAGGAGGCAGAAGCAGGTGGATTTCTGAGTTCCAGGCCAGCCTGGTCTACAGAATGAGTTCCAGGACAGCCGGAACTATACAGAGAAACCCTCAAAAATAAACAAACAAACAAAAAAGCATCTACTAGCCTTGTGGGACTGAGCAACTTCTAGATTTTGTACCTCCCATTCACAGCTGAGCACTGTTGGGGAGTTGGATTATTTCTCAAAAGACTGTTAAGTCATCATAACAAATTCCCTTACTATATAGAGACAATCCATAAGTTCTGTAACTCTAGAGAACCCTGACTAATGAGTAGCAATAAATATACTCAGTAGGTTATGTGAGTGTATGTGTGTACATGTGTGCATATGTGTAAAACATTACTAAAGAGAAGTCATAAATTTGAGTGAAATGGGGCAGAACTTGGAAGGAAAGAGGGAAAGGTTGAAATGATGCAAATGTAGTACACTTATGTACAGAAATGCTCAAAAAATTAAATTAAAAACTCAGATAAAATTAATACTTAATTTCTTTTCTAATACTCTCCCCTTATAAAATAATTTTATAATATAGATGTCTCATTTTGAAGATTACAGCTTTAACCAAGAAAATAAGAGAACTGAGAAAGAAAAAACACAAAAGTAAAGAGACAAGAAAGTTATAGTGTCGGGGGGAAAAGAAAAAACTAGAAGGAGTTAAAAGAAAATCTACATGAATGTATTTTGTACTTTCTTTCAGTGGGTAATACTAATACACATAGAAATATAGCTATTGTATGAGACCAGCTTTGTTCCAGAGTATGCAAACAATTAAATATTTCTAGAATTAAATATTTTAGCACTGACTAGGAAATAATGAAGATAATATAGTACATTAGATAAATACTTTAAATAAATTAGCAAGACTGGGAGATTTTGAGGGGTAGGAAAGAAATGAAATGACTATTATTTAGATATGGGTAACAGTGACTAGAGTTAACTTTCACAGAGACCTACTCACAAATCTACAGCTACTCACAGTGCTAGGATATAACGAGGTGCTGGATAGTAATTTGTTCTCTTAACTACGAAAAAGAGTGAAAGACTGATACAACTTAAACTTCTATTTTTAAAAAATGTACTTTCAGCAGGAAAAAGGGAGGTACATAATAAAGTATGCCAACTTTAAAAATTGAAACTATATTTGATTGTCAGACAGCTCATATTAAACACTTCCACCATCCTATAGACCTGTGTGTGTGTGTGTGTGTGTGTGTGTGTGTGTGTTTGTGTGTGTGTGTAGTGGGTGAGTACACTGTTATTTTGCTAAAAGACATGTTGTCAAACTAACCTAAATATTTATAATTATACTCATAAATTTGTGCTAAACTCAACTTTGGTCAGAAAGATTTCCTTTTTAAGAAAATAGAAGACTTATAACTAGTCATCAGATTGTGTGTGCATGCTTCTGAGAGGGATTGGACTGGTTAACGACAATCAGCTGAAGGCTCATGGGTTTTAAGTACTTGTGGCTCTCTGAAACTTAAATGAGTTATTCCTTGACCTAAGAATTTCCCTCCTGTACCTTGGTACATGTTTAAAAGCCTCACCACATGTGTAATGTACACATTTTGGGTGTGAACTGAAATGAGGCACACAGAGTCATCATCTGAGAAGAGTCAGAGGAATAGATGTAATCAGAATATAGTTTATACATTTACAAAAATTTCAAAGAATAAAGGTTTTTTAAAAGCACTACGTACTATTCAGTTCTCCCACAAATTAACAAAATAATTCCCAAACTGTACACTATAATTAACTTAATTTCACTAAGTAATACTCTCACAATCCTACATTCTTTCAAAAAATAACCTACAGGCCATCTAAGAAAATGGCTGTGTATGATAAAATAAAAATTCAAGCCACTAGAACTTTGGGTACCATTTTAAAAATCACCACTGTAATGTAATATTTGTGTCAAGCTTATAACAAATAAGCCCATTTTTTGTGATATTACTTGTACAGCAACACATATACAGAGCACAATGCATATGCTTTGTCTACAAGCTCTTGGCTATACAATCCTTAAAATAGATGAAAATTGTTTTGCCTCTAAAGATCATTTCCAAAATTAAAGTTAATACCAATTTTTTTGTTTTTGTTTCTGTCTTTTGTTTTTTTGTTTTTGTTGTTGTTGTTAATAGCAATTTTTAAAGCCATCTTAGCAAGTCTATGTGGTAGATAGCTGATTCAACTTGATACAAGCTAGAGTGATCTCTAAGAAGAGACCCTCAACAGAAAATGCCCCTTAAGATCCATTTACAAGGCATGCTCTTATGTGATTGAAGAGGGAGGGCCTAGCACATTGTAGGGAGAGCCATCACCAGGCTCGTTGTCCTGGGTTCTGTAAGAAAACAGGTTGAGCAAGCCAGAAGGAGCAAGACAGTAAGCAGCATTCCTCCATGGCCTCTGTCTACATCAGCTCCAGCTCCAGGTTCCTGCCTGCCTGTTTGAAGTATGTCTTCACTTCCTTCCTTGATGAGCAGTAATATGAAAATGTCAGCCAGATAAATCCTTTCCTCCCTAACTTGCTTGTTGAGCATCATTTTTCATCACAGCAAAAGGAAACATAAGTAAGTGAATTTATTTTTAAAATGTGCAGTATGTAAATAGCATACTGAAGAACAGTACACAAGACTACTCCCCATGCCAACCTCACAATCTTTTCCATGCTTTTTTTTTAAATCACTCATTCTTTTATTCATACACTTTTTCCTAATCACTAACCCATGTAAGTATCTCTGAGGAGGCTATGCTGATTCAGGCCATGTAGACACAGGGAAGGACAAGAGAGGCATTTCCTAGCTTCAATTTAATACAGCACTCAGATACTTTGGATATAATTTTCTATACCTCAATAGTGTTTAAGAGAATAAACAAGATAGCAGAAATCTTACTATCTCCCCCTTTTTTTGAGGGAGAAAGTTTAAAGTCATTAATGTTTATTCTTATTTAAACATATGCACATATTTGTGTGTAAACACTTATTTAAGTAGCAAAATCATAATAAAAGGAACAGGGTCATCAGAGGAAGCACTTAACTCTAAAGAATCATCAAGTTCATAAAATCAGTAAGAGTACATTTACTTTGGTATCTGCTTAGGAAGTTTTGAATATTTTACCAATGGTTAAAAACTCTGAAAAGACAAAAATAATTTAAACTGTAGCCAGTTAAGTAAACCACTTAAGAGATTGATACAAGTTAACAAAACATGCAGTACATTTATAAAATTTTACATGTTTAGTCATTTCAATTGAAGTAACAAATGACAAATGCAATTTAACCATCTTTCTTCAAGTAGCAACAAACTATATGTGAGATATTTTTACTTACATATATTTGTGTGTGTGTGTGTGTGTGTGTGTGTGTGTGTATTTATTTACAAGATGTTAGTTTCAATACAGAGGGTGGCAAGGAATGGCTGTTCTAGAGAGCGAGAACTTAGCCCAAGATAATTAGATTCTGGACATAAAACATTCCAGTCTCTCCACAGTACTAAAATTCTAACTAGTCAATCAGTCTCTACAGATAGATTCCTTACATAAGTTTTGTTCAGAGCCAGGTGCAGCTTCTTTTCATAATTCATTATTCTGAGCTCACCCTGTTGGCCAAGCATCATATTATGTGTATACAGGAATCACATGTTTACTAAACATTATAAGGTCCATAATAGCTAGAAATCTCATTCCTATCTAAGACTGACTAGTAGGCAAGGCAACAGTCTTCAGGAGAGAGGAACAGCTAGTAAAAGCCATTAAAAAAGAAACTCCTGGATCCTATCAAAACTAGTCATCATGGTCCAGGTTAGAACTTTTTTATACCCTCTCTAACCGACATTATATTTATATGTGACATAGATTATTGTATATAAAATGAAATAACCATGAACATAGTTCGGCTTATAGAAACAAATGCCTAAAATTGTATAAATTAAGCAAAAGATTGACTACATACTTCCCCCTGTATTTTGTTATTTGCATTTGATGAACTGTCTTACTTATTTTTAAATGGTTAGAAATGGTACATTTAAAAGGATTTATTGTAGTATTGTCTCTCCTTCTATTATTAAGTATCATTTATTTTTTAATCCCAGCCAATTGTACTATAAAACATTTCAGATTCAAATTAAATCAAGAAGCATTAGTACTTAAAAGTATAAAATATCATGAATATTGGTATTAGATATGGATGTCTTTCATATAATTTGGAAAAAAAGAATTAACTAAAATGCTTGAATATCTCTAACTAGTAAATGGAGTTAAAGTTTAACTTAAACTTTTGTTTTATCTCTGGTGACCTTGCCAGGTCTTAGCCTGATGTCTTTATTGCCAGGTCCTCAAAAAATCCTAAGCTAAAGGCCTAGCAAGGTTGCAGGAGATGCAGCAGAAAAATGCAGAATTGTGCATTTGAGGAGAAGTGTCAGGAAACAAAGGCCAAATGCTAAAGAAATCAAAACATTTCAAAGGTAACAAAAAATAAGACAAAAACCAAAATATTTTCAAAATTCAGTAATTGAACAAAATACTGAAAACGAACTCAAAAGCCAGAATCCAAAATGGCTTCAGAAATCTAAAACCAATCAAAGAAAACAAATCAAATACCTACATCAAAATGCTCTCAAAACAACCAAACCATTTACTGTAAACCAAATACTTTGAAAGCAACCACAAACAGTACTTAATAAAGTAACCAGCTCAGAATAAACAAAATGGATCCTCAACCAAACCAATGGAGGTCCTGAGCCCTAGAAAGGAGTTACCAACAATCCACCTGAAGAAATGACACCAGATGCACTGGATTCAAGGGATCCATCCTGTAAAAAGTGGGTCATTCTCAGTACCCAAGGTTAGCACAGTGATTGTCAATGTAAAACCCAGAGCTCTCATTTCAAAGAGAAAAAAGATAGCTCTCTGTAGCCAGCCTGTTTCTGTAGTATGGGGAAACACTTCAGTGCCTTGGCAACTGTCCCTAGATAAGAGCCCTGCAGGCAACATAGATAGTCATACACTGACCCACTCCAGACATGGCCATTCAAATCAGTGCCCTGCACATAGCCCTTCTGTGAAGAAAGAGAACTGTCATACTTTTGTGTGCCTAGTCTGGTATTGTATAGATGTCTCTGGATCCCTGGACTGTCATACCCACATGGTGAGTGTACTTATTGGATCCTATCTAAAGGACTGTGGTCCAAACAATCAATTTATAGTACTTATATGATTCTTGTAACTGTAGAAATATCACTTAGTTCCATAGGCCAATATATGGGGCTGGTTAGCACATTTGTTGGTGGACATCTGCAGTCCATGGAAGCAACAGCAGACTTTCTCAGCTATCATCATCAATGTTCAACCACTGTTTCTCCATTTGAGGCCATGTCCAAGTAGGTGCTTCCCTGTCAGCTGCATCATGTTCCCACTCCCCAACAGGTCCATTCATAGCTGACCATGGCCTTGAAGTTGGAAAGGGTTTCTAGTTGGTGTCAGTTACCCATAGAAGCGCTAATCTAGGGAATATGGGTGGGGTGCAGCTTGCTCATGAGTGCGCATAGGCTAGCCTCATCTTTTAGACCCTGAATCTAGGTAAGAAGCTAGGGTTCCTTCTAGGAGTTGTATATGAGTAGGAACTGTTCTATGACCTCAACTTTCCCTGATTCAACTGCGTAAAGGATTGTGGCCCAAACAATCAATATATAGTACTTATATGATTCTTGTGGCTGTAAAATTTCACTTAGTACCACAGGCTAATATATGGGGCTGGTTAGCACATCTGTTACCAAGGGGGACACCAGCACTAGATAGAACTGGACATGACTGGAAAGGAATGTGCATGGAGGTGGAGATAATCTGCTTTTCTTAACTACTACTGTCTCTTCAGTAAAGCCTAACCACCTATTATTTAGTAAAAATAATTAAACCACAAGTTACATAGCCCTTATTGTAATGGTTCTTCAAGTATTGAAATACACACCAGCTAATGATCAGTAAGGTTTTGCTTCAAACCTTAAAATGTTATTCCTATACATATAATTTCATTTGATCTTGTACAAAAGTCCTGAGGTGTAAAATAGAGAAATGATTTAGCAGCTAAGAGCACATGCTGCTCTACCAAATATCATCGATTAGATTTCCAGCATCTACAACTATCTTTTAACACCTCCTAGAGCATCAGGCATATAAAATAAAAATAATAAATTATTCAAAATATTAACATAAACAAAAACATTTGAATAAAAAGATTTAAAGAGTCATATGAAAAGTCTATTTTATTGATAAGGAAACTTTAAATGAAAAAAAAAAAAAGACATATGCTTGGGGTATTGATTTTTTTTTTCCAAAAGGCCAAGACATCAGAAGTTAAACTCATGAATTTTAGTTGAAAATATTCGATTCTAAGCTCCTTTATCTATACAAATCCACAGCTTGCTAGGTGTAGTAAGTCACATTGTATTAACTGGATTTGAAATTAGACACTGCTAAATAATATACTTAGAAAAAGTTATAATTAATTTATACCTTCAAAAACAAAGTACAATGTTAGGCTGTTCTTAACAGAATAATCCAGAGAATACTATTAAAGATGAAAATTTGGTTACAGATATTAACTTCAGGTTCAAAACCATGTGCACTCTCTAAACCTCAATTTTCCTATCCATAAAACTGGAATAGCCTAGAATCTTGGGACACCAAAGACACAATCCACATACCAAATGATGTCCGACAAGAAGGAAGGAGTGGACCCTGGTTCTGGAAAGGCCCAAAGCATCAGTGTAGGGGAATACCAGAACAGGGAAGTGGGAAAGGGTGGATGGGGGAACACGGGGAGGGAAAAGGGCATGTGGGACCTTTGGGGGGCAGGGAACAAGAAAAGGGGAAATGAAATGTAAATATAGAATATATTCAATAAAAAAAAAATAGCAGTTGAGCAAGCCAAGAAAAGCAAGCGATTAAGGAGTAATCATTCATAGCCTTTTACAAGGGGTCCTGCCTCCATGTTTCTGCCCTCCCAGACTGAGATCCTGGCTTCCTCTCTTTCAATGGACTGTGATATGCAAGCCAAATCAACCCTTTTGTTCCCAACTTGCTTTGGTCATGGTGTTTCCTCACTATGCAATGATAACCCTAATTGAAAGAACCTTTCACTATTACTTTCTAAATGACACACTATCAAACTGTTCTCTGAATATGCCATCTCTAAATGGATTAATGCAGCTCCCAGACCCCCCTCAAAGAAACTTTTTTTAAGCGGAAAACTGGCTGAGAGAAGTGAGGATTAATAGGAGCAAAATATATTATATGAATATATAAAACTCTCATACATTAAAATATTATATTAATAAGAGTAGAAATACAATATTTACAATCAAAATATACACAATAAAAATCATTTCATCTGGTGACTTTAATTGCATAACTCAATAATGAAAAAGAAAAATTAGATGCACTTCCTTCAGTGAAACTTTCGTTTTAAACAAAAATAAATAAATCTTAAATAGGCATGTTATGAGCCCATAGTCAAGTTTGCTTTCTCAATATTTGTTAATTTCAAGTTCTGATAGCTAAGAAAACTAGTATAGATAGTATTTCCCTTCTTAATATGTAGCAAAGTCTCACAGAACAACAAAGGAGACAATCACAGTCTGAGTAGTAAGTAGATCAAGAAAAAGTATATTACAATACTGTGCAATTAAAGCTATAGACAATGTTGCAGATTAACTTAAAAAAAAAAAAAAAACTGAGCACCTAAGAAACCTAACCAGATTTCAAAGATTGGAAAGCTGTTCTATGTGTATGTAGCAAATGACTCAGAAATACATTATTTGCCAAAAGCTAATAACTATACTAGGAAGCTGTAATTTTCATGAGAATCCTATTTCCCTCATACAATACTTAAATTTGTTTTATATTCTCCATCTGACTAACTGGTACTGTCTTATAGATTTTGTGAAAATACACAGGTATCTGTTCCATGTTCTTTGACCATGTTCCACAAGGAAAGAAATCATGCTTATTTTGAGAAAATAACCTACTTACAATGCAATATCATTTTAAGGCCAAGATAGCTAAAAAATAAGATATGGCATAAAGCAAATGTGGCAGAATATGTGCGAACCAGAATGCATGTTCCTTGTGTATGTTATAGATGTGAAAATCATATAATGCTGCTCTCAAACCATAGTGGAATTAAACTAGAATTGGGTTATGAAATCCCAAATTACCTGGATGTTAAACAATACAATGCTAAATACACTAAACTAGACAAAACTTAAGAGAAAATTTATTAAAATCTGTGGGACGTACCAAAAACAACCCTCTAAGGGAAAATTAGGAATAATGAATGAATACATCATAAGCCTCTGTTATAGATTTGTGCAGTCAATTAATCAAGTGTAGACTAAATAAATTACTTCTATAGAAACGACCTGCATATATAATGAACATTACATTTCTTTTCTCTTGCCCTTAGTCTGTAAACAAAACTATATAATAACAACAAAGGAGTTACATTATAGGTAACATAATACTTTCTATATAATGTATAATATAGGTAATATGGGTCATAATGAATTGGTCTAAACTATGTGAGAAGATATGCTCTGATTATGTGAAACTATCTCCCCATTTTATAAAGTACTTGGTTGGGTATCTTTCCATGTTAGTATCCATAAGGTCCTTAGAACCGATGTCCCATAGATACCAAAAGACAACTAATTATCAAAACATAAGTGAGGATTTAAAATCTCACTTATATTTCTACCTTAGTAAACAGGAAAAACAAACAAAAAACAAAAACCAAACCAAACCAACAAAAAACAGGAAAACCCAAAGTTAATAAAAGAAATCAACAAAATTGAAATAAGAAAGCAATGAAGAAGAACAGCAAAACCAAAAAAGGATTCCTTAGAAAGAGGCATGAAACTGATAAGCTTGCAGCCCAATTGGTAATCAGGGGGGAAAAAAAAGGACACAAATTGTTGGGAAAGATCATAAAAGACTCCATGGAAGTGAAATGAATAACATAATCAATTCTATATCCATTATTGGATAGTCAAAATGTAATGAATATAATGAACCAATTTCTTGAGAAAGAATCTTCAAAATTCATGTAAGAGACAGTGTTAACAATCAGGCACCTCCACAGACCTCCATAGCCAAAAGGGACCCCAAGAAAATGTCTGCAATCAGACATCTTCCTAGCTAGCTTTCAAGGGATCAGGTGACATTAAGACATGTCATCATTAGTTGCCCAGAGGCGACAAACTGTCACCCCTGTTGCATGGTCTCTTGTGCATGCAACACAGCCTGATAAAAGGCCATGTTTTTCTACCTCTCATGTTGTCTTCTCTTTCCCCCGCCCTTTTCATAAATTTCCCATGTGAGATCTGTTGTTGTATGGTGTGATTTTTGTCAGAATCTACCATGTAGTTCCATCAGATAGACTGAAAGGGTTAACTCAGGAACTTTGGTGAGGTCATGGAACACTTGCCCCTCCCAGAAGGGAGAGGCTAAATTACATTCTCAGACACAGGGAGGTCCCTGCAGCTAAGGGAGGCCCAGAGGTATTCCAGAGCCC
This sequence comes from Apodemus agrarius, assembly GCA_964023405.1. Lineage (NCBI taxonomy): Eukaryota > Metazoa > Chordata > Mammalia > Rodentia > Muridae > Apodemus > Apodemus agrarius. The sequence continues at coordinate 163,531,589 of OZ030008.1, read as the reverse complement.
ATGGACCACCCATCTCACCCCTAACACACTCTTTCTTTTTTCATCGATTCCCATCTCAGCGTGGTCAACTCAGGGGGTCTCTCCAATAAGTTAAGACTCCCCAAGTCGTACAAGACCAGGGGAAAAGACTGATCTGCTAAAGAAAGTTAATCAATAATAACTAAACTTCCAAAACAAAGTATCATGCCTATATAGCTTGATAATTTAAGGAAGAAATTATAGCAATTTGGGGCTAGAGAAATAGAGAAATAGACTGCTATATTTGAAGAAGCAAAGGTTTTGTTTCGAGAACCCACATGCTAGGTCACAAACTTCTGTAACTCCACTTTCAGGGGAGTTACACCCTCTTGTAGCTTCCACAGACTCTATGCATATGTGGTGAAAATGAACTCACAAAAGCATATACATACATACATATATACATAAACATAAAAGTAATAAATCATTAATGGGGAAGAGAGATGGCTCAGTTATTAATATTGCACAGTGTACCTGTCATAGTATCTGAGTTTGGCTCCTAGCACCCATATTGAATAGCTCACAGTTGTCTGTAACTCCAATTCCAGGGGATCCAACACCTTTTTCTAGCTTTTATGAGCACCTTCATATACCTGGCATATACAGAGATAAACATATTCATAAATTAAAAATGCATATTAAAAGAAAAGACACTTGGAACAATCTAAGTATAGTCCTCGCCTCTCATCTAGAAGGCTTCTCTTTGCAACAGAGACCATTATAGTGGGATACATCTATGTAAGACTTCCTGCACCAAAGGCTCAAGAACATTGTAAAAAATGGAGCAGAAAGATTATAAAAGCCAGTATATTCATGGAGTGTGCTGTAAGATTATCTTTCCCATAATGCCAGAAACTATACCTATAAAGTCCCATCAATATGATGCCTAAACATGAGCTATACAAGTGTAAGACCTGAAAGAAAAACGGGGGCGCCCCACGCCTCGGAACATACACCATGTAGGGTGGAGGATTGTGAGCACCGAGTACAGAATCGGGGCAGCTTTTATAGGTTTACAACAAAACCCGCCCAACACAAATCAATCATCCCTTAGCATCGAGAGCCCGCACAGTGCGAGCCAATTGATTTGTACTACTCCATAGCTTCTAAGCCAATCAGTTTAAATTATCCTATAGAAGTCAGACAGCAACTAGTTAGCTCATTTCTGCTTATGTGGCCAGGGTCACACACGCATTTCCTGTTACATATTTCTTGTTACGGGGCAGTGTGAGCCCCATAGCCAGCACGCAGTGACCCAGCTGTGTTCGCCCTCGCCCCAGCTGCTCCATGGAGGCGAGACAGTAAAGGATGCTGGGGGTCTTCCCAGGGGTCTTCCCAGGCCTGCAGCTCGCAGCTGGACCCTGCAGGCGGGTATGAGGTGTACACTCCTGGGCTAACAAAGAGCGGGCTAAACTTCTGCTTTTTGGGGTCATTTAAGACTTAGGCATGGGGGATTCTTAGCCTGTAATTCTCATCCTTTCACAAGGACAACAACAACAACAACAAACATGATTAATACCTAGGAAAGACAAGGCCTCAACCTTTTCCTCCCCAGAGGCAGGCTGAGTGGAAGAAAAAGTCTTCCCCAAGAAAGACCACACCAATTGGCTATCCAGTATCAAATAGTCAGCCCTAATTATATGTGTGCATGTAGCAAAAATAGCCCTGTTAAATATGCATATAATTTAAATGAAAGAAAATAAGGGAGAATATAAGAGGAGTTAGAGGAAGAAAAGAAAGGAAGAAATAATAAAATTATACTACAATCACAAAAGTAAATAATAAAAAAGAAATTAGAGAAATTCTCTACAAACTCTTGTAAAATCAAGCCTATCATAACCAGACTAGACCAGAGCAGAAAAGAACAGTACAAAGGAAACACAAATAAGTAACTGCCATAAACAGAAAATTCTTCAAAACAATGCTGGCAAATCAAATCCAACAATATACAGTCAGGTCCAAAGGAAACTCCATTTCCTTGTGACTAGACAAAAGCTAGCATTCCTCTGGAAATTGGGAAGTATACACATCCCTGACCCTACTCACCCCATCTGCCCCCCACACACACACACACCAAAAGAGCCATTTCCCTAACTAATAACAAAAGGAACAAAAGGCTTTCTGTGATGTCTATTAACATACCAAAGTGCTCCTAGTTTCCAGGCTACTTCACTACATTAGGAAGTTCACCTAGCCTTTCTTATCTCCTTCCCTATGCTAATCCCCCAACATACACACCACAACCAACAGGAATTTATCACAGGAATACAAGCTTTCTCAACATTTGAAAACCCATTCATTAATCAATCACACTACTCCATCCCCAGATGTTCCTGCTCTTTACAGGGGAAAAGAAGTCTGAGAGAAGACTCTACTGCCTGTCACTCAGGCAGCAGCTTATTTCTTTGGTGAAGAACAACCTAACTCAGGACTCTGAGGACAGGCCTACTGAGGGCTAGGGCTTCTCCTTTGGTAAGGAGGCTTGGTTGGTCTGTAAGACTCAGGGAGCCTTAACTTACCGGAGTGAACAAAGTGGAGACAGGGATCGACCCAAAAAGCAAGAGGAATTTTATTTAATCCAGCATGCTGGGGCCGCCCTGCACATGGGAAGAGAATGGCCATGCTCAGCCTGTGCAGTAGACCTTTATACAGTCCTCTGGGTAGCCACCACTAGACACAATGTGATTGGCATAATAGTGTTACCTTTAAACTAACTGGTTGTTAGGTAATGAGGTAGGTCTCAGATTAACTCTGGGCTACCCCTAGCCACAGGGACCTCCCTGTGGTCTACGGAATGTAATTTAATTTAGCCTGTCCCTTCTGGGAGGGGCAATGGTTCCATGACCTGTCCAAAGTTCCTGAGCTGACCCTTTCAGGTCTAGCTTCCAGAACTGGACCAGAGGCACAGAGAGGGCTATTTTTGCCTCGAGTTGTGACACTGCAAACTTCAGCTGTAGACAGGAATCCATTCCTGCAGCCTCCAAAATTTGCTACTCCCTTAGCTGTAAACTTACTTCACAAGCAACTGCTCATCTTTGGCAAACCCAAAACCTTGAGAGCTTTTGAGCTATCACATTCTCAGAACTGTAACAGCTTTCTGGTATTGTACTAGTTATTTTTCTACTGCTGTTATAAAGAAGCATGACCAAAGCAACTTATAAAAGAAAGGCTTTATTGGGACTACCATCCCAGAGTGTTTTATAGTAGGAAACAAGTAGATATGATGGTAGGAGCAGCTATTCAGTTAACCTTGACTGGCAAGCAAGAAGCACAGACAACAAACTAGCAACTGAGTCTTTAAACTACCAAAGTCTGTTCCTCAGTGACACAGTTCCTAAACTTCCCAAACAGTTCCACTGGGGACCAAGTATCCAAATGTCAGCGGTTATGGGAGACATCTCATTCAAGCCATGAGAACTAGAATCCCACCACTATTCAAAGTTTAAAATTGTTTCATTTAAATTCTGCATGGGAATCTATTCTAAGTTTGTTTCTATCCCATTTAAGCTTGTTAGACCCAAATCAACAATAAAGTACTTTCCATTGGTCTTCACTGTCTCTTTCCTATCTCCCACTCCATTCTTGGAGGAGGGTAGAAAACTGCCTCAATACAACTATAAAAACACAGGAAAAACTCTAAATGGCCTTGGATTTAATGGTGGCTTTGAAGATGAAATCAAAGAGCAAAATCTGTTCAAAAACAAATGCAAATTAATACTTTTTTTCTAACTTGTGAAAAGACAATGCTGAGAAAACCAAAAAAAAAGCCAGGTGGGCAGCTGATAAGATAACAACCAAAAAAAAAAAAAAAAAAAAACTGCAACACAAAATAAGGAGACCTTGAAATACAGCAAAAAAAAAACAAATATATCCAGAAAGAGAACACACATATACCAAACATCTACAGGAAGACACTTCTCATTCTATATTAGAGAAATACAAATTATAATAATGAACCATCACATATGCACTTATTAAATGCTTAAAGTTCAGAACACTGACAACCCCAAACACAAAGAAAAATATGAAACAAACTGTCTTACTCACTGCTACAAGCTATCTAGTGATATAATCACTATCCAGAAAGAGAACACACATATACCAAACATCTACAGGAAGACACTTCTCATTCTATATTAGAGAAATACAAATTATAATAATGAACCATCACATATGCACTTATTAAATGCTTAAAGTTCAGAACACTGACAACCCCAAACACAAAGAAAAATATGAAACAAACTGTCTTACTCACTGCTACAAGCTATCTAGTGATATAATCACTTTAAAAGATATTTAGTCAATGTGTCATCAAATGCAACATAATCTTACACACAACTACACTGCTTGTTATTTATCTGAAGAAGTTGAAATTTTATATCTCCACAAAACGGTTGTTCATAACAGCTATATTTTTAATTGCCAAAACTTTGAAGATGTCTTTTAATAAGCCAAATAAGCAAGTGGTGGGACATCTATGCAAAGGAATCTACTCAGCATTAAAAAGCAATATCCTATTCAAGTCATGAAACCTTGAGGAAGTTAAAAAGCACACTGAGTAAAAGAAACTAGAATGAAAAAAGTCTACATTTTATGACTCACATCACATTTTAGAAAAGGCAAAGTAGATTTTTTTGTTTTCTTAAGTTAGTAGTTGTCCAGGGATTGAGGACAGGTGGATGAATGGGTGGAGCTCAGAATTTCTATGGCAGTTAACATACTCTATATGACATTAACATGATAGGTAAATAAAAATTTGATGAATTTCATAGTATAGTAGGAGTTGTTCTTAATGTAGATATGTAGAGTAATAATGATATGTTAATTCAGATTAATCAACTGAAACAAATGATCCATTCTGGTAGATGAGAGCAATGATGCTTGAAACTATGTGAATATGGGCACAGAAAAAAAATTGAGAAATCTTTGTACCTTCTGTTCAATTTTGCTGTAAACTGATACCAGCTTCAAAAATTGTCTCTTAATTACATTGGGTTGGAGCAAATGAGAAGTTTACAAATACTCTTTATATGAGACTTTCAAAACTTAATTTGCTTCAGAAAACACAACCATGTAGGAAGCAAAAATATGTTCTTTCATTTTGTTATGTGTGGGTGTTTTGTCTGCTTATGTTTCTGTGAACCACATGTATACAATTCTCATGGAGGCCAGAAAAAAGCAATGGTCCCCCTGAGGAGGGAGCTAAAGACAGTTCTGAGTTGTAAGGGAACTGGGAACTAAACTCAGGTCCTCTAGAAGAGCAGCCAGTGATCTTAATTACTAAGACATCTCCCAAGTATCAGTATCTTCTTTTTTATTAAATCTAAAGTAATATATCTGCATTAGCTACTAAGAGAATAAAACAGCTCCTTTTGTTATACTTTTCCCTTCTGACAAACAGTAATCCCAAGGGTAGGAGGAGCATGTTTTCTAAATACATTCCTATTCTGCAGGTCACTATTTCTGGCACACCTTCAAGTCAGGGGTACATACAACCTACCAAAACCACAGTTTAAGACAATGAAACTTTATAAATCTAAACACAATATTGACTTTATATAAGTTATAGATGCTGCTTCACTCTGTAGTCCCTGAGTCCCTGAAACTGACAATCTCCCAATCTCAGACTCTTAGATGATGGAACTAAAGCTGTATGTTACCCCTGGTCCCTTAAGTCATAAATTTTCTAGCTTTCAGCTATAGAAAGTTCAGTTGCACATAGTTATGTTACACAACTCAGATATTATGCCAATAATTAAGAAATATTAACAACTGAAGAATATTAACAACTGAAGATCATATGGAAAATAATAGTTTCTTAATCAGACCTACAAAACTAAGAGGGATAGAGATCACAGGTGTGGTGAATGTTAAAGGCACTAAAAAACTGAAAAAAAAAAAAAAGCAAAAGTCGAAACGTTCTTAACATAGAATTTAAGAAGACTAACTTGGACAGGCAAGTGTACCTGCAGCCAAGGCTAACAACCTGAGTTCAATCCCTAGAACCTATGGCAGAAGGAAGTCACTCCCTCACATTGTCTTCTGACTTCTAGACATGAACCATGGCATGTACAAATACACATGCAGGTACCATGCAAAGGAAGGGGAGCTGTGAAACAATTTCAAACCCTTTTACCAGGTATGCAATATATGTATGTATTCCATGCACTGCACGACTAAAGGTCAAGATCAGCCTCACCTATGAAGAGATTGTCTCAAAATGATAAGGTACATCTTAAGCATCTTTTCTTTCCAATCATTGTTTTCTTTGGCTGGGACCCTGCTGAACTAAGGCTATGGAATTAAAATCCCCTTGCGTACACATGCTGTCAAAAACAACTGGAGTATGTCCTTATATGTCCCAACTACTATACTACCCAGCCAAGTTCAACTTGCTATTAAACACTCTAGCCCAATGTCACTCTTTTTCCAAGTCAACTTAAACAAACTGCTTTGATGGCACTATTCATACCAGAGTAACAATTAGTCATCTACCTGGCCCTTGTTACTTACACATAGTTAAGTCTAGAACTCAGTATCTGATACTGGTCTTTTAAAAGAGGAGAGGTTACAGATATGTATCCAAATGTAACCAAACAAAACGTGTGTGTGTGTGTGTGTGTGTGTGTGTGTGTGTACATATACATACATATATGGGCCAGAGATCAAGAAGAAAAATATGGTTCATGCTATAGATTTTAATCCCTCTATGTTGATAGTGGTAGCTTATAGATTTTTAATACCTCTATGTTGATAGTGATAACTTAAGAGATTTTTAATCCCTCTATGTTGATAGTGGTATCTTTAGCAATTAAAACCGAATTTAATTATCAAATAGTTTGTGGGTGGACTAAGGAACTCAAAACTGTTTTCATGTGACTAAAACCAATGTATATTTTGTAGTTTTTAACTGATTTCGTGGCTACATTCAAAATTGTTTCCCGGGGTCTGTAGAGATTGCTCAGTGGATAGAGGCATTTGAAGCTCTTGCAGAGGACCTGGCTTCAGTTTCCAGCACTGACATGATGTCTCACAATCATCTGTCATTCCAATTTCAGAAGAGCCAATGTCATCTCCTGGCCTTTGTAGACACTGTGTACCTGTAATACCCATCCATACTAAGGATGGACACTGGCCTCTTTATACATACTTCAGGTACCAGCCTTTTCCTCTCTCCGAGCTCCCAAGTTGAGTCATTCCTAAGTCCTATCAATTTTGCCTCTCAGGTATTCATGAAAGCTACTTCAACTCTGTTCTTGCTATTCTAAAGTTTCATCATTTCTTGCCCAAATTACTTCATCTCCTGGTGCTTGGAATAGGTAAAGGCTTAGGAATATAAATGAATGTAAGAGGTGCAAAGAAAAGAATTGCCAGTATTCTAGATGAAGGCAAGTCTTTGCCTCCTGTAATTCAATATAAAAGTCATGTGTAGACTACCAACCCAGCTCTGAATATTTCACCTGTAGTACTAATATTGTTATGTAATTTTTCCACTGTGAAAAATCTGCTATGTACTTCATTTCATTTATTCTGAAAGCAATGATAAAAGTTTTACAAGTTCCAGATATCTGAAACAGGAACTCATCTATTTTCCTATACAAAAATAGGGAACACAAAGCTAAAAGATGTATTTGAAATATATATATATATATATATATATACACACACATATATGTATGTATGTATACACACATATATACATACATATATTACACATATATATGAGATATATATATATATATTAATTGGCATAATAATGCAGTACAAACCTTATATACACCAAAAATGGACGATAAGTAAAAACAACACAGTACCTCTCAATTCTTACTTTCCTCTTTTAGAATCAACTTACCAACACTTAAATCAAGTCAGGTTATAAAAGGGTAACAATTCAGAAGGACTTACCACATTCCAGGCACTGATAGGTACTTTAACTTCATTAACTTGTTCAAGCACTACTACCAAAGAGTATTGTCACCATCTCCTCTATAGTGATAAGACTACTAAAGGCTGGAAAAGTTAAATGATTTTCTCAAAGCCACAATAGAGCTTGCTGAGTAGAATGTTTGGCAATTCAACTACACTCTCTGAGCTCCTAACCATGAAGCAATATTTCTCTTAGGAATGATGGAATAATTTGAAATATTCTGTTACTCCTATGGGGGGGGGGGGTAATTTTCGCAGTTATAAGCCTTTTTAGTGTTTCCATCCCAATAAACAGTGGATTTCAACTGTAGAATAAGAAAAGTGTCCTAATCGGGCAAACTAAGGCCAGAATTATTCAGACATACACTAAGTGTGAGACACTTGGGGAAAATCGGCAGACAGCTTAGGCATTGTATTCAGTCATGGAAACAGAAGAAGTGGTTTTTATTTCTATAGGGAGTGTCAATATCTTGGAGGGCGAAAATTCTATCACCCATTTCCTTTTGGCCAACACAAATATACATAGTTAAGACAGAGAATTAGAGGGAAAGATGGCAGCAAAGGCTACAAAGGGAAGACAAATTTTCGATATTCGAGAATTAGACTATTAATCACGGGGCTGGCTTGTCATGTCCTAGTAAATATGAGCTGTTAGGGGCAAGAATGTGGTTGGAGACTGACACTCCTGGTCCGAGAGGTTAAATCGCCTTAAGATGAGCTAGCAGGGACGACAGTTTTCAGAACCCATGCTTGAGGAGACTGACGAAGACTATAAAGGGGTGCAGTTCTTTGCTTCGGGAAGACTGGAAAAGTAATAAAGGTGCGAGCATACATTCAACGCGACCAAAGGGGGATCTGAGACCGAAGCAGCAGACTCCGGAAGGGGCAGGGACGTCCAGAGGAAGCAGAACGGCCAGAGGGAGAGCAGGGGTGGGGGGCAGGGCCAGAGGGCGTGGGCCGAGCACCAAAGAGAGGGAGCCGACCCAGGACCGGCCTGCGGCCGGAACACCTACCAGGACACGCGGGGCGGCGGGTGGGCCCTCGGCGGCCCCGGGGGCCGAGGCTGAGGTGGCGGCGAGCTCCTGCAGCGGGCACCCCCCGGCCAAGCCGCATCCTCCTCCCCGCCTCCCTCCTTGTTCTCGACGGCTGCTAAACTTCTTTCCCACAGTAAACACACCCGCCGCCAAAGAGTGCGCCTGGCTCGAGCCTCCAGATTCCGCCCCGCCAGTAGCCAGGGCGCATGCGCCACGGAGCTTTTCCTGCTCCGAGGTCCGGAACTTCCGGCGGCGGGTTTGCGTGCTGGGCTGCCAATTTCCTATGACCCATATACTTCTTAACTCCAGATAGAAAGTTTACCCGGAGCAAGAAGCCCACGGATGTATCCTGACTCAGAAACTCCCGTTACAGTGAGGAAAACAGCAGGCCGCCTGTGCCCTTTAAGAATGCATCTGGGTGTAACCTTTGCTCACCTCCCATTCTGAGCCCCAAACTATTAAAAACTGAGACCCAAGTCTGTGTGGGTAAATAGTTGCATGTAAGACATTTTAGGTTGGAGGGAATGAAGGGGACTTTTCATACAAGAGAGGAGTCTGTAGAGTTCAAGACCAGCCAACTAGAGATTGAACCATAGTAAACTAAACCTTAGCAAATATGGTAATACTGCGGTTACTGCTTCCATTCTTCAGCCATTTGGAGTTTATAGAAATGTATGACACCAGAACATTTTTATTGGCACACTTATATTAGCTACTTGTCCTGTTCCTACAACAAAATACTTGAGGAAAGCCATGTATGAAGAGAAGGATTTATTTGGTTGGCTAAAAAAGTACAGTCCATCATGGCAATGAAAACATGGTAACAGGAACATAGGACCACATTGCATCCAGTGTGCAAGAGCAGAATGATGAATGCTGACTGACAGGTCGCCTTCTTTGTACTCAGTCTGAGACTTACCAAGTTAACAAATGTAACTATCACAAATCCAGCCCCTTGTTAGCTGAACACGCAGGTAACAACAGAAATCATATGCACTGCAAGCAAAATCGGTAGCTAAAGGAATGTATTTATTTAGGAATGAGGAAATGCACAGACAGCAGACAGAGAAAAAGACCCTCTGCAAAGTAGAGGACTTGAATAGACAAAAATGAAGTCTTTTCATGAGGGTTGGGGTTATTAAAGCCACTAAAATGTTTTCCTCCCTTACTTTGGAGGTTGATTGGTTTGAATAAAGATGGGATGACTTTTTCAAGATGCGTAATATGTGCTGAACTATTGAGTGAGTGCATCAACAGGAGCTTATGGGTTGAAGACAAAGGCTATGCGGCTTTTGTCTCAAGTCAAGAGGATGAGGAAGAAGCTGGCTATCTTGGAAATTTGGAACCTTTATTACCAAACTAAGGCCCTCTCTCCCTATCTGTTTGCCTACCAGGGAGTCTTTGTAACTTCTCGTCTGTCATTATGCTCTCTCAAGGGATCATCCTAACTGCCCTTAAAGAATGCCTGTGATTTGGCAGTGACTGAGAGGAGAATTTATCTAAGGGGCCATGATAAAACTTAGCCAATGGTAATGATCCATAGCATAAGACAACCATTTGGTAATGATATGTGTATTTGAAGCTTGTCATGAGTAGGATATCATATGTAACATAAAAAGGAAGATGTTCATAGTACTGTAACTCCTACTGAAAGCAGTTAGAAAAAAGCTGAGGAAGGTTCTCCCTTATGAGAGAAAGAGAACAGACAAGAAAACCATCCTTAGAATTATTTGCATACTTTGACAAAGGTAGCAATAAGAATGATGATTTCTCTGACACCACTGTCTACTATAAGATGTGTATATCTTGGAAAAGGCCATTTTTAGTTCAGGAGTTCAAGAAGCCTTTCATTAGCCAGTTTAATCTCAGAACTTGGCCATTTACTTTCCTCTTGCAGAACATAAAAAGACAAGGTTAATGAGGAAAGTTCCTCAACATAATGATTAACAGACTTTGTTTAGTATTGTACTGTGACTATGACCAGCTAAGCAGTGCACCAGAGTCTAGTAGGATTGAAGGAGTGTTTGAGAACATCACAGGAGAAATGGACAAGAGTAAGTGTATTATTAATTTACCATACATAACTTTTGTTGGGAGGAAATGCTAAAGGACAAATTTGGATGAAATCTAAATACCATTTCTTTTGGGTGCCATTTTTCAGTTGACAATCTGAAAGAGAAACATACTGTCATTGTGTTTTGCTTCATAGAAGTACCCATCAATATCCCATGGTTACAACACTGGCATTTTGAATAATTTCTCCTAATTCTGTGAGTCTGATCATATGATGCTGGGGTGATCTTTTTGTGCACAATGTAAAGATTGTCTTTGTATTATTTCAAATGTTGATTTCTATGTGTCAGAGAGTTGAGTGCAGACCAGACTTTGGTATTGATATTCATATGATTACATCATATATTACAAATATACCCTCTTTCACTTTCTGATTGGTTTAATAAAAATCTGGTGTCCTATAGCAAAGGAGGAAAGAATAGGTGGGACTTCCACCAGAGACAGAATTTAGGAAAAGAGTCAGCCATGGGAGGTATTCACCAGTCAAACATGGATCAAGAAGCAGGTGCTAGAACTAGAGACTGAGAGGTAATGGGCAAGGTAATGGCACATAGGGCAAGCCAGTATTGTCCAGTTCAAATACCTGAGAACCTACCTAGCTATAGTGCCAAAGCTTATAATAAATATAAAAGGTCTCTGTGTCATTATCGGGCAGCTGGTGATCTAAAGAAAGTCTCATTTTAATATGTGATATGCAATTGCCTCATTTAACAAAGGAAAATGGATGGGTAGGACACAGAATGTTTCATCACAGTAATGGGAGGTTATTTTGCAGAAGGATGGGGATACCCTAAGTAGTGAAAATATGACTAAATTTAGCCTCACAATTTAGAAGGGTGAGCCATTGTCCCATAGTGAGTTCAGATCTCATTTGAACTAGAATGACCAGAAGATCCTGTTTAGCTTTTGTATAAGTCTTTTCACAGGTCACAGGAGCCACAAAACTCTGGAAGGTCCCCAGCGTCCTTTCGGCTGGGGCAAGGGTGAACGCAGTGGGCTGTGGGGCTCGTGCCTGCATAATACAAATGTGATGCTGTGCGTAACCCTGGCGTGACCCTGTCTGTGGCGGCCACATAAGAGGAAATGACTTAACTAGTTATAGGAAACTGATTGGTTCTCAGAGAGCGCGGGCTAGTATAATTTAAACTGATTGGCTTGGAAGCTATGGAGTGGCTTATGTAGGCAGGTTTTGCTGTAAATCTATAAAAAGCAGTCCTGTTTCTGCACCCAGTATTCACTGTCATCTACCCCGCGTGGGGGATGGCTGTGACCCCAGAGGTCTGGAATTAAAATCCTCTTGCTATTTGCATCAAGACTGTTTCTCATGAGTGATTGGGGTGATGGCTTCCAGGACGTGGGGCGCCCCCGTTTTTCTTTCAGGTCTTACATTGGGAGCAAACAAGCAAGCAAGATTTTATAAAAGCATGCTTTTCTAAAATGTAAGTTGTTAAGAGCAACATCCTATTCTTTCAGTTATTTGTTTAGGTCATTCTGTTTCAAGTAGCATGTGAAGCTGTGATTGGCAGATAAGTAGTACCAGTAAGTGCTTTAAATAAATCAGTGAATCAGTATCTAACTATTAGACCTTTCAACCCTATTCCACTTCACTAGAAATATCTGTGCTGATTACTTGCATAACATTTCACAATGAAATATGTTTTCATAGTGAAATCTCTTTCTAAAGACTGGCTTTAAAAACCATTTTGTTATTAAATTAATATAATACTTAGCTAGTATATATAAGAACTTAAGTTAGAGTTTCAGAAACAAATAAAATAGACAAGTTGAACTATGCTGATACTCATAGAATACAGGTGTTGGATGCAGGTGGATTAGAAATTCAAAGTCATACTTTTATACATATTGACTTTGAACCCTGGCTCAAACAAACAAACAAACAAAAATCCCAAATAAGTCTATACATTCTTTGTATGTAGAAATTGCAAAGTTTTATACACTGGTTTGAGGCTCTAATTAATGACCAACAATGCTATAGTTCTTGCTTTTATATGAAAGAAAGGTACAATTAGTTACTGAACTCTACAAAACCTTTGTTCTTATTATGAAATTTTATTCTATAGACCTTACAGAGAATTCAGTTACTGAGTGAATGTATGTGCCCCAGGTGATTTTTAATCCTGCCATAGGTCAACCTCTGTTCTAGAAAAGAATCATTATAGCCATGTAAAATGAACTATTGTAATATAAATGTAAATTAATTCAACAGTTATGTTTCTTTATCTTTGTTAATCCCCAATAACCATACAGATTAGCCAAGATTTATTTAAAGCTGTATCTCAATATCTGAGCAGTTTTGATTTATATTAACCCCTTAAGTTAAATTGGCTACATCCCATCCCCATCCCCATCTCCATCCCCATTTTACCTGTAGTTTGATATTGTTTTGGCTCTGCTTCAGATGATTCTTCCCATGGTGTCTTCAAGAATTAAATGGAGACATACTTGAAGTAATCCCACCAAAATTGGGGACAAGACAAGGATGCCCACTCTCCCCATATCTATTCAATATAGTACTCAAACTGCTAGCTAGAACAATAAGACAACAAAAAGAGATCAAGGGGATACAAATTGGCAAAGAAGAAATAAATATATCACTGTTTGCAGATGATATGATAGTATATATAAGTGACCCCAAAAATTCTACCAGACAACATCTCCTGTTGATAAACAACTTCAGCAAAGTTGTTTATCAAATACAGCAAAGTGGTTTATCAAATAACTCAAATAAATCATTAGCCTTCCTTTATACAAATGATAAAGTGGCTGAGAAAGAAATTAGGAAAACAACTCCCTTCACAATAGCCACAAATAATATAAGAAATCTTGGGGTAACTCTACTCTAACATAACAAGTGAAAGACCTGTATGACAAGACTCTCAAGAAAGAAATAGAAGATCTCAGAAAATGGAGAGATCTCCCATGCCTGTGGATTGGCAGAATTAACATAGTGAAAATGGTCATCCTACCAAAGGCTATCTATAGATTTCATGCAATTCCGATCAAAATCCCAACACAATTTTTCAAAGACATGGAAAGAGCAATTCTCAAATTCATCTGGAAAGGCCAAAACCCAGAATAGTGAAGACTATTATTAACAATAAAAGAACTTCAGGGGCAATCACCATCCCTGATTTCAAACTTTACTACAAAGCAATAGTGATAAAAACTGCATGGTATTGGTACAAAGACAGACATGTTGATCAATGGAATATAGAATTAAAGACCTAGAAATAAAACCCACACAGTTACTGACACTAGATCTTTGACAAAGAACCCAAAAATATACAATGGAAAAAATAAAGCATCTTCAATAAATGGTTCTTGTCTAATTGACTGTATGTTGAAAAATGAAAATAGATCCATATTTGTCACCTTGCACAAAGCTCAAATCTAAGTGGATCAAAAGAGCTCAATATAAAATTGGATACACTTAATCTAATAGAAAAGAAAGTGGGAAAGAGTCTTGAACTCATTGGCACAGAGGGGAATTTCCTAAAGAGAACTCCCATGGCTCAGGCTTTAAGATCAAGAATTGATAAATAGGACCTCATAAAAGTGGAAAGTTTCTGTAAGGCAAAGGACATAGTCAATAAGACAGATTGCCAATGTACAGATTTAGAAAAATATCTTCACTAACCCCACATCCAATTAAGGACTAATATCCAAAATTTATAAAGAATTTATAAAGAACTCTTGAAGCTAATCACCAAAAAACCAAATAACCTAATCAAAAAATGGGGTATAGAAGTAAACCAATATTTCACAACTGAGGAATTTCAAATGGCTGAGAAGCACCTAAAGAAATGTTCAAAGTCCTTAGTGATTAGATATGCAAATCAAAATGACTGAGTTCCACCTTACACCAATCAGAATGGCTAAGATCAAAACCTCAGGTGACAACACGTGTTGGAGAGGATGTGGCTGAAGAAGAACACTCCTCCATTGCTGATGGATTGCAAACTAGTACAATTACTTTGGAAATCACTCTAGAGGTTCCTTGGAAAATTGGAAATAGATCTACCTGAATACCCAGCAATCCCACTCTTGGGAATATACCTAAAAGATGGTCAACCATACCACAGGGGCACATGGTCCACTATGTTCATAGCAGCCTTATATGTCATAGCCAGAAGCTGGAAACAGCCTAGATGTCCCATGACAGAAGAATGGACACAGAAATTGTGGTTCATTTACACAATGGAATACTACTCAGCTATTAAGAACAAGGACACCCTGAGTTTTGCACTCAAATGGGTGGAACTAGAAAATATCATCCTGAGTGAGGTAACTCAGACCGAAAAGCACATGCATGGTATGTATTCACTTATAAGTGGATATTAGCCACAGAACTCAAAAAGGTCAACAAACTGAAGTGCCCAAGTGAGGACTCTTCAGTACCACTTAGGAGGGAGAAGAAAGCAATCACAAATGGGGAGGAAGGGAGGGACATTGGAGGGAAAGTGGGAGGGCTAGGAGCGTGGTGGGGCAGTGGCGAACCTGATCTGGTATTGGGTAAGGGAAAAGGACCGAAGCCCTGAGGGCCAGGAGAAAGAAGGGAAACAGGCAACCTCAGGAGATAGAAGGTTGGGGGGAACCCTCCAGAATGAACCAAAGACCTGGGAGGTGAGAGACTCTCAGGACTCAAAGGGAGGGACCTTAGATGAAATGCCGATAGTAGGGAGAGGGAACTTATAGAGTCCACCTGCAACAGGGCATCAAATGAGGGAGAGGGGAACCATCCCACAGTCACAACTCTGACCCATAATTGTTCCTGTCTGAAAGAATTACAGAGATAGAAATGCTGAGGAGCCTGAGGAAAAGAAAGTCCAGCAACAGGCCCAAAGTGGGATCCAGCTCAAGGGGAGGTACCAAAGCCTGACACTATTACTAAGGTTATGGAGCACTCACACTGGACCACCAAAGAGGCAGCATATACTAGCTGACATGAGGCCCCCAAAACACATACAGTAGAGGACTGCTGGGTCTCTGTTCATTCAGAGATGATGCACTTAACCCTCAAAAGATTGGAGGCCTCAGGGAGTTTATAGGTCAGGTGGAGTGGTAGGTGGGGACATCCACTGGAGACAGGTATAGGGAGGAGGTATAGGTATAGACAGGATGGGGAGGAGGTATAGGATGTTAAACAGCTGGAGGGTGGACTGGGTTGGGAGAGGGTATAAAATATGGAGTGTTAAAAATAAATTAATTATAAAAAAGAACACTCTCCATGTGGCTCTTTTGAAATCTGAATCTCCTTCTCCCTCTCTCTCCTCCCCCAGACTGGCAGAAATTTCTGCCCTATTCTCTCTTCTGCCCAACAATTGGGTGATCAGCATTTATTGACAAGGCAGGAAATAAATGAGAATTGTTTACACAAACTTAAGACAGGAGGTTCTAGAAAGACTTTACAATGCTGTATCCATATTGAAACAATATATAAGGGCAGAGAAATCAGCATTTGAATGTTACAAGGGTAACCTTAACACAGTACAGAAAAACATTCTGCCTACATAGCCATCTGTAGTCAGGTAACTTGGATTCTCATGCTCTTGTATATTTCCAGGACTGATTGACATAATTTGAACTTCAATTGGTAAAATGAAGTCATGAGCAGAATTACATATTATTAAAATAACATGTGTAAACAAGAGGACAGAAAGATAATTTAGCATTAAAGCAAATATTTGGCTTAAAATTTTAGGGCTATATTGAGAATTAAATGTAGAAAAAATGATACCTTAAACCTAACCAAAACAGTGGTTGGGGTTGGGGAACTGGAGAGATGGCTCAGTGGTTACAAACACTGACTGCTCTTTTGAAGGTCCTGAGTTTAAATCCCAGCAACCACATGGTGGCTCACAACCATCTGTAATGAAATCTGACACTCTCTTCTGTTATGTCTGAAGACAGCTACAGTGTACTTACTTATAATAGATAGATAGATAGATAGATAGATAGATAGATAGATAGATAGATAGGGGCTGGGCAGGTCAGAGGCCTTAGTATGAGAACTCTAGCTATTGTTTTTACTAGATGGACATGAAATATCTATATCCATTGAATTGCCTTCTAAATGGTCGTGTTTATTTCCATAGATTGTTGCAACTGTCAGCTTTTGTCAGTATAGCTCCTTAGTGTGGCAGGTAGCATAACAGCAGAAATTCATAACTGATCAAAGTATTTAAAATACGTGATTGGTTGAATATTTGACCATAAATGTGACATTTATGTTCAAAGGTTCAGGAACATAATGGAAGAGAAAACTTATCCAAGAACTTGAAGGTTCCTTTTATTTATTTATTTATTTATTTATTTATTTATTTACTTACATCCCAAATGCTGTCCTCTCCTGATTCTCCCCTCACAGACTCCCTCAAGCAGTACCCCCTCCCCTTCTCCTCTGAGAGGGTGCTCTCCCCCACCCCACCCACACAGGCATCTCCACATTCTGGTGCATCAAGTCTCTATGGCATTAGGTGCATCTTCTCCCACTCAGGTCAGACAAGTAGCATATATAGAGGAATGAATCCCAGAGTCAGGCTACAGCTTTAGGGGAATTGTTGAGGGGCTTACATGGAGACTAAACTGTATGTCTGCTACAATTTTGTGCAGGGTGCCTTGGTCCAGCCAGTGTATGCTCTTGGTTAGTGATTCAGTCTGGGAGAAATCCCTGAGGTCCAGGTTAGTTAACTCTGTTGGTCTTCCTGTGGGGTTCTTATCTCTTTCAGGACCTTCAATCTTTAGCCTACCTCTTCCATAAGGTTCACAAACCTCTCTCCAATGTTTGACTGTGGGTATGTGTATCTGCTTCAGTCAGCTGCTGGTTAAAGTCTCTTAGAGGACAGTTATGCTATGGTCCTGTCTGCAAGCATAACAGTGTATAATTAAGGGTGTCAGGGATTGGTGTTTTCCCATGAGCTGAGTCTCAAGCTGGTTGGCTATTCCTTCCATCTCAGCCCCAGCTCTGTCTCTGCATTTCTTTGAGACAGGACAAATTTTGGTTGAAAATTTTGTTCATGGGTTGGTATATTTATCCCTGCACTGATGTGTGTGTGTGTGTGTGTGTGTGTGTGTGTGTGTGTGTATGGTAGGGGTGTCCTGGCTGGCTACAAGAGGTAGCCTCTTCAGGTTCCATGTCCCCACACTTAGGCATCTTGGCTAAGGTCATCTTCATTGACTTCTGGAAGCCTCCCCCATCCTGGGTCTCTGGCAGTTACTAGAAATTACCAGCCAACTCCCATACCCAGCAGGTGCAGATTGCCATTAATTCTCCAAGCCTCCCTCCCCACCTAATCCTGGCCAGTTCTCCTCCCTTCTTCCACCAGGTCCCTCCCACCCTCTGCATTCATGACTATTTTGTTCCCCTTTCTGAACAAGAAAGGTTACAGTCACTTGGGCCTTCCTTCTTATTTAACTTCTTTGGGTCTGTGGGGTATATAATGGGTGTTCTGTAATTTATGGCTAATATCCTCTTATCAGAAAGTACTTACCATGCATGTCCCTTTGGGTCTGAGTTACCTCACTCAGGATATTTTCTACTTCCACCCATTTGCTTGCAAAATTCATGCTCTCCTTATTTTTAATGGCTGGTGTTATGGTTTACATATGCTTTTCCCAGGGAATGGCACTATTAGGAGGTGTGGCCTTGTTGGAGTAGGTGTGTCACTGTAGGTGTGGGCTTAAGACTTTCACCCTAGTTGCCTGGAAGTCAGTCTTCCACAAGCAGCCTTCAGATGAAGATGTAGAACTCTCAGCTCCTTCTGTACCATGCCTGCCTGGATGCTGCCATGTTTCTGCCTTGATGACAATGGACTGAACCTCTGAGCCTGTAAGCCAGCCCCAATTAAATGTTGTCTTTTATAAAACTTGCATTGGTCATGGTGTCTGTTCACAGCAGTGGAACCCTAACTAAGACAGAAGTTGGTACCAGAAGTGGGGTATTGCTGTGATAGGCCTGACCATGCTTTTGTTTGGAAGAATGTGGATTTGGGGACTTTGGATTTGGAAAGCCATGGAATTCTTTAAGAAGGGCTTAATGGGCCAGACTAGTAGGAATATGGAAGACAGTGGTGCTGAGGGTCATTTGAACTGTGTAGACCTGGCAGCCCAAGAGGTTTCAATGGAGAACTTTAATATGTGGCTGAGAGACTGTTTTTGTGATGTTTTGGTAAAGAACATGACTGCTTTTTGCCATTGTCTGAAGAGACTGCCTAGGGCTAAGGTAAAGAGATTTATATTAATTGCATCTGCAAAGGAAGTCTCAAAAAAGCCCAACAAAGACTTTGTTCACTGGTTAAGTCTGATGAAGAGAATTTTGAACAAACATAGCAAGCTGAGAAAGGAAAAGTACAAAATATATAGTTTGAATATTAAAGGGACTCCAGGAAGTGAAATGGAGCTGAATTCAAGGATATTAAACTGAACTAAAGGAGTGGTGACCTTGGGAGCAAGATTCACCCAGTTAACTTTAGGTCCAGTCATGGTAGTACAAGCCTTTAATCCCAGGAGGCAAAGATAAGCAGATCTCTGGGTTCAAGGCCAGCCTAGAACAGAGCAAATTCTAGGTGAAGAAAAACTTTAATCCAGGTTTGGTGGACCACACCTTTAATCCCAGTGCTTAGGAGACAGGCATGCAGATCTCTTGAGTTCAAGGTCAGTCTAAGGAGCAAGATTCAGGACAGCCAACTTAGGCAGTGAAGGAGCTGGGAAAAAGGAAGCTAGTGATAATGTAATAGAACAAGGGGGCCACTGTTCCAGCTCCTGCAAGCAGCAGAACTCAGCAGCTTGGCCATGTGTCTCTGGCTTTATATTCAAGAGGAGAAAGAGACCACTGAAACAATTGATGCTGGTTAGCTGGAGCTAAGAAATTAGTGGTGATTAAGAAAGTACCTGCATCACTGAGGTGAAATATGGGAAGTGTTTTCTGAGAGCACAAAAAAGCTGTATTCCTGAGATAGCCAAGTGTTCCTCAAGCTGCAGCTATGCTTAGTAACATGTAAGAATCATCCAGGTGGTACTGGTTTTGAAGGCATGAAGGCATCATGAAGAACAGCTGAGGCTTGGTACTGTGAGAGGCCATGGAAGGCCACTGGTGAAAGTGTACCCTCAGTTGTAATTGACAGCCCAGGACTGAAGGGGTCATGCAAAGGAGTTGAGGCTTGGTACCATGAAGAGAGTCTATGAGAGGCTTTGGTGAAGCATAGTTGCAGTGGAAGACCCTAGCATATTGGAGATGCCAGTACCATAGGATGACCACCAAGAACAGCAGTGGCAGGGGAGTGGATCAATATGAACTTAGAGTGCTACAAAGGGCAGAGCTGGAGAAGTGACACCAGCTCTTTGGAGATACACAGAAGATCATGTGTGGATCACAGACTTGGAACAAGAAGCTGTGAAGCTGAAATTGACTTGGGGGTACCCAAGATGTTAAAGATACCACATGATGCCTGCCAAGGAAAGCTGCTAACAGGGAGAACAAGCCCAGGAGAAAGAACCTTGTTGAAGTCAACAAAGATGAAAAAAGTGTTGGATATCTGAAGACTGCTTTGCCATCAGAAGTGGAGATGAAGAATTTTGACTTTGCCCAGCTGATTTTCTGTCTTGCTTGGAGGATTACATTTAAGTGATTTGATGAATCTCAAAAGAGACCTTGAACTTTGGACTTTCAACACTGTTGAGACAGCTATAGACTACAGGGACTTTTGAAGTTGGACTAAATGCATTTTGCATTATGCTATGTTTAAGTATGGCCCCCATAGACTCATGTTTGAACAAGCCTATGGTGGCCAGGGAGTGGAATGTTATGGTTTGTATATGCTTTTCCCAGGGAATGGCACTATTAGGAGGTGTGGCCTTGTTGGAGTAGGTGTGTCACTGTAGGTGTGGGATTAAGACCTTCACCCTAGTTGCCTGGAAGTCAGTCTTCCACAAGCAGCCTTCAGATGAAGATATAGAACTCTCAGCTCCTTCTGTGCCATGCCTGCCTGGATGCTGCCATGTTTCTGCCTTGATGACAATGGACTGAACCTCTGAGCCTGTAAGCCAGCCCCAATTAAATGTTGTTTTTTATAAAACTTGCATTGGTCATGGTGTCTGTTAACAGCAGTTGAACCCTAACTAAGGCAGCTGGGTAGTATTACATTGTATAAATGAACCACATTTTCTTTATCCACCATTCAGCTGAGAGATATCTAGATTGTTTCCAATTTCTAGCTATTATGAATAAAGCTGCTAATGAACATAGTGGAGCACATATCCTTGTGGCAAAGTGGAATATCTTTTGTATATATGCCTAGGAATGATATAGCTGGGTCTTCAGGTAGAACTATGTACAATTTTCTGAGAAAACTCAAAACTGATTGCCAGAGTGGTTGTACCAGTTTGCAATCTCACCAGCATGTGCTTTAGTTTGTGTTTCTGATATTAGCCATTCTGAATGGAAGAAGGTCTTATTCAGGGTTGTTTTGAGTTGCATTTCCCTGATGTCTAAGGATGTTGAACATGTTTTTTTTTTTAATTTCCAATCGTTTTTTAAAATTTTTTAAATTTTCTATATTCTTTGTTTACAATCCAAAGACTTTCCCCTTTCCCAGTTTTCCCCTTGCAATATGTCCCATAAGTCCTCTTCCCCCCACCCATTCCCCAATCACCCCCCCACCATTTCTCTGTTCTAGTACTCTCCTACAAAACTGGATCCAGTCTTTTCAGGACCAGGGTCCTCTCTTTCCTTCTTCTTGGGAATCTTTTGATTTGCTAATTGTGCCTTGAGTATTCAGAGCTTCTGGGCTCATTAGTATCCACTTATCAGTGGTTGCATATCATGTGTATTATTTTATGATTGGGTTAACTCACCTAGGATGATATTTTCCAGATCCAAACATCTGCCTGCAAATTGCATGAATTCATTGTTTTTAATTGCTGAGTAGTATTTCATTGTATAAATATACCACATTTTCTGTATCCATTCCTCCTTTGAGGGACATCTGGGCTCCTTCCAGCTTCTGGCAATTATAAATAAGGATGCTATGAAGATAGTGGAGCATGTGTATTTATTGCATGCAGGAAATCCTCTGGATATATGCCCAGGAGTGGTATGACAGGGTCCTCTGGAAGTGTCATGCCCAATTTTCTGAGGAACCACCAGACTGATTTCCAGAGCAGTTGTACCATCTTGCATTCCCACCAACAGTGGAGGAGTGTTCCTCTTTCTCCACATGCTCGCCAGCACCTGTTGTCTCTTGAGTTTTTAATCTTAGCCATTCTGACTGGTGTGAGGTGGAATCTCAGGGTTGTTTTGGTTTGCATTTCCCTGATGACTAATGATGTTGAACATCTCTTAAGGTGCTTCTCAGCCATCCGAATTTCTTCTGGTAAAAATTCTTTGTTTAGCTCTGTACCCCATTTTTAATAGGGTTATTTGGTTCTTTGGGGTCTAACTTCTTGAGTTCTTTGTATATATTGGATATTAGCCCTCTGTTGGATGTGAGGTTGGTGAAGATCTTTTCCCAATTTGTTGGTTGCCATTTTGTCCTTCTGCCAGTGTCTTTTGCCTTAAAGAAACTTTGTATTTTTATGAGGTCCCATTTGTCAATTCTTGATCTTAGAGCATAAGCTATTGGTGTTCTGTTCAGGAACTTTCCCCCTGTACCCATGTCCTCCAGGGTCTGCCCCAGTTTCTTTTCTATTAGTTTCAGTGTGTCTGGTTTTATGTGGAGGTTCTTGATCCACTTGGAGTTGATCTTGGTACAAGGAGATAAGAGTGGATCAATTCGCATTCTTCTGCATGTTGACCTCCAGTTGAACCAGCACCATTTGTTGAAAAGGCTATCTTTTTTCCACTGGATGGCTGTAGCTCCTTTATCAAAGATCAAGTGCCCATATCTCTATGGGTTCATTTCTGGGTCTTCAATTCTATTCCATTGATCGACTTGCCTGTCACGGTACCAATACCATGCAGTTTTTTTTAACACAATTGCTCTGTAGTACTGCTTGAGGTCAGGGATATTGATTCCCCCAGAAGTCCTTTTATTGTTGAGAATCGTTTTAGCTATTCTGGGTTTTTTGTTACTCCAGATGAATTTGAGAATTGCTCTTTCTAGATCTATGCAGAATTGATTTGGGATTTTGATGGGGATTGCATTGAATCTGTAGATTGCTTTTGGCACGATGGCCATTTTTACTCTATTGATCCTGCCAATCCAAGAGCATGAAATATTTTTCTATCTTCTGAGGTCTTCGATTTCTTTCCTCAAGGACTTGAAGTTCCTGGAGTACAATGGAGGCCACCTTCTTGCCTCAGGTCACCACAGACAACTGGCAGCTGGGGCCAGGTGAGTGGACAGAGTCCCAGTCTAACATAGACTACCCTGTCAGGTTGAACATGTTTTAAACTGCGTTTCAGCCATTCGAGAGTCATCTGTTGAGAATTCTCTGTTTAGATCTGAACCCAATTTTTAAATTGGGTTTTTGGTTTGTTGGAGTTGAACTTATTTTGTATGTCTCCCTCTTTTGGATGTGGGGTTAATGAATATCATTTCCAAATCTGTAGGCTGCTCTTTTTCAAAATTTATTTCTAAGAACATCACACACTTGGAGGAATGAAGTTCGTACTGATCGGATTGATCTGGAAGGCTCCTCTCTGAGGGCTAGCTCTTGTCATATAAAAATGAGCTATTCCAGGCTGGGCTCAATCTCCAGATCCCCCTTCCTCTGCATCCTTCAGGATCCTACCCACATGCACCACCAGAACCGGGCTATTCCGCTGTGCAGTGGTTGTGCATGCCTTTAATCCCAGCCCTTGGGAGGCAGAAGCAGGTGGATTTCTGAGTTCAAGGCCAGCCTGGTCTACAGAGTGAGTTCCAGGACAGCCAGAGCTATACAGAGAAATCCTGTCTCAAAACTCAAACAAACAGAATGAGCTATTCAATATGCCAAAGGAGAAAATAAACCAATAGCCTAACTGTCTATAAAACCTGTTAACTAAAACAATCACTAGCCCTTACATACATCCCCAATGGTGCAATACTGTCATTGGATCTAAGACTCTTCATTGAAAGGGAACCCATGCCATTCTTATAACCTAAATACCTATGACTAAAGAGATCATAGCCCTAAGGGATGAACTTAGTACTGTAATTTTCTTAAGTAAATATAGTTTCTAACTGTACCTTAAGTGCTTATCTTTACATGCACAGATAACTGTAGCTCTGCTCATTAAAAAAACATCTTTTTTCATTAGGTGGATTCATATAATAAGAGAAAATGCAAAACACATATGATTGTTGGAAGCCCAGCTCTCATTAGTATATCGACAAACCACCCTCTAGTCCTAATAAACATCAGATATTATCAAGGAAAAGGAAGTAAAGAGTGTGAGAACAAGAGAATGTGCTGAGAGATAATTCCTTTTAGACATAACATATCTATGAAATCTGTGTTTTATAAAAAAGAAAGAAAGAGCCAGCATGTGTTTGTAGAAGCAAGATATGGTAAGGTGAAAGGGGGGTGCTTCTGCAGGCCCATACTGAGGCATACCTTTCCCCTGAAGTACCAGCCATAAAACAGGTATAGTATAGAATAGCATTTATATAGGGCATGAGAGGGGAAGCTGAGGATGGAGGAGAGATAGAGAAAGACAGATAGAGAGAGAGAGGAGAAGAGGGAGAGAGAGAGAGAGAGAGAGAGAGAGAGAGAGAGACAGAGACAGAGAGAGACAGAGAGAGAGACAGAGACAGAGAGAGACAGAGAGAGACAGAGACAGAGACAGAGACAGAGACAGAGACAGAGACAGAGACAGAGACAGAGACAGAGAAAGAGAGAGGCTGGTGGCCAGAACATGTGGAGGAGGGGAAGGGGAATGGGGAGAGAAGGAATAGCGAGAGAAAGAGTAAGAAAATAAGAGAGAAAGAGTAAGAGAATAAAAAAGTAAGAGAGTAAGAAAATAAGAGAGAAAGAGGGAAAGAAATTAAGAGAGTAAGACAGTAAGAAAGAAATTAGGAGAGTAAGAGAGAAAGAAATTAAGAAAGTAAGAGAGAGGAGGGGGCAAAAGCCTCTTTTATAGTGAGTCAGGCATACCTGGTAGTTTCCAGGTAACTGTGGGGCAGAGCCTAGAAGGAATACTAACAGCACCTGTATAGCTGCATCATCAATCAACAAGCCAAATGAATGCGACAAATGTTACAAGGTCACAAAAGAGCTATAGACAATTGATGGTTGATGATAAATGAATACTTAGTTTATAAGCAATAAGACATAAGCCCTAAACACATCTACATATGACCAAGACTAAATGGTCATACATACACACACACACACACACACACACACACACACACATATCCCTTAAATACAGGAAAATCCAATGTAATGATGAGAGGGATGAATACAACTTTTGAAGACCTGAAAAGGGAAATAAAAGCAATAACGAAAACACAAAGTGAGGCAAACCTGGAGATGTAAAACCTAGGGAAAAGAACAGAAACTACAGACACAAGCATTGCCATAGAATACAAGAGGTAGAAGACAGAATCTCAGGTGTAGAAGACATGATAGAAGAAATTGAAACATTCATCACAGAAAATACAAAGACAAAAGAGTTTCTAGCACAACACATCCAGGAAATTTGGGATATCATGAAAAGACCAAACTTAAGAATAGTAAGTATATAGGAAGAAAAACATTCTCAGGTCAAAGGCCCAGAAAATATCTTCAACAAAATCATAGAATAAAATTTCCCTAACTGAAAGAAAAATGTGCCTATAAATTTATTAGAAGCTTACAGAACACTAAATACAGCAGATCAAAGATGAAAATCTTCCAGCCACATAATAATGAAAACACTGAATATATACAGAATAAAGAAAGAATATTGAAAAATCATAAAGGTTAAAGGACAAGTAACATATAAGAATTATACCCGATTTAAGAATATAACATGTTAGAATTATACCTGATTTCTCAACAAGACTTTAAAAACCAAAAGAGCCTGGGGCAGATGTCTTACAATCTCTAAGAGATCACAGATGGCAGCTAAGACTATACCCAGCAAAACTTTTGATCACCATAGATAGAAAACAAGATATTCCATGAAAACCAAATTTAAACACGAACTTTCCACTAATTCAGCCCTACAGAGGATACTACAAAGAAAACTCCAATGCCAGGAGGTATACCCCCCTAAAAAACCCTCACAAAATATAAATAATTTCACACCAAGAAAAATAAAGGAAAAAACACAACACTTCCCCACACTAATCTCATCAACATCAAAATAACAGGAATTAACCATCATTGGATATTGATATCTCTCAACATTAATGGACTCAGTCCCCCAATAAAAAAGACACCAGCTAACAGAGTTGGTGAATAAGCAGTATCCATCATTCTGTTGCATACAAGAAACATACCTCAACAAAAAATATAGACAGTACCTCATAGTAAAGGGCTAGAAAAAGGTTTTATAAGCAAAGGGATCCAAGAAAAAAGATGAAGCAGTCATTCTAATACCTAATGAAATAGACTTTCAACCAAAACCAATCAAAAGAGGCACAGAAGGATGCTTCCTACTCATCCAAGGAAAAAATCCACCAAAATGATGTCCCAATTCTGTACCTCTCTGCCGCAAATGCAAGGGCATTCACATTTGTAAAAGAAAAATTGCTAAAGCTAAATAACAGAGCAAAACCCACACATTAATACTGGGATATTTCAACACCCCATTCACACTAATAAACATGTCTTCAAGACAGAAACTAAACAGTGAAATAATGAAACTAAATAATGTTATGAATCAAATGGACCTAACATATCTAAAGAATATTTTACCAAAATACACAAAAAATTCCTTCTCAGTACCTCAGTGAGCCTTTTTCCAAATCCACCACATTGTCTGTCAAAAAGCAAGCCTAAACAGATACAAGAAAATTTAAATAACTCCATGTATCCTATAAGACCACTATGATTTAAAGCTGGACCTCAACAAGAACAGAAACAACAGAAGGCTTACAAACACATTAAGCCTGAACAACTCTCTATATAATGATGTGTGGATCAAGGAAGAAATAAAGAAATTAAGACTTTCTAGAAGTCAGTGAAAATGGAACAACATACTCAAATTTCTGGGACACAAAGAAAGCAGTTCTAAGAGAAAAGTTCATAGCACTAAGTGGCCTCAAAAAGAAATTGAAGAGTTTTCATATTATCAATTTAAAGGTACACCTGAAAGCTCATAAAAAAATAAGAGCATGCCCCTAAGAGGAGTAATGTCAGAATAATAATCAAACTCTGGGCTGAAATCAATCAATTAGGAACAAAGTGAACAATAAAAAGAATCAAAATGAAAAGTTGGTTCTTTGTGAAAATCAATAAGATAGACAAATCCTTGCCCAAACTAATTAAATGGCAGAGACAGTATCTGAAATGAAAGGGAATCATATCAACAGACACTGGGGAAATTAAAGCAAAAATCATCAGGTCTTACTTTGAAAGCCTATACATCACAAAATTGGAAAATGTAGAGGAATGGATGATTTTCTAGATAGATATCACTTAGCATAGTTAAATCAAGACAAGTTAAACTATCTAAATCAATCTGGAGATTCATCAGAAAACTGGAAATAGATTTGTCTGAAGCTATACCACTGTTGGGCTTATACCCCAACAAAGCCCCACCATGCCACAGAGGCATATGTTCGATTATACCAACCTTATTTGTGATAGCCAGAATCTGGAAAAAAAACCAGATGTCCCACAAATGGAAGAAGGGATACAGAAAATGTGGTTCATTTACACAATGGAATACTATTCAGCTATTAATGAGGACATCCTTAGTTTTGTAGGCAGAGAGATGGAACTAGAAAATATCATCCTGAGTGAGGTAACTTGTTACAGGATTTTCCCTGTCCAATCACATTAGGGCAGTGTAAGGCCTGTGATTGGACAAGAAAGAGAGGCAGAGCTAGGATTTGGGGAGGCAGAGAGGTCACAGGAGGAGAAGGAAGGAGAATGGAGGCTGACGTGATATTATCAAAAGGTTAGAATAATTGTGTTGAAGCTTTATCATTAACAATTGGCTCTGAAATTATTTATTGGCATCTTGTAAGTTGTGATTTTATTGATATGTAAATCTAATTGGTTCAGCTTTGAAAGTCTTCATTCTACCGGGGAGTTAGGTGTTGAGATGGCTGATCATGGGGTGTGTGGGGCATTGGGTGGAAGCAAAAGTGGTACTCAGGACCTCCACCAGAGACATGACTTGGCCAGGGCTGGAGAGCTGGCAAGTCAGTTTTTTAATATTCCCTGCAATAGTAACTCACTCCCAAAAGGACATGCATGATATGTACTCACTAAGTAGATATTAGTCAAAAAAGTACAGAATACATAGGATATAATCCACAGAACTCAAGAAGGTTAATAAGCAGAAGAGCCCAAGTGAGGATGCCTCAATCCCACTTGGGTGGGAGAAGAAAGCAATCATGGGGGCCAGAGGAAAGGATGGATGGTCCCAGGTGGGAGAAGGGACAAGGAGGGGAAAGGGGGAATATGATCAGGTATTGGTGGGGAAACAGGAGTGAAATCCTGAGGACCAGCAGTAAGAGAGCAAACAGGCAACCTCAAGAGGTAGGAGGTAGGAGGACCCTCTAGACTGTTCCAGAGACCTGGGAGGTGACAGACTCTCGGGACTGAAAGGGAGGGACCTTAGATGAAATGGCCCACAGTGGGGAGAGGGAATTGTAGACTCCACCTTCAGTATAAAGGCAGGGCATCAAGTGGAAGAATGGGGTTGCCATTCCACAGTTAAAAACTCTGACCCAGAAGTGTTCCTGTCTTAAATGGAGAAGAACCTGAGAGAAAGAAGGCCCAGTGACTGGCCCAAATTGGGATTTAGCTCAAGGGGAGACTCCAAGGCATGACACTATTACTGATTCTATGGTGTGCTTAGAGACAGAGGGCATGGCTGCCCTCTGAGAGGCCCAACAAGCAACTGAAGAGTCAGATGCAGATACTTATACCCAAGCAATGGACAGAAGCCAGGGACCTCTGTGGTTGAATTGGGGTAAAGCTGGAAGCTAGGAAAACTAGCAGTCTCAACTAATCTGAACTCCTGAGATCTCTCAGACACTAAGCCACCAACCAAGCAGCACACACCTGCTGATATGGAGCCACCGACACATATGCATCAGAAGACTGCCTGGTCTGGCCTCAGTGAGGGAAGATTCACCAAACCCTCAAGAGATTTGAGGCCATAGGGAATGGTGAGATCTAGTGGGGTCATGCTGGGGAGTGGGGGCTGTCTTCTCAGAGAAGGGGGAGGAGCAGGCAGGGAGGGGGATAATGACTGGAATATATAAAAGATTAAAGAATTAAAAATTCTTGGGTTAAAAACAGAAAACCTATCAAATCCAACATATTTGATGTATACCTGTTTTTAAATATCTGTTAAGTGTTTTTGATTGGCATAAAGTAAATGGGGCCTGGATCAACCTAGAATGAGCCTCAAACACACACACACACACACACACACACACACACACACACACACCATTTTAAAAATAGTAAAACTGATGTGTTTTTCCTGTGAATTAGCATCTCTAAATAATTCCCTATTAATTTTTTATTATCTTATTTTGTTTTTTGTGGAATTTTTTTACACAATTCAGGCAGTAATTTTTAAAATTCTTGTTTTAAGTAGTGTCACTTCTTTTGTGTGTGTGTGTCTCTGTGTATATCTATATCTATTACAACATGTTTTGAAGCGTATATAATCTAATGGGTAAAATAAGCTAATTATATGTATATATTTACTATTTATAATGACAACTTTCTTTTTAAGTTTACACAAAGTTTTTATTGGCAATTTTGATTACAGAAAATAAAGGAATAAATATTACACAGTTTCTTTCATTATAAGAAGCTGGGAAGCTAAAATGATTACCAGATGTCATCTGATTCTTCATGAGAAAATCCAGGGCAGCTTTATTCTTTTTATTAGGTGTCTAGTAGTGAGCATTCCCTGCCGAATTTTTTTGAGCTTTTATCTGCAGTTGCATGTAGAGTGATTTTCTTCTTTTTCTAAAAGGAATTTTCCTCATGGGCTGAATTGTTTTTCTCTAATTGAACACTTTTCTAACTGTTTCCCCTTCAAACTCCAGAGATTCTTCAATCATCATCCTCTTCTGCTCCAGCTTTACCAACTCACTTCTTTCCTTCTCTGGGGCTTCTTGCTGTCTATTCTGCCTTGGTTCCTCTGCCTCCTTTCACATGGTGTTCCCATAGCTATTTCTCCGTCCTGTGTTCTCTAGTCTCTGATAACACAGCTGAAAGATCATTCATATTCCTCAAATCATTCAAGGACTGCTTGTCTACATTTGAAATTTTTCTTCCATTTTGAGTTTCAGTTTTTTTTCTCATGTTCTTTTATTTTTTTTAAATTTTATTTTCTATATTCTATGTTTACATTCCAAAGGCTTTCCCCTTTCCCAGTTCCCACCCACCATAGTTCCCATAGTTCCTCTCCCCCCCCATCTGTTCCCCAATAATTCCCCCTCCCCCCTCGGTTTCTTTACTAAACTGGAAGCAATCTTTACAGGCCCAGGGTCCTCTCCTTTCTTCTTCTTGGGAATCATTTGACTTGCTATTTGTGTCTTGAGTATTTAGGGCTTCTGGGCTCATTAATATCCACTTATCAGTGATTGCATTTCAGGTGCATTCTTTTGTGATTGGGTTAATTCACTCAGGATGATATTTTCCAGGTCTAACCATTTACCTACAAATTGCATGAATTCATTATTTTTAATTGCTGTGTAGTATTCCATTGTATAAATATACCACATTTTCTGTATCCATTCCTCCTTTGAGGGATATTTGGGCTGCTTCCAATTTCTGGCTATTATAAACAAGGCTGCTATAAACATAGTGGAGCATGTGTCCTTATTGCATGTAGGGGAATCCTCTGGGTATATGCCCAGGAGTGGTATGCCAGGGTCCTCTGGAAGTAACATGCCCAATTTTCTGAGGAACCGCCAAACTGATTTCCAGAGCGGTTTTACCATTTTGCAATCCCACCAACAGTGGAGGAGTGTTCCTCTTTCTCCACATCCTCGCCAGCACTTGTTGTCTCTTGAGTTTTTAATCTTAGCCATTCTGACTGGTGTGAGGTGGAATCTCAGGGTTGTTTTGATTTGCATTTCCCTGATGACTAATGATGTTGAACATCTTTTAAGGTGTTTCTCGGCCATCCGAATTTCTTCTGGTGAAAATTCTTTGTTTAGCTCTGTGCCCCATTTTTTGATAGGGTTATTTGTTTCTTTGCGGTCTAACTTCTTGAGTTCTTTGTATATATTGGATATTAGCCCTCTGTCGGATGTGGAGTTGGTGAAGATCTTTTCCCACTTTGTTGGTTGCCGTTTTGTCCTTCTGACAGTGTCCTTTGCTTTGCAGAAACTTTGTAATTTTATGAGGTCCCATTTGTCGATTCTTGATCTTAGAGCATAAGCTATTGGTGTTCTGTTCAGGAACTTTTCCCCTGTGCCCAAGTCCTCCAGGGTCTTCCCAAGTTTCTTTTCTAATAGTTTCAGTGTGTCTGGTTTTATGTGGAGGACCTTGATCCACTTGGAGTTGATCTTAGTGCAAAGAGATAAGATTGGATCAATTCGCATTCTTCTGCATGTTGACTTCCAGTTGAACCAGCACCATTTGTTAAAAAGGCTATCTTTATTCCACCGGATGGTGGTGGCTCCTTTATCAAAGATCAAGTGACCATAAGTCTGTGGGTTAACCTCTGGGTCTTCAATCCTGTTCCATTGATCTGCTTGCCTGTTGCTATACCAATACCATGCAGTTTTTAACACAATTGCTCTGTAGTACTGCTTGAGGTCAGGGATATTGATTCCCCCAGAAGTCCTTTTATTGTTGAGAATAGTTTTAGCTATCCTGGGTTTTTTGTTGCTCCAGATGAATTCGAGAATTGCTCTTTCTAGATCTATGAAGAATTGAGTTGGGATTTTGATGGGGATTGCATTGAATCTGTATATTGCTTTTGGCAAGATGGCCATTTTTACTATATTGATCCTGCCAATCCAGGAGCAAGAAATATTTTTCCATCTTCTGAGGTCTTCTTCGATTTCTTTCTTCGAGGACTTGAAGTTCCTGTTGTACAGATCTTTCGCTTGTTTGGTTAGAGTTACGCCAAGATACTTTATGTTGTTTGTGGCTATTGTGAAGGGTGTTATTTCCCTAATTTCTTTCTCAGCCTGCTTGTCCTTTGAGTACAAGAAGGCCACTGACTTGCTTGTGTTAATTTTATAACCTGCCACTTTGCTGAAGTTGTTTATCAGCTGTAGAAGTTCTCTGGTGGAGTTTTTTGGGTCGCTTAGGTAAACTATCATATCGTCTGCAAATAATGATAGTTTCACTTCTTCGTTTCCAATTTGTATCCCTTTGACTTCCTTATGTTGTCTAATTGCTCTTGCTAGAACTTCAAGTACTATATTGAAAAGATATGGAGAGAGAGGGCAGCCTTGTCTAGTCCCTGATTTTAGTGGGAATGCTTCAAGTTTCTCTCCATTTATTTTGATGTTGGCTACTGGTTTGCTGTAGATTGCTTTTACTATGTTTAGGTATGGGCCTTGAATTCCTGCTCTTTCCACGACTTTTAGCATGAAAGGATGCTGAATTTTGTCGAATGCTTTTTCAGCATCTAATGAGATGACCATGTGGTTTTTTTCTTTCAGTTTGTTTATGTAGTGGATTACATTGATGGATTTCCGTATATTGAACCATCCCTGCATCCCTGGGATGAAGCCAACTTGATCATGGTGGATGATCGTTTTGATGTGCTCTTGGATTCGGTTAGCAAGAATTTTATTTAGTATTTTTGCATCTATATTCATAAGAGAAATTGGCCTGTAGTTCTCTTTCTTTGTTGGATCTTTTTGTGGTTTAGGTATTAGCGTAATTGTGGCTTCGAAGAATGAGTTGGGCAGTGTCCCTTCTGTCTCTATTTTGTGGAATAGTTTGGAGAGTATTGGTGTTAAGTCTTCTTTGAAGGTCTGGTAGAATTCTGCACTAAAACCATCTGGTCCCGTACTTTTTTTGGTTGGGAGGCTTTCTATAACCCCTTCTATTTCTTTAGGGGTTATGGGACTATTTAGCTGATCTACTTGATGCTGATTTAATTTTGGTATTTGATATCTGTCTAGGAAATTGTCCATTTCCTCCAGGTTCTCCAGTTGTTTTGAGTATAGACCTTTGTAGTAGGATCTGATGATCTTTTGAATTTCCTCAGTTTCTCTTGTTATGTTTCCCTTTTCATTTCTAATTTTGTTAATTTGTATACTGTCTCTGTGTCCTTTGGTTAGTCTGGCTAAGGGTTTATCTATCTTGTTGATTTTCTCAAAGAACCAGCTCCTGGTCTTGTTGATTCTTTGTATGGTTCTCTTTGTTTCTATTTGATTGATTTCAGCCCTGAGTTTGATGATTTCTTGTCTTCTACTCCTCCTGGGTGAATTAACTTGTTTTTCTTCCAGGGCTTTAAGGTGTGCCATTAAGCTGCTAGTATATGCTCTCTCCAGTTTCTTTTTGGATGCACTTAGAGCTATGAGTTTTCCTCTTAGCACTGCTTTCATTGTGTCCCATAGATTTGGGTAGGTTGTACCTTCATTTTCATTGAATTCTAAAAAGTCTTTGATTTCTTTTTTTATTTCTTCCTTGACCAAGGTGTCATTGAGTAGAGTATTGTTCAGTTTCCATGTGTATGTGGGCTTTCTGTTGTTTTTGTTGTTATTGAAGACCACTCTTACTCCATGGTGATCTGATAGGAGGCATGGGATTAGCTCGATCTTCTTGTATTTGTTGACATCTGTCTTGTGACCAATTATATGGTCTATTTTGGAGAAGGTCCCATGTGGAGCTGAGAAAAAGGTATATTCTTTAGCTTTAGGATGAAATGTCCTATATATATCTGTTAAATCCAATTGGTCCAGAGTTTCAATTAGTTTCGCTGTGTCCCTGTTTAGTTTCTGCTTTCCTGATCGGTCCATTGAGGAGAGTGGAGTGTTGAAGTCACCCACAATTATTGTGTTAGGTGTAATGTGTGCTTTAAGCTTTAGTAAGGTTTCTTTTACGAATGAGGCTGCCCTTGCATTTGGAGCATAGATGTTCAGTATTGAGAGCTCTTCTTGGTGGATTTTTCCTTTGGCCAGCAAGAAGTGACCTTCTGAGTCTCTTTTGATGATTTTAGGTTGGAAGTCAATTTTATCTGATATTAGAATGGCTACTCCAGCTTGTTTCCTGAGACCGTTTGCTTGTAAAATTGTCTTCCAGCCTTTTACTCTAAGGCAGTGTTTGTCTTTGACACTGAGATGTGTTTCCTGTATGCAGCAAAATGTAGGGTCCTGTTTCCGTATCCAGTCTGTTAATCTATGTCTTTTTATTGGGGAGTTGAGTCCATTGATGTTAAGAGATATTAAGGAATAGTAATTATTTCCTCCAGACATTTTTAAAATTGTATTTATTTATTTTATTTATTTTTTATATTCGAGAGGTTACCTTCTTTTGGGTTTGATGAGAGGAGGTTTCTATCTTGCTTCTTCCCGGGTGTAGTTTCCGTCCTTGTCTTGGTGTTTTCCCCCCTATTATCCTTTGTAGGGCTGGATTTGTGGAAAGATATCGTGCAAATTTGGTTTTGTCATGGAATACCTTGATGTCTCCATCTATGGTGATTGAGAGCTTTGCTGGGTAAAGTAGTTTTGGCTGAAGTTTGTGTTCTCTTAGAGTTTGCATGATATCTGCCCAGGATCTTCTAGCTTTCATGGTCTCAGGTGAGAAGTCTGGTGTTATTCTGATAGGTCTTCCTTTATAAGTTTCTTGGCCTTTTTCTCTTGCTGCCTTTAGTATTCTTTCTTTGTTTATTACATTTGGAGTTTTGATTATTATGTGACGGGATGTATTTCTGTTCTGATCCAGTCTGTTTGGGGTTCTGTATGCTTCTTGTATATTCATGGGCATCTCTCTCTTTAGGTTGGGGAAGTTTTCTTCCATAATTTTGTAGAAGATATTTGCTGGCCCTTTAACTTGTACATCTTCATTCTCGTCTATACCTATAATCCTTAGGTTTGGTCTTCTCATTGTGTCCTGGATTTCCTGGATGTTTTGGGTTACAGCCTTTTTGCATTTAGTATTTTCTTTGACTGTTGAATCAATGGTTCCTATGGTATCTTCGGCTTCTGATATTCTGTCTTCTATCTCTTGTATTCTATTGTTGATATTTGCATCTATGGCTCCTGATTTCTTCCCAAGGTTTTCTATCTCCAATGTTGTCTCCCTCTGCGATTTCTTAGTTGTTTCTACTTCTGTTTTTAGTGCCTGGATGGATGTGCTCAGATCTTTCGAGTTTCAGTTTTTCTCTGATAAAAGTTGACATTCCTTTCTGGATCACTGGAGAAAGAAGGACCGAAGAAGTTGTGCCTAGACAGAAGAGATGATGGCTGGGCTGTTTTTCTGGCAAGACAAAGGCTGGAGGAAGCAATGTGTAGTTTGCCCAGACCTTCCCTTATCTTCTTCCATGAGAGGCATATGGAAAAAGAGGTTCTGTGTAGCCTCAAATCACCAAGAATGCTTTGCACATATCACCCTTTTCTTCCTTCATTATGCCCCCAAAGAGGTTGCTGAGTGACAACTCTGTCATTTGCAGAAAAATGTCTATCCATGGAACTGGAATCTATACTTCTGAGAACTCTAGTGAGTATACAAGTGATGGACTCTACTAACTGTGCTAATTTCGAAATATGTTTCCAACAGTCTGCATCTTTCTGTAGCCTTAGTACTGATTGGAAACTCAAGCTCTGAGTCTAGCCTCTGTGCCTGCATTTGATAAACTAGGACCTTTGACTGATTGCACAGGCCATAACCTTGTTCTGTTCAAGAGGCACATTCAAGAATTGTCCTCTTCTGTCTGGATTGTGAGACACTATCTTGCCACTCACTGGGCCACTCAGATGATGGGCCAGACTTCAGTGTTTTGTGGAACTTCTTTTTCTAGGGCTACCTGAGTTTGTTTAGTTGCATTTTAAATTAGCAACAAGAATAGCTAATCTTTTACCCAAAGCATCATATCCTAACATTTGGACCTTTAGCTGCAAAGAATGTTCAATTTCATATTACAACTCTGTTCTGTAACACTTGTCTATGAGTTTCAAGTAACTATGAGAAAACAAAAGCTCATGAGGTGGCTAAATTACATGATCTAGAAGTTTTCATTCCTATTCTCTTTCAGTTGCTATTTATTTATTTTGTCCTTGAAGCTTTAATTTCTTCTTTTCATTCAGCAAATAGTTTTGTTTTATCTTGGAAAAAAAGTGTGGAGGGGTTTTGACAGATTAACTATGGGTCAGCTTCTTGCACAGGATTGCAGAGTTCTTTCATGTTTGAATGAATAATTGTGAGCTTCCCTTGCAAATGAAGTGTTTTCTTTATCTTCCTTTTCTCTAAGTTCTAGCAAAGTAGTCATCCTTTTCCTTTTGGCTGGTACTGAAAGTTCAGTTTTGAGGTTTTGATCATAGGTTTCTCTCCTCATGCTTTTTAGATTCTGCTTCAAACTCTTGAGTGTTGAGGCTTTACTTTTAATTTTCTTCTTGGAGTTTCTAAATCATTTCAAAAGCTTCAGTTCTTTTCTTCAGCTCTGCTTTTCTTTTCTGAGCAAATCTCTATCCTTTAGTAGAAGCTGTCTTTTGCGGAAATTTTTTTTTGTTTCCATCTTTTAATGCTTTCTACATCTCTCCAGGGCATTCTTTTCATGGAAATGAAAGAATTTTTCAATTCATTTTCATATTTTCTTTATGCTTGCATCTTGATGTTTGTTATTACCTTGTCTAAAACACTTCAGCTTTTGAAGTTTTCTCTTCATTTCCTGGAAGTTTCTATTGTATTGGCTTGATTTCATCTCTAAATATTTTGGTACAGTGAGCATAATCTGCAAGTTGGTTGCCAATAAGCTGAAGTTTCTCAGCAAAAGCCACTTTGCTAGGTCATGTAGAGCTAGTCTGTTTTTCTGTTGCAAGTCTCTGTGGGTTGATGATATCCTACTAGTTCCTTTAAGAAACTCAGAAGAAAACCTTTTTGGATTTCTTTATCAAAACCCTGAAATCAGAGGTTTGAATAGACTGAATAAGTGTTGATTTAAATGAGTTGTAATAGATACTTCATAGTAAATACCTCTTTTTTTGACAAACCACTTACTGAAAAGAAAACTGAAAATAGATAGGCATATCTTTGTGAGTGATCTACCACCAACAAATTAGAAACATCTATTAGGAAGGCACCCCCTTCCACTGAAATGTGCTGAGACTGCACTTCTTCACTCAATGCAGGGTATATCAATTCATAATTTAGGTGGTTTTGGAGTTGTACAGAGCAATGGCTGAGAGCTCATCAGGAACATGGATAGACATACTAGGAGTTCTGCACACAGCATGATACCTGACACCACATCCACACCTACCCAGCCATAGTCGCATAGATGGTGATGCCTCTCCTACTTCTTCCCAGCTGGGTAACAACTTGTGACTCTTCTTTTAGTAATTTTCAATGACACAATCTATATTTATTAACTGTACTCATAAGCATTCCCCCTTCCCCTGCTGCCCATGCTGGGGATTGAAGTCAATGGTCCACCACTAAACCACAATAACATATATTTTATTTTCCCTGGCTGTGTGTTTATGCTCTCCTTATTGTCTTGATCAACTTTGACTTACTCTCTCAAGTGTTAGGATTGTAGACATAGCCAGTTGTAGTTATCATGTTGTGTGGTAGACCTACTACACTTACTCATCCCAGCTAAAATTTTATGCCATCTAACTAACATCTACTACTTTATGCTCACGATATGGCAACAACCATGCTATTGTTTATCTCCGTGAATTAAATGATTTTATATTTCATTGTGAGATCATATTTGTTTGTAATTCATTATTTTGCATACTTTTTAGTGCCTTTTGTTGCTGTGATGCCCTCACAGGAGCACCTTAAGGGAGAAGTGGTTTATTTTAGCTCATAGTTTAAGATACAATCTACCATGACAGAAGTCAGTCAGGAGCTTGAAGCAGTTGGACCACTTTACGTGCTTATTAGAAGAAAATGAATGGCAATGTTTAGCTCATTGTCTCCATTTTAGCTAGTATATGATCTTTGCCCATGCAATGATCTCACCTACTGCAATCAAGATAATCCCTCATAGTTATTCTTTGAGGTCAATCTTCCAGGTAGTTTTAGATTTTGTCAAATTAACAATAAATATTAACAGCATTATGTGCTTCAGTACTGTTCATGTTATTAATGGTAGACTTTCCTTCCTAAGACAGAAATTTTCCATCATATACATATACTACATATGTACATATACATTTTTCTTGCCCTTTTTTACACTTAAGGATATTCAAATTGTTTACATATTAGTTATTGTGATAATGTTTCATTGAACATGAGAATGCATATTTCATTGAATTCCTCAGAAGTTTACCTGAAACTGTGAATACGGTACCATATGATAATTTTCTTTATTATCTAAAGACCTCCATATTTTCCATTCATATTTTCTATATACACTTTCCATACAGATATTTTGTATTTTTATTTTCTGTAATACTACTAACTAACTTAGTGAAGGTAGAATAAAGTCTAAAACTCTCAATACATTTTACCATTAGAAGGCCTGAACTTGATTTTGTGATATTTAGAATCCATTGTAGAGAGCAAACCCAATGTCTGTCTTCCTGTTGTTGGGACCAGTGTGGAGTATAGAACTAATGATGTTTAAGTAACAGCACCCAGAGAGAGATGCTATTGAGTAGACCTGAAATGTGGAACAGTAGAATCCCTCCTTATTTTGCAGTGTGCCTTGAGATTAGTCTAAGTAAACCAGGATCCCTGACTGGTTTGCCCAGATTGGAACATGCATTTGCAGAGCTCGTCCTGGAGCTTCAGTCCAAGATGAGACACCTGTGTAATAATATTGCACAGATCACCTTGGTACTTAAGTGAGGACTGAAATCTGACACTTTGAGGACCAGTTTGGCACTGAGGAAATTCTGAACCTGAAATGTGTTGGCTAAGTCATCTGAAGCACAGGCCTGTGGGACACACCCTACTGTGGGTTCATATGAATAAAGTCATTGGTTCACGGAGATGAATGCTGGTAGAATCCTTATTTTGGTTTGTCACTGGTGTCCCTAACTGGGGTGAATAGGTGTTTATTTACTTCTTGTCAGGAAAAGTTTATCTCATAATAACAATGAACCATTTTTCCCCAATTGTTATTCTACTAGCAATACATATTGTATTGCAAAGGATTAGAAGTACATCTGTGCTATAAAGCAACCTACTGATCTAATCTACTAATTTTACTTTATTATATAGTTTCTAATATGTTGTTTTGTGTTTTTTTTAATTATTTTTATTTACTTTTTTTTGCATTTGCTCCTTGGGTTAAAAACTTGACTCAGCCACTTTTAGCCTTCAATATTTTTTTCCATAAAAGTCTTCCAAAAATGTCTAAAACATTTGTTCAGTCACATCTGAACCTACCACCTGCTCTTTGATTTAATTTAATTTCATTCAAATGCAAAAAATAATAGAGCCACTTCAATACTGTTTCATTGTTTGTATGACAATTTCTGTGCATTCTGTTTTTAAACAATGGAAGAGATTACGATTGAGGAAAATCATATATCTATTCATTGATATATGCTACTCACAGCATCTTCCCACAGGGTACTGTAAATATTTTTTTAATTTTTTATTGGATATATTCTATATTTACAATTCATTTCCCTTTTTCTGGTTCCCCACCCCCCAAGGGTCCCACATTTTTTTATCCCTCCCCCTGCTCCCTCATCCACCCCTTCCCACTTCCCTGTTCTGGTATTCCCCTACACTGATGCCTTGATCCTTTCCAGCACCAGTGTCCATTCCTTTCTTCTTGTCAGACATCATTTGGTATATAAATTGGGTCTTTGGTGTCCCAAGATTCTAGGCTAATATCCACTTATCAGTGACTGCATACCATGGGTATTCTTTTGAGACTGGGTTACCTCACTTAGTATGATGTTCTCCAGCTCCATCCATTTCTCTAAGAATTTCATGAATTCATTGTTTCTAATGGCTGAATAGTATTCCATTGTGTATATATACCACATTTTTAGTATCCATTCCTCCTTTGAGGGACATCTGGGTTCTTTCCAGCTTCTGGCTATTATATATAAGGCTGCTATGAACATTGTGGAGCATGTATCCTTACTGCATGCTGGGGAATCTTCTGGGTATATTCCCAGGAGTGGTATGGCTGGGTCCTCCGGAAGATTCACGTCCAGTTTTCTGAGGAACCGCCAGACTGATTTCCAGAGTGGTTGTACCAGCTTGCAGTCCCACCAGCAATGGAGGAGTGTTCCTCTTTCTCCACATCCTCGCCAACACCTGATGTCTTCTGAGTTTTTAATCTTAGCCATTCTGACTGGTGTGAGGTGAAATCTCAGGGTTGTTTTGATTTGCATTTCTCTAATGACAAATGATGTTGAACATTTTTTAAGGTGTTTCTCAGCCATCCGAATTTCTTCAGGTGAAAAGTCTTTGTTTAGCTCTGTACCCCGTTTTTTGATAGGGTTATTTGGTTTTCTGGGGTCTAACTTCTTAAGTTCTTTGTATACATTGTATTAGCCCTCTGTTGGATGTAGGGTTAGTGAAGATCTTTTCCCAATTTGTTGGTTGCTGATTTGTCCTTCTGACAGTGTCTTTTGCCTTACAGAAACTTTGTAATTTTATGAGGTCCCATTTGTCTATTCTTGCTCTTAGAGCATAAGCAATTGGTGTTCTGTTCAGGAATTTTCCCCCTGAGCCAATGTCCTCAAGGGTCTTCCCCAGTTTCTTTTCTTTTACTTTTAGTGTGTCTGGTTTTATGTGGAGGTCCTTGATCCACTTGGAGTTGAGTTTAGTGCAAGGAGATAAGAGTGGATCAATTCTCATTCTTCTGCATGTTGACCTCCAGTTGAGCCAGCACCATCTGTTGAAAAGGCTATCTTTTTTTCACTGGGTGTTTTCAGCACCTTTGTTGAAGATCAATTGGCCATAGATGTGTGGGTTCATTTCTGGGTTTTTGATCCCATCCCATTGATCCGCCTCCCTGTCACTGTATCAATACCATGCAGTTTTTAACACTACTGCTCTGTAGTATTGCTTGAGGTCCGGGATATTGATTCCCCCAGAAGTTCTCTGAAGAAGGAAATTGAAGAAGACCTTAGAAAATGGAAAAATCTTCCATGCTCGTGGGTTGGCAGGATTAATATAGTAAAAATGGCAATCTTGCCAAAAGCAATATACAGATTCAACGCAATCCCCATCAAAATCCCAATTCAGTTCTTCATAGAGTTAGAAAGAGTAATTCTCAAATTCATCTGGAATAACAAAAAACCCAGAATAGCTAAAACTATCATCAATGGAACTGTAAAATTTAACCAATTTGGTATTTTACCAAAATACTCTGAAATATTTGCTTACATGTAAAATATTTCTGA
Organism: Apodemus agrarius; assembly: GCA_964023405.1. Classification (NCBI taxonomy): domain Eukaryota; kingdom Metazoa; phylum Chordata; class Mammalia; order Rodentia; family Muridae; genus Apodemus; species Apodemus agrarius. The sequence continues at coordinate 163,489,957 of OZ030008.1, read as the reverse complement.
ATTACCATTACTGAAAACCTGGTGGTTTTTTTTTTTTGGTGAAAAAAACATTCTGATAATGAGTACCAAGATGAAAGTTAAACAGTTAGGAAAGCCCTAACATGAATAATTGGGGTATTTTGTTAAAACATGTTTTGTTCTGAACATTTTGTGTATTTGGTGACTGTGGAGACACATATTAGAGAAATTTAATAGTTTTTGTCATTTTTTATAGAAACTAATAATGGCCTTCTCGATGGATATTACAAGGCAAGTGGGCTTGTATATCCTAAATAAATAATCAGCAAATGGTCTTTTGATTTCAATCTTATATTATCTGTTGCAGTGCATATTTTAACTGTCTTATTTCATGTTATTTCAAGTCATTTGAAAGGCAAATATTTCAGCATATCCCATTGGAAGACTTGATGAAATGATATGTTGAAAATAAATAAACAGCTTACATTTAATTATGAGAGAAGGGTTCAAAAGCCTCCAGTTCTTGTCAAATTTCATCTTGGACAATGGTCCAGGAGAATGTTTAGGACTATATTGGAAACAGTTGAAACATATCCTCAAGAATTTTTAACTTCTGCAAAATTTGTTAAGTGAATGATAATTGTATAAGGCAGAAGAGATCTATTTTACCAGAATTGGAAACATTATGGAAGGCAACATTCATTTCCAAAACTGGGAACTATATATTTTTAAATTTAAACATCCACAAATGAATACAATTAAGTTATATAATATACCATCTATGAAATGTCTAGTAAATTTTTCTCTTATAATTATTTCTATCTCATAAAAGTAAGCTAAATATTGATGGGTCCAAATGAAACCCCAATTCCTCAAACTCCAAAAGGAAGTCCAATGCACAAAACCTTGACTAGAAAAGAATTTCTGGCAGTTAGAGAGAAAGGCCAACATGCCTCAGAAACTTGCAAAGCCAGTTTCCCTCTATTAAAAGGAATCATTTCCCTTACCTCTGCCAGGGGGACATATGGCTACCCATGGCTCCAGGCTCCTATAGGAACATGTGTTTGGTACACAAGTCAAAGTCAGGCCAGTACTCTTGCCCTGCTCACCTCTTCCAGATCCTAAACACCCTCTAGGTCATGGACTTCCCTCCCATTTACTACTCACTTTCCTTAGAACTCTGCTACTAAGGCTCTCTTGTGATCTCATTCTCTTTCTTGTTCTTTCCCTTGCTCTTCTTTATTCTGCTTTCATTTGACTCACAACCAGTAAAGGGAGCATTAGTTTCTCCATATATAAATAGGAATGGCTTTAAAACTTTCTGGTTTATGATTAAAAATTAAAGATAGAATTAAAAGCAGATACAAAAATTGAAAAATGGGTGCTCATCAATTACTTTCATAATGCTGGCAAATTTTAACAGTATCAATTTTTGAAGATATCTACCTTGTGAGGATAAATTGGAACCCACTAAATAACTGTAAGACAATGCCATCAAGAAAAGATAATGTGTTAGAATCAGTTAGGAATAGTAAGTTGATATAAAAAATGTGGTATATATACACAATGGAGTACTATTCAGCCATTAGAAGCAATGAATTCATGAAATTCTTAGACAAATGGATGGAGCTGGAGAACATCATACTAAGTGAGGTAACCCAGACTCAAAAGACTACCCATGGTATGAACTCACTGATGAGTGGATATTAGCCTAGAATCCTGGAACACCGAAGACACAATCCACATACCAAATGATGTTCCGAGAAGAAGGAATGAGTGGACCCTGAATCTGGAAAGGCCAATGCATTAGTTTAGGGGAATACCAGAACAGGGAAGTGGGAAGGGGAGGATGGAGAAACAGGGGGAGGGAAAAAGGGCATATGGGACCTTTGGGGGGTGGGGAGCCAGGAAAGGGGAAATGAAATGTAAATAAAGAATATATCCAATAAAAAATAAACAAACAAAAAATAAAAAATAAAAAAATTAAAAGAAAAAGAATAGTAAGTTGAAAGTAAACAGATTTATTTAGTAAATATTTACAGAGTACTTGCTAGGTTTTAGATCAGGAACAAAATTATGAAACTGTAGAGATGAGTTATTCTGGAGAAGTAGGCAGAATTAAAGAAAATCCATTTTTTGGCATGGCTTTTTTAATTTTTTCTTTTATTTTTTATTTCATATATTCTTTATTTACATTTTAAATGATTTCCCCTTTCCTGGATCCCCCTCCCTGAAAGTCCCATAAGCCCTCTTCCCTCCCCCTGTTCCTCAATCCACCCCTTCCCACTTCCCTGTCCTGGCTTTCCCATTCACTGCTGCACTGAGCCTTTCCAGGATCAGGGGCCACTCCTTCCTTCTTCTTGGGCATCATTTGATATCTGAATTATGTCTTGGGAAATCCAAGCTTCTAGGCTAATATCTGCTTATCAGTGAGTGCATACCATGACTGTTCTTTTGAGACTTGGTTACCTCACATAAAATGATATTCTCCAGTTCCATTCATTTGTCTAAGAATTTCATGAATTCACTGTTTCTAATGGCTGAATGGTACTCCATTGTGTATATATACCACATTTTCTGTATCCATTCCTCAACTGAGGGACATCTGGATTCTTTCCAGCTTCTGGCTATTATAATTAGGGCTGCTATGAACATAGTGGAGCATGTATCCTTATTACATACTGGGGGAATTCTCTGGGTATAGGCCCAGGAGTGGTATCGCAGGGACCTCCAAAAGTATCATTCCCACTTTTCTGAGGAACCACCAGACTGATTTCCAGAGTGGCAGTACCAACTTGCAACCCCACCAGCAGTGGAGAAGTGTTCCTCTTTCTCCACATCCTCACCAGCACCTGTTTTCTCCTGAGATTTTTTTTTTCGAGACAGGGTTTCTCTGTGTAACCCTGGCTATCCTGGAACTCACTCTGTAGACCAGGCTGGCCTCAAACTCAGAATCTGCATCCCAAGTGCTGGGATTACAGTCGTGTGCCACCACCGCCCGGCTTCTCCTGAGATTTTTATCTTAGCCATTCTGACTGGTGTGAAGTGAAATCTCAGGGTTGTTTTGATTTACATTTCCCTGATGATGAAGGATGTTGAACATTTCTTTAGGTGCTTCTCAGTCATTCTGTATTCCTGTGGTGAAAATTCTTTGTTTAGCTCCATACCCCATTTTAAGGGGATCATTTGACTCTCTGGAGTCTACCTTCTTGAGTTCTTTGTATATCTTGGATATAAGCCCTTTGTTGGATCTAGTATTGGTAAAGATCTTTTCCCAATTTGTTGGTTCCGGTTTTTTCCTTTTGACAATATCCTTTGCCTTACAGAAACTTTGTAATTTTATGAGGTCCAATTTGTCAATTCTTGATCTTAGAGCATAAGCTATTGGTGTTCTGTTGAGGAACATTCCTCCTGTGCCCATGTCCTCAAGGGTCTTCCCCAGTGTCTTTTCAATTAGTTTTAGTGTGTCTGGTTTTATGTGGAGGTGTTTGATCCACTTAGACTTGAGCATAGTACAAGGAGATAAGAATGGATTGATTCGCATTCTTCTGCATGCAGACCTGCAGCTGAACCAGCACCATTTGTTGAATAGGTTATCTTTTTTCCACTAGATGGTTGTAGCTCCCATGTCAAAGATCACGTGACCATAATTCTGTGGGTTCATTTCTGGGTCTTCAATTCTATTCCATTGACAGTGCCTGTCACTGTACCAATACCATGCAGTTTTTAACACTATTGCTCTGTAGTACTGCTTGAGGTCTGGGATACTGAATCCCCCAGTTCTTTTACTGTTGAGGAGAATTTTAGCTATGCTGGGTTTTTTGTTATTCCAGATGAATGGGAGAATTGCTCTTTCTAAGTCTATGAAGAATTGAGTTGGGATTTTGATGAGGATTGCATTGAATCTGTAGATTGCTTTTGGCAAGACAGCCATTTTACTATATTAATCCTGCCAATCCAAGAGCATGGAAGATTTTTTCCGTTTTCTAAGGAATTCTTCGATTTCTTTCTTCAAAGACTTGAAGTTCTTGTCATACAGGTCTTTCACTTGTTTGATTAGAGTCACACCAAGATACTTTATATTGATTGTGGCTATTGTGAAGTGTCTTATATCCCTAATTTCTTTCTTAGTCTGTTTATCCTTTGAGTATAGGTAGGCTACTTATTTGCTTGAGTTAATTTTTATAATCCATTCACTTGCTGAATTTGTTTATCAGCTATAGGAGTTCTCTAGTGGAGCTTTTTGGACCATTTAAGTATACTATCATATCATCTGCAAATAGTGATAGTTTGATTTCTTTCTTTCCAATTTGTATCCCTTTGATCTCCATTTTTTGTCTAATTGCTCAGGCTAGAACTTCAAGTACTATATTAAATAAATACGGAGAGAGAAGGCAGCTTTGTCTAATCCCTGATTTTAGTGGGATTGCTTCAAGTTTCTCTCCATTTATTTGATGTTGGCTACTGGTTTGCTGTATATTGCTTTTATGTTTGGGTATGGGTCTTGAATTCCTGTTCTTTCCAAGAGCTTTAACATGAAAAGATGCTGAATTTTATCAAACGATTTTTCAGCATCTAATGAAATGACTATGCTTTTTTTCTTTGAGTTTGTTTATGTAGTGGATTACAATAATTGATTTCCATATATTGAACCATCCCTGCAACCCTGGGATGAAGCTAACTTGATCATGGTGAATGATCCCTTTGATGTGTTCTTGGATTCGGTTGGCAAGAATTTTATTGAGTATTTTTGCATTGATATTCATAAGGGAAATTGGTTTAAGGCTCTCTTTTTTTGGTGGATCTTTGTGTGGTTTTGGTATCAGTGAAATTGTGGCTTCCTAGAACAAGTTCGGTAATGTTCCTTCCATTTCTATTTTGTGGAATAGTTTGAAGAGTGTTGGTATTAGGTCTCTTTTTAATGTCTGACAGAATTCTGCACTACAGCCATCTGGTCCTGTGCTTTTTTTGGTTGGGAGATTGTCAATGACCACTTCTATTTCTTTAGGGGTTATGGGACCATTTAGAAGGTCTATCTGATCCTGATTAAATTTTGGTAGTTGGTATCTGTCTAGGAAATTGTCCATTTCATCCAGATTTTACAGCCGTTTTGAGAACAGGCTTTTGTAGTAGGAGATAATAATTTTTTGAATTTCCTCAGTTTCTGTTGTTATTTCACCCTTTTCATTTCTGATTTTGTTAATTTGGATTCTGTCTCTCTGCCCTCTGCTTAGTCTGGCTAAAGGTTTATCTATCTTGTTGATTTTCTCAAAGAACCAGCTCCTGCTTTTGTTGATTCTCTGTATAGTTCTTTTTGTTTCTACTTGGTTGATTTCTGCCCCGAGTTTGATGATTTCCTGCCTTCTACTCCTTTTAGGTTTATTAGCTTCTTTCTGTTCTAGTGCTTTCAGGTATGCTGTTAAGCTGCTAGTGTATCCTCTCTCCAGCTTCTTTTTGGAGGCACCCAGAGCTATGAGTTTTCCTCTTAGCACTGCTTTCATTGTGTCCCATAAATTTGGGCATGTTGTGCCTTCATTTTCATTAAATTCTAAAAAGTTTTGATTTCTTTCTTTATTTCTTCCTTGACCAAGTATTACTCAAGGTCTACTCTTCCTTGAGTAGAGCATTGTTCAGCTTCCATGAGTATGTGAGCTTTCTGTTGTTTTTGTTGCTATTAAAAACCACCCTTATTCCATAGTGATCTGATAGGAGGCATGGGAATAGTTTGATCATCTTATATCTGTTGAGGTCTGTTTTGTGACTAATTATATGGTCAGTTTTGGAGAAGGTACCATGAGGTGCTCAGAAGAAGGTATATTTTTTTGATTTAGGATGAAATGTTCTATAGATACCTATTAAATCCATTTGGTCCAAAAGTTCTGTTAGTTTCACTGTGACTCAGTTTAGTTTGTGTTTCCCTGATCTGTCCATTTAAGAGAGTGGGGTGTTTAAGTCCCCCACAATTATTGTGTGGGGTGTGATGTGTGCTTTAAGCTTTAGTAAGGCTTCCATTATGAATGCTGGTGCTCTTGTATTTAGGGCATAGATGTTCAAAATTGAGAGTTCTTCCTGGTAGATTTTTCCTTTGATGAGTATAAAGTGTCCTTTTGTGTCTTTTTTGATGACTTTTTGTTGAAAGTCTATTTTATCGGATTTTAGAATGGCTACTCTGACTTGTTTCCTGTAACTATTTGTTTGGAGAACTGTTTTCCAGCCTTTTACTCTGAGGTAGTGTTTGTTTTTGACACTGAGATGCATTTCCTGTATGCAGCAAAATGTTGGGTCTTGTTTAAGAATCCAGTCTATTAGTCTATGTCTTTTTACTGGGGAATTGAGTCCATTGATGTTAAGAGATATTAAGGAATTGTGATTGTTGCTTCCTGCTATTTTTGATGTAATATATTTGTGTGGTTATCTTCTTTTGGGTTTGTTGAAACAAGATTATTTTCTTGTGTTTTCTTGTGTGTAGTATTATTGATGCTTGGATCCATGACTCCTGACTTCTTTCCTAGGTTTTCTGTCCCAAGTTGTCTCCCTTTGTGATTTCATTATTGTTTCTACCTCCTTCTTTAGATACTAGATGTCTTTGTTTAATTCCTTCACCTGTTTTGTTGTCTTTTCCCTTAGTTCTTCAAGAGTTTCTCCCTGTTTACTTGTGTTCTCCTGTATTTCTTTAAGGGAGTTATTTATGTCCTTCTTGAAACCCTCCATGAAGCCCTCCACCAGCATCATGACCTGTGATTTTAAATCCAAATCTTGCTTTCATGATGTGTTGGGGTATCTAGGACTTACTGTTGTGGGAGAATTGGGTTTGGATGGTACCATATTGCTTTGATTTCTGTTAGCAATTTTCCCACATTTACCTTTTGCCATTTGGTTATCTCTGTTGTTAGTTGTGCCTGCTGTTACTGGCTGGAGCTTGCCCTTGCTGTGTGCCTGTAGGCCTATCTCAGCAACCCTGAGTGAGGTGCTTTCCCCTGGCACAAATTGCTGTGGTGCTGCTGAGTTCCTGGGTGCAGGTAGAGTCTTGGTGGGGTGTGTTCCAAGCGATCCTCTACTTTGGTGATCCCTGCCTACCAATCTGTTTCACAGTCTCAAGAGCAAAGATGGTGGCTGAGACTCACTCTTGAAGTTGTATTTGAGTATGTAGCTCTGTGGCCCTCATCAACTCTGTATGCAGGCAGTGCTGGCTCTCTCCTCTGCGCTGGCTGCTGGGTGTATAGCTGGCTTTCTGCACTTCTTGGAGATGGCAGACTGGCCCCGGGTTTTCCTGATCTGGAGGTGGAAACCGGAAGGCTCTTGCCAGAGTCCTCCAGACAGGATCCTCTGATCTGCAGGGCCACTCTTTTGCAGGCTACCTCCTCCTCACTGGCTGCTGGGTGTATTACTGGATTCCTGATCTGCTTGGAGATGGTGTGCTCTAAAATCCAGTTTTTTAAAAAGTTGTTTAGCAATGAGTTGTTTAATCTCTGCAAGTTTGTGGAGTTACTAGAGATTTTGTTTGCTTGAATTTTAATATTTACTGCATCATCATTAGAATGTATATATGGAGTTATTTATTTTTTCTGACTTTGTTAATATTTATTTATATCTTAGGATTTTGACTATTTTAGAAAAGCTTCCATTGGTAAAATGTATATTCTTTACCTCTGGGGCAGAATATTCCGTAAATGTCTGTTAAGTTCATTTGATGTATGATGTCATTTAATTCTGATGTTTCTTTATTTTCTGTTCGATTGACCTCTTGATTATATAAATTGAAATGCTGCAATCACATTTTATTATCAGATTGATAATAATATGTTCTTTAGCTTCAGTGGTGTGATATTCATTAAATGTTCTTTACTAGAATTTAGTACATATTTGTTTAGTATTGTAATGTGTTCTTGATTAATATTTTACTGGATTAAAATGAAGTGTTCTTTAATTCTTCTGATAAGTTTTAGTTTGAAATTTGTACTGTCATATATTAGGAAATCCTTCTTGCTTCCTGGTCCCATTTAAATGAAGTAATGTTTTCCCATCCTTTTATGTTAAAGTGGTATTTCTCATTAAAGATAAGGTGAATTTCTTATATGCAACAGAAAGACAGTTCTGTGTATTTTGATTAGAGAACTGACATCATTAATTTCAAGTTTATTATAAAAAATCTATATTGATTTCAGTCATTCTGTTGTTCTCTGTGTGTGTGTGTGTGTGTGTGTGCGCGCGCGCGCGCGTATTCTTAGTTGTGGATGGTCTTTATCTGTGTTCTATCTTGAATGCCTTTGCTGTGCTTATTTTTCTGTTCAGTTTGAAGTTTTGCTTCCAAGATACTCTTTAGGAGTGTTTTGGTGGACATGAATTTTGTTCTTTCTACAATTCTTTGATGTACTTATTGTTCTCTTCAGTCTAAAGTCTTTTTTTTCTAGTAGTCTCTTTAATGGTGTTCTGGTGGACACAATTTTTAAGGTTCTTTGTTTTATATAAAGGTTTTTTTTCTCACTTTCAACTACAACAAGTAGCTTGACTGCATATACTTGTCTAGATTTGCAGTCCTAGTCTTTTAAACCTAGAGTGTATTGCTCCAGGTTCTTCTGGATTTCAAAGTTTTCATTCAGGAATCAGTTGTTATTCTTGTAAATTTTCTGATTTATATGAGTTTTCTTACATTTTTTCCCTTACAGCTTTCAATATTCTTTAATTTGTTATGCTGCTCATTGTTTTGACTATGTTATGCCATGGGGCACTTAATTTCTTCAATCAACTTGACATATGTTTTTGAGCTTCTAGTTTCTATGTGGGTGTTCATTTCCTTAATTTGGGGAAGTTTTAGTTTAAGTCATCAACCTAGCATTTTTCTCTCTCATTATGCCATTATGAAGAATTAGTCTTTTCATGATATCACATTGTTGATTCTTTGTACAGTTCTTTTTGTTTCTACTTTGTTGATTTCAGTCCTGAGTTTGATTATTTCCTGCCATCTACTCTTCTTGAGTGTATTTGCTTCTTTTTGTTCTAGAACTTTCAGGAATGCTGTTAAGCTGCTAATGTATGCTCTCTTCAGCTTCTTTTTGAAGGCACTCAGAGCTATGAGTTTTCCTCTTAGCATTGTTTTCATGGTGCCCCATAAGTTTGGGTATGTTGTACCTTCATTTTCATTAAATTCTAAAAAGCCTTTAATTTCGTTATTTCTTCCTTGATCAAGTTATCATTGACTAGAGAATTGTTCAGCTTCCATGTGTATGCAGGCTTTCTGTTGTTTTTGTTGATAGTCTGTGGTGATCTGATAGGATGCATGGTATTATTAAAATCTACTTGTATCAGTTAATGACAGTTTTCTGACCAATACTAAGAAGAAGGTTTGTTTTAGGATGAAATGTTCTATAGACATCTCTTAAACCATTAGGTCCATCACTTCTTTTAGTATTTCTGTGTCTCTGTTTAGTTTGGGTTTTGAGTTTCCATTGATGAGAGTAGGGTGTTGAAATCTCCCACTATTACAGTGTGTGGTGCAATGTGTGCTTTAAGCTTTAGTAAAGTTTCTTTTAGGAATGTATGTACCCTTTCATTTGAAGCACAGATGTTCAGAATTGAGACTTCTTCTTGGTAGATTATTCCTGTGATGAATATTAAGTGTACTTCCTTACCTTTTTTAATATCTTTAGGCTGAAAGTTGATTTTATTTGATATTAGAATGGCTACTTCAGCTTCTTTTTTAGGACCATTTGCTTGGAAAATTGTTTTCTATCCCTTTACTCTGAGGTAGTGTCTGTCTTTGACAGTGAGGTGTGTTTCCTGTATGCAACAAAATGCTGGATCCTGTTTACCTTTCCAGTCTTTTAGTCTATATCTTTTTAGTGGGGGATTGAGTCCATTGATGTTAAGAGACATTTAGGAATTGTGATTGTTGCTTCCTGGTATTTTTGTTGTTAGAAGTAAAATTATGTTTGTGTATCCCTCTTCTTTTAGTTTTTTGAAAGAAACTCCACTAGGGTAGAGTTTCCCTCTTTGTGTTAGTGTTTTCCAGCTTTTATCCTTCATAGGGCTGGATTTGTGGAAAGATATTGTGTAAATTTTATTTTGTCATGGAATATCTTGGTTTCTCCATCTATAGTAAGTGTGAGTTTTGCTGGGTATAGTAGCCTAGGCTGGCATTTCTGTTCTCTTAGGGTCTGTATGACATCTTCCCAAGATCTTCTAGCTTTCATGGTCTCTGGTAAGAAGTCTGGTATAATTCTGATAGGTCTACCTTTATATGTTACTTGACCTCTTTGCCTTACTGATTTTAAAATTCTTTCTTTGTTTTTGTGCATTTGGTGTTTGACTATTATGTGACAGGAGGAATTTCTTTTCTAGCCCAGTCTAGAGTTCTGTAGGCTTCTTGTATGTTTATGGGCATTTTTTCTTTAGGTTAGGAAGTTTTCTTCTATAATTTTGTTGAAGATGTTTACTGGCCATTTAGGTTGGGAGTCTTCATTCTCTTCTATTCTGATATTCTGTCATTTGTCTCTTGTATTCTGATGGTAATGTTCGTGTCTATGACTTCTGATCTTTTTCCTAGGTTTTCTATCTCCAGTGTTGTTTGCCTTTGCAATTTCTTTATTGATTCTATTTCCAGTTTTTAGAACCTGGATGGTTTTGTTCAATTCCTTCACCTGCTTGGTTGTGTTTTCCTGTAATTTTTTAACATATTATCATGTTTCCTCCTTAATGGCTTCTACCTGTTTACCTGTGTTCATGTCCTTCCTAAAGTCCTCTATCATCATCATGAGATGTAACTTTTAATCAGAATTTTGCTTTCTCTAGTATCTTGGGGTATCCAGGTCTCCCTGTGGTAGGAGAACTGGGTTCTGATGATGCCACATAGCCTTGGTTTCTGTTGCTTATATTCTTGCCCTTGTTTCTTGCTATGTGGATATCACTGGTGTTAGCTGGTCTTGCTGTCTCTGGCTGTGGCTTGTCCCACCTTCAAACCTGTGTGTCAGTACTCCTTTAAGACCAGTTCTCTCTGAGACAAATTTGGGTATGGAGAACTGTGGCACAAGTTCAGCTCCAGGGTACAGATGAAAACCTGAAGAATCCTGTCCTGCCTATTCCTTGGTTCCTGTGTCCTGATGACACTGATGGTCCCTCTTGGTCCAGGAATTTGAGCAGAAGTGATGGTGTTATATGTGTTCATAGGTGTGCCAGCACTCCTGGGAGACAAGCTGTCTTCCAGCGGTATTTTGGTATGGAGCACTGTGGCACAATATCAGCTCCAGGTGCAATGGAAACTGGAAGTGGTTCTTGCCATTTCTTAGTTACCTATAATACTTTAGGCAGATACCTCCTGAGTTTTCTCTGACCCAGATTAGAATTTCTAGTTTTGTCCTTGTTCAGCTCATGTTTAGGCAAGTCATGTCTGGCCTGAAATTTTCATTTAATAACCTATGACTTCTGGTAGCAGAATTGTCTGTCCATTCAGATTGGATTTTCATAAGGCTTTTCCTACATCCTTAGTTTTGATTAACTCTCCATCTTCCTCATTTTTTCCTCTATTCCCATTCCAGATTAAGCTTTTACATAGAGTATGCTATCCCATCTTCTCCTGTTCCCTATCCCTTTATTTTCATCTCCACTTAAGCCTTTCTACCCACAGTTGCAAAGTATTTCTAATTTTCATTATGTGATAGATAAGAATGTTGAATACTTTAAAAATACTTGAGAGAAGATAAATCTTGGCATAATAATATTGAGTAAATTGTTTTGCTTTCAAGATAGAAATAGATGTTCTAGAATAGAATAAAATTGGTATCCCATCTAGATGTTCAAGTATATGTTTATTATCCCAACACCCTGGAGAAGCATTCATTTGATGCTAGCCTGAGTTATAGATTAAGACCATTTTAAAAAGTAGGAAGTGAGGAATAGGTATCCTAGAGTAAGGGAAGGGATTCAGAGAACAGGCTTTACATAGCTCAAACAGTTCTCATAGCACCTGGTCTAGGGTTACTACAAGTTGTGATGAATTGAGTGACAGAAATTTTCATACACACACACACACACACACACACACACACATCTATATCTATATCTATCTATCTATCTATCTATCTATCTATCTATCTATCTATCTCTGTATATTCCAGTTCATTGACTTTGCTAGATTGTGTCCAAATATGAAGTCATTCAATCTCAGTAAACTCTTATTGTCACCAAAATGTTCTGAATGAAAATATTAAAACAGAGAATAAGTTCCTCCCAAGTCATACCCAACACTTAATAAGAAGTCAGTGCTGTAGAGTTGACACTGATGTTTCTGTTACTTTGATGTCTACAAGCTGTCAAATATATCTACCTGTTTTAATGCTTTGGCTTTTTTTATAATTTGGTGGCAATTTGGATATCAGATGTTTATTTGACTATATTTTAGTTAAAAGTTAGTTATAAAACTCAAGATAAAATCATTGGAATATCAAAGAATATTAACCTGACTAAATTAAGGAGGAAAAGAAATCTCATTCATTCCTGTTCTGGGTGTATAAGACAGATTAATCATGGAATTCTTCTGTTTGATACCTATAATTGTTGCATTTTAATCACAAAATTTCTATTTTCCATTTTATCCTGTTACCAACTGGTATCCCTTTAATAATCTTTTTTAAGTTTACCACAACTTTTTGATCATCAAACTCTGTAAATATAATGTAATTTAGAATATTTTAAGCAAAAAACTAGATATCCAGCTTCAATTATTTCACAGTTTTAGGCACTAAATGGCAATTGTAGTCTATTTTACCATGACTGGGATCTGGCCCACCTTTTATATATTGTGAACTTGTGAAAATAAATGCTTAAATATTATCTGTGCTAAAAAATGAACATAAATTTAGCCTTAGTCACATTGATAAGGTGTACAAAGATTGAAACCAAGGTAGGAATAATGAAGCACAAGTAGATCACATATATACAGGAGCTACTGAACGTATTCAATAAGAAATACAAATATGAGTTATGGGAGTTGGAATTAAAGAGTTCATAGGTAGTATAAAATGCATTCAGGAGTTTCAGAAGGGCCATTTTAGTACCATATGATGAGTATGTAGGCAAAGAACTGTCCAAATGGCATGAGCCTAGATAAGTTCTACAATCTTTTTATTCAGATATCAAACAGAAATGATTCTACTTTTTACAAGTATTTTCTGTGATTTAATTGTAGAATACAAAGTCATTACTGAGTATAATTCCTGGTGAAGAGTAAACACTGAATACTGACTAGCAGTAAATTGGTCAATTCAATAGGTCCCCAACAATGGCACTGCAGGCACTTCACACAGTAGGGAGGAAGAAGAAATAGCTGCAGTAAGCAACAACTCAATAAAGCTTAGACATTCCTTACGTTTGAAAACCCACCCTGAATCTGGAGACAAATAGGTGTGGTATAGTATAGCCATAGGGAAATTCATTAACCATGCACCTATGTAGAACACTTAAATTCTATATTTGATAATTATGTTCCACTAGTAGACAAATTCTTAACTTCTTTGTTTCCTTATCAAATAGACATGATAATTTCTGTATGAAATGAAATATTATGTCTCATTTTGCAGTGTTAGAAATGAAGAAAATTGAAGTTAAATGAGCTATAAAGGTTAGCCATGTGACTTAAGTGATTGTACTAGCAGACTTTTATGTACTTTAGAGAACTGCAGGATAAACTGTAAGATCCTGTATTTTAGAATCTTGGGATAAATATTCCAAACTCCTGAATTCCTGTTTTCTTCTCACCAATATTATTTTTTGGCATAACTATTTAGCATACATGTTCTAAGAGAAAAGCACATGGTCAAAAGAGAGAAGGCATGGTCAACAGTTCTTTTTGTAGGTAGACTTTGCTCTCTTTTGCTTGTGTTTTTCTATCCCTTGTGCAATAAAGTCATTACATAGGGTATAGGTCCCCACTAAGCCTGCTGACACATAAACAAGGAGTTATAGCTCATAGGTCCCAGCACTCTTTCTTTTTCAAGACAAGGTTTCTCTTTATAGCCCTGGCTGTCCTGGAACTCACTCTGTAGACCAGGCTGGCCTTGAACTCAGAAATTCACCTGCCTCTGCTTCCCAAGTGCTGGTATTAAAGGTGTGTGCCACCACTGCCTAGTCCTAGCACTGTTATGAAGTTTTTTTTTTTTTAGAGGAAGTAGAAAATTCTCTGAAAGAGCTCAGTTGATCTAAATGTGATTATGTGCTTACTTATCAACCACTATTACCTGGATAGCAGACCCTTCCATTGGATGAGCCTGGGTCATGTTTTCCTAGTATGTAAAGTGATCCATTACTAGAAGGCCTTTCAATCATAGGTAATTGGAATAGATTTCTGTTGCATAAAGAAAATAATATGAAAGACAAGTTAGTTCTACTTTTGAGTGTTCTAAATCAAATTTTATTACTTCCTAATGCATGAGATTATTCACTCCCACCATTAAAATGAAGTGTGTGGCAGAGTGAAAATAGTTACAGCCCTGTGTGGTACACATTATACCTGAATTTCCCTACTATGAGAATAAGCTTGTTAAATTAAACTATTTCAGCACAACTGTACTTTTTTCCACCATTAAGATTTAGAGCACTCTATGTGGAGCAGAGTTTGAGGGAAAGACAGTCCAGAGACTACACCACATAGGGATCCATACCATATACAGTTACAAAACACAGACATTATTATCAATGCTCATAAGTGATTGCAGACTGGAGTTGGATATAGCTGCCACCTGGGAGGATCTGCTATTGGATGACAAACATAGATGGGGACACTCTCAGCCAGCCATTGAACTAACAACAGGGTCTCCAATGAAGGAGTTAGAGAAAGGACCCAATGAGCTGAAGGTGTTTGCAGCACCATAGGAGGAAGAACAATATGAGCCACCCAGTACTCCCAGATCTGCCAGGGACAAAACCATCAACCAAAGAGTACACATGGAGTTACTCATATCTCCATACACGTAGGCAGCAGAGGATGGCTTTGTTGGACATCAAAGGAAGGAGAGGCCCTTGGTCCTGGGAAGGCTCGATGCCACAGTGTAGGGAAATACCAGGACAGGGAAGTAGGAGAAGATTGATTGGCGAACAGGAGGAGGGGAGATGGGCTATGGGATTTTCAGGGGTGTGGGAACCAGGAAAGGGAACAACATTTGAAATGTAAATAAAGAATATATCTAATTAAAAAAAAGATTCAGAACACTCATACCACAGTAAATAAGATGTTATTCTTCTATATACTACCTCCATATGGACATACTTTAGACATCCTAAAAAGAAATGTTAACAATCTCAGTTTCTAAAATATAATAGGTAATAGTGTGAATTTTTTTCTCAGAATCAATTTCCTGGATAAAAATATCAACATATTGAAATAGTTTTGAAAACTATTAGATTAGTTTAGATACCTAAGCTATTAGGCATCTTAGTCTTAGATTGTATACCAGAACCACTTTAAAAATTAATTCTTACTTTTCAGCAAGTTATTGTAAGAACTCTGAAATCCCCACTTGAATATATCAGACTTTTGTTAATGAAAATAGCTATAGATAAATGGTTATGTTCTTAGTCTCAAACACACAGTTTAAAAGAACTATTAAAAAGCAGGCAAAAATCAAACGTTTTTCTATTTCTATTTATGGAGTATAAAGATCATGACAGTATATGGTATCTTAGTTTTGTAAACTTTTATTTGTATGTGTATGGTGAAGTGAGTGGTTTGCATGGGTGTACATGCCCTTATGTATACATGTAAAGACCAGATATAAATACTCAGTGTTATGCTGGTTAGTTTTTTGGCCACTTTACATAAACTTGGTTCATGTGGAAAGAAGAACACTCAACTGAGAAAATGCTTCCTTGACAATGGCTGTAGGAAACTCTATAGGGGCCTTTTTAAAAATAATAATTTATGTTAGAGGGCCCAGACCTTAAAATTGTTAAGCAGCTAGTCATGTGAGGTCTTACAAAGATAGCTGAACTTGAAAATTAAAAGAAAACCAGTGAGATTTCTTCCAAAGTTTCTGCATCCACTGCTGCTTGAGATCCTGCTTTGACTTTCCACAATGATGTAATAGAAGCCACAATGATATAAAAGCCAAATAAGCCCTTTCCTTCCCAATTTCCTTTTGGTTATGGTCTTTATTACAGCAAGAGAAAACAAGTGTAAGAGGTATCTTTAACTGTCCTCCATTTTATTTTCTGGAGACAGGGTCTATCACTGAACCTGGAGATTGTATTTGAGGCTAGATTCTCTGGCCATAAAGCCCATGGAACCTCCTGTCCCTATCTCTGGAACATAAAAACGAGTAATACTGCATTCAACTTTTATGAAAGTGCTTAGAATCTGAGTTCAGAATCTTCATTCTTTTTCAGCAAACACTGAACAATGAGTTGTCTACCCAGAACACTATTTGAGGTTTTGGGAGCAAATAGCCTTTTAAGCCAGAGAAATTATGGAAATATTAAAGCAGAATTAATTCTGGGTTTATTAATTGTTATAATTATAGGAGCAGAATTTTTAGTTTGTTACCCGCACTTGATAATTATTTTACTATGCATAACTATCCTAGATGTTCAGCCCCTCATGGTACCTTCTCCAAAATCGACCATATAATTGGACACAAGACAGATCTCAACAAATATAAAAAGATCGAACTAATCCCATGCCTCTTATCAGATCACCATGGAGTAAGAGTGTTCTTCAATAGCAACAAAAACAACAGAAAATCCCCATACACTTGGAGGCTGAACAATATTCTACTCAATGATACCTTAGTCCAGGAAGAAATAAAGAAAGAAATCAAAGAATTCTTAGAACTTAATGAAAATGAAGGCACAACATACCCAAATCTATGGGACACAATGAAAGTAGTGCTTAGAGGAAAACTCATAGCCCTGAGTGTCTCCAAAAAGAAACAGGAGAGAGCATATATTAGCAACTTAATGGTGCACTTGAAAGCTCTGGAACAAAAAGAAGCAATTTCACCCAGGAGGAGTAGAAGACAGGAAATCATCAAACTCAGGGCTGAAATCAATCAAGTTGAAACAAAGAGAACCATACAAAGAATCAACAAAACCAGGAGCTGGTTCTTTGAGAAAATCAACAAGATAGATAAACCCCTAGCCAGACTTACTAAAGGGCACAGAGACAGTATTCAAATTAACAAAATTAGAAATGAAAAGGGAGATATAACAACAGAAACTGAGGAAATTCAAAAAATCATCAGATCCTACTACAAAAACCTATACTCAACACAACTGGAGAATCTGGAGGAAATAGACACTTTGCTAGACAGTTACCAAATACCAAAATTAAACCAGGATCAAATAGATCGTCTAAACAGACCCATAACCCCCAAAGAAATAGAAGGGGTCATAGACAGTCTTCCAACCAAAAAGAGCACAGGACCAGATGGTTTTAGTGCAGAGCTCTATCAGACCTTCAAAGAAGCCCTGATACCGATACTCTTCAAACTATTCCACAAAATAGAAACAGAAGGAACACTACCCAACTCATTCTATAAAGCCACAATTACCCTGATATCAAAACCACACAAAGATCCAACTAAGAAAGAGAACTACAGGCCAATTTCTCTTATGAATATCGATGCAAAAATACTAAACAAAATACTTGCCAACCGAATCCAAGAACACATCAAAACGATCATTCACCATGATCAAGTTGGCTTCATCCCAGGGATGCAGGGATGGTTCAATATACAGAAATCCATCAATGTAATCCACTACATAAACAAACTCAAAGAAAAAAACCACATGGTCATCTCATTGGATGCTGAAAAAGCATTTGACAAAATTCAGCATCCTTTCATGCTAAAGGTCTTGGAAAGAGCAGGAATTCAAGGCCCATATCTAAACATAGTAAAAGCAATATACAGCAGACCAGTAGCCAACATCAAGGTAAACGGAGAAAAACTTGAAGCAATCCCACTAAAATCAGGGATTAGACAAGGCTGCCCCCTCTCACCATATCTCTTCAATATAGTACTTGAGGTACTAGCTAGAGCAATTCGACAACAGAGGGAAGTCAAAGGGATACAAATCGGAAAGGAAGAAGTCAAACTATCACTATTTGCAGATATGATAGTATACTTAAGTGACCCAAAAACCTCCACCAGAGAACTCCTGCAACTGATAAACAACTTCAGCAAAGTGGCTGGCTATAAAATCAACTCAAGCAAATCAGTAACCTTCCTATACGGGAAGGATAAGCAGGCCGAGAAAGAAATTAGGGAAATGACACCCTTCACAATAGCCACAAATGATATAAAGTATCTTGGAGTGACGCTAACCAAACATGTGAAAGATTTATATGACAAAAACTTCAGGTCTCTGAAGAGGGAAATTGAAGAAGACATCAGAAAATGGGAAAATCTTCCATGTTCGTGGGTTGGCAGGACTAATAGAGTCAAAATGGCAATCTTGCCCAAAGCAATATACAGATTCAATGCAATCCCCATCAAAATCCCAACTCAGTTCTTCATAGAGCTAGAAGGAGCAATTCTCAAATTCATCTGGAATAACAAAAAACCCAGGATAGCTAAAACTATCATCAACAGCAAAAGAACTTCTGGGGGAATCAATATCCCGGACCTCAAGCAATATTACAGAGCAGTGGTATTAAAAACTGCATGGTATTGGTTCAGTGACAGGGAAGCGGATCAATGGAATAGGATCGAAGACCCAGAATTGAACCCACACATCCATGGCCAATTGATCTTCGACAAAGGAGCTGAAAACATCCAGTGGAAAAAAGATAGCCTTTTCAACAGATGGTGCTGGCTCAACTGGAGGTCAACATGCAGAAGAATGAGAATTGATCCACTCTTATCTCCTTGCACTAAACTCAACTCCAAGTGGATCAAGGACCTCCACATAAAACCAGACACACTAAAACTAATAGAAAAGAAACTGGGGAATACCCTTGAAGACATCGGCTCAGGGGAAAAATTCCTGAACAGAACACCAATTGCTTATACTCTAAGAACAAGAATAGACAAATGGGACCTCATAAAATTACAAAGTTTCTGGAAGGCAAAAGACTCTGTCAAAAGGATAAATCAGCAACCAACAAATTGGGAAAAAATCTTCACCAACCCCACATCCGACAGAGGGCTAATCTCCAATGTATACAAAGAACTCAAGAGGTTAGACCCCAGAAAACCAAATAACCCTATCCAAAAATGGGGTACAGAGCTAAACAGAGACTTTTCACCTGAAGAAATTCGGATGGCTGAGAAACACCTTAAAAAATGTTCAACATCACTAGTCATTAGGGAAATGCAAATTAGAACAACCCTGAGATTTCACCTCACACCAGTCAGAATGGCTAAGATTAAAAACTCAGAAGACATCAGGTGTTGGCGAGGATGTGGAGAAAGAGGAACACTCCTCCACTGCTGATGGGAATGCAAGCTGGTACAACCACTCTGGAAATCAGTATGGCGGTTCCTCAGAAAACTGGGCGTGAATCTTCCGGAGGACCCAGCCATACCACTCCTGGGAAAATACCCAGAAGATTCACCAGCATGCAATAAGGATACATGCTCCACTATGTTCATAGCAGCCTTATATATAATAGCCAGAAGCTGGAAAGAACCCAGATGTCCCTCAAAAGAGGAATGGATACAAAAAATGTGGTATATATACACAATGGAGTACTATTCAGCCATTAGAAACAATGAATTCATGAAATTCTTAGAGAAATGCATGGAGCTAGAGAACGTCATACTAAGTGAGGTGACCGAGTCTCAAAAGAATACCCATGGTATACAGTCACTGATAAGTGCATATTAGCCTAGAAGCTTGGAACACCAAAGACACAAATCACATATCAAGTGATGTCTCACAAGAAGAAAGGAGTGGACACTGGTGCTAGAATGGACCAAAACATCATTGTGGGAGTGTACAAGAACAGTAAGGTGGGAGGGGGTGGATGAGGGATCAGGGGGAGGGAAAAGGACATGTGGGACCTTTGGGGGTGGGGAACCAGAAAAAGGGAAATGAATTGTAAATATAGAATATATACAATAAAAAAAAAGAAAAAAAAGGATACTTTTCTTCAGCTTCCTGTTTCTGACAGGGAGAACCATTTTTCCCTTATATATCATTAGGGTCACACATGAGACTCTACAAGAAAAACTTAATAGGAAAAGAACATAAATATTATTCAATAAGTTTTATCTGATAAACCAAAAAAACCTGAATATATGCCTATTTTTATGCCAACTCTGATGTGGCAGATACTGTACAAGAGTGTCATTGGACAAAGATCCTATATTATCTGCTAGTAGGGAGAACTTAGCAAAGTTTGTTCCTGTTTATATCTGTTTTCCTGAGTCTTTGGAGACAAAGGCATACCTGGTTTTGGATATAGGGTAGATATATCTGAAATGAAGATTTGCTTACTTTGGGGAATGTTCAGCTAGGTTTTGTGTCTTCATTCAGAAGGTTGTAGAAGATTTGTGGAAAACAATCTCTTCCAATTCATGCCATTTTATCAACATATTTTGAATCTATCATACCCAAATGATTAGATAGATAACAAAATTATTGTTATGAGTGTTAAGCATGCTCAGATCTGTACATTTATATTATGCATCTGTTAAAAGTTTTTGCATCTCACTTTTTACTTTTCTGAATTTACAATTTCAACTATAAACATTAAATAAATTCAATTTTCTACTTTTTTCTAATTTGAGAAGTGGTTAGCACAAAACAGGTCAATGATAGTGAAAGTTTGTAGTGTTGCATTTCATTATTTCTTATTTGATATGAATTGTTTTGACTGACACTAAATCTCAATTGAATGCAATGTTAAGAAAATATCAATTCAGTATCTCATTTTCTGTCTGATGTTTGGTACTATTTACAGAATCCTCTTCTAAGTTCTGGAAACATAATGATCTTTCAAGTCATTGAAGTACAGCCTGGATTAATTTAATACCATATATTGCTGGTCTAGTAGGAATTCCTCTTGCTTATAGGCCATTGGAGATATTTTACGTTCTTTACTTGTAAATCATCGGTATTCTAAATTTTCACTAAATAAAATTACAAATAACAAATAAGCAATATGGTAACACGTCTCTACTGTATTTACAAAGTAGGATATTCTCATAACACACTTTGATCATTATTGAGCAGTAGTCACTTTGCAGAAGAACACTATGTAATGTTAACACCCACCATTTTCTACTGTCCCAACAACATACAACTTGGCTCAAAATATCTTCCATTAGTACACAAATGTACTGCAGGGAAGAAGATCACATAATGAGTGGAGAGGCTTGCGTTTCAAAGGTTCTACCATAGACTGGAATATTTAAGGAGTTGGCATTGACATAAAGATACTGATTACTTGTATCTTTGCTGACTAATATTTAGACATTTCTTGTTCATTTTACTTTCTTGTTTTCCCATTGATCCTTTTTATATTTTCTACATCTTCTGTGTTTTGATATATTACTCTTCCTTTGTCTTTCTATATCCTATTTGAATTCACATTTTCTCTATGATACATCAAAATATTGACATATAATTCTGAATTTCTATCTTTATCTCTCATTTTGTAAAATTTTTATCACACATCTGCTAATTCTCTAATGGGCTTTTGTAGTTTTAGTTATTTAAATACTTATCATTCTACCCTTATTTGCTCAACTTTTCTTTCCCCATTGACTTCACCTTTGCCATATTTCACATTTGTTATTCATTTGTGTTTCTACTATTAAAATACTAGTAGAAAATTCTCATCATTATTCATCTTGGGCTTCTAGCATTTATATTATTGTCAAGGAGTCCATATATGTTTCTTTTATTTCCTTATAATATCTTACTTTTACTTACTTTTAATAAGTATCTTTGCTATTTTCCTAATTATTTCATACACCCAGATCTGTGTTGATATCCACCCAAAGCCACACCTATGTCCCTGGTCTGGACTGCCACCTGATGCACTGTATTGAGCTGGCCCCACTTCTCGAGTGGGAAGCATAGTAAACATTGCACTGATGAGTCTGTGAGTCCTCTAAGGGCCTACGCATGGGAGATCTGGCCCCACTCTTAGTCTGCTGTGGAGTGGCTTGGCTAAGGAAGAGATGCCCTCCACTACCCCTCTACCCTTGGCTTCTGTGACAGGTGGGAGAGTTGGCCCTGAGTTTGAGAGCAACAGAGCTGTCCCTTCCCCTCATTGGTTGTAATATGAGGGATCGCTCACCTAGGAATCACAGTATTGCTGGGCTTGCTGTTGAGTATGCAAGTGAGCCTGCTGAAGACAGAACAGTAGAGCTGTGCCTGCTCCTTGCTGGCTGTGTAACTGGATGAGCAAGCAGCAGTAATGCTGGAGAGCGCGCAGGCTCAGAAAAGGTGACTAGCCGACCAACTCAACTACCTTCCAGGCCCAGATCCTGAGCTTTAAGTTGGTGCACCACAAAATCTACTCCATCTATCATCTCTTGATCATATGGAAGGGCCATTCCTGTAGATCCAAAGGTGCAGGATCTCCATGACACAGGCCAACAACAGAATATCGAAGAGGAGACCTTGTGATGATCCACTGTAAATAGTGTAGCAGAAGCCACAGGCCTCAAAATGGAGCAATGACTCACTGCGATGAACATAAGCAATAAACGTGTGGACAAAAGTGTATACTGTGTGTCACAGTGTGACAGACCTCGTGACAAGACCTTTTGCTCTCTTATTCTATCTTATTTTATTTTCTTTGAAGGGGGCATGGCAAGGGCAAGGGCAGATATAAAGGGATGGGGGATGAGTAAGGTTGGGGTGCATGATGTGAATTTCACAAAGAATCAGTTTTTTAATTAGATATTTTCTTTATTTACATTTCAAATGTAAATAAATCCTTTTCCTCATTTCCCCACCGAAATCCCCCTATCCCATCCACCCTCCCCCTGCTCACCAAACCATTCACTCCCACTTCCCTGTCCTGGTATTCCCCTACACTGGGGCATTGAGACTTCACAGGACAAAGGGCCTCTACTTTCATTCATGTACAATAAGGCCTTCCTTTGCTACATATGTGGCTGGACACAAGGGACCCTACGTGTGTTGGTGGTTTAGTCCCTGAAAGCTTTGAGGGTACTGGTTGGTTCATATTGTTGTTCCTCCTATGGGGCTACAAACCCCATTCAGTCCCTTATGTCCTTTCTCTAGCTCTTCCATTGCTCAGTGCAATGGTTAGCTAAGAGCATCCACCACTGTATTTGTCAGGCACTGTCAGAGCCTCTCAGCAGACAGCTATATCAGGATCCTCTCAGCAAGCACTTGTTGGCATTCACAATATTATCTGGGTTTGGTAACTGTATATGGGATAGATTCCCAGGTGAGGCAGTCTCTGGATGGTCTTTCCTTCAGTCTCTGCTACACATTTTGTCTCTCTATCTCCTCCCATGGGTATTTTGTTTCCCCTTCTATGAAGGACTGAAGAACCCACACTTTAGTCTTCCTTCTTCATGAGCTTCATGTGGTCTGTCCCTCAACAGAGGAATGGATACAGAAAATGTGGTACGTTTACACAATGGGAGTATTACTCAGCTATTAAAAACAATGAATTCATGAAATTCTTAGGCAAATGCATGAAACTAGAAAATATCATCCTGAGTGAGGCAACCCAATCACCAAAGAATGCATATTCTTTGTGCTCACTGATAACTGGATATTAGGCCAGAATCTCAGAATACCCAAGATACAATTCACAGACCACATGAAGTCCAAGAAGAAGAATCCGTCTTAATGTTTTTAAAAATTGGCAATATATGGCTTCTCAGAGAAGCATAATCCCCTGTATCTCCAATTAAACTGAAATAGACTTCTTCAATGCTTTAAGCAGAGTTCAATGGGGCATCCTAATAGGGTCATGAAAAGGGCAGATCTGAGGGTAATTAGGATTGGTTAGACCTAGTTCATATAGTTTCATGGGGGATTTGTATTAGTAACTGGCCTAGTGACTATTGTGGTATTTGTTAAAGAATGTGGTTGGTTTTTGCCCTTGTCCATAAATTTGCCTGAGGCTAAATTGAAGTTTTTGATTACTGGTATTGGCAGAGAAGATTTCAAGATAGGTAGTATCAACTCTATTATGTGTTTATTAATGGTCACTCTTAATACAGATCTATAATGAAAAGGAACAGGGTATCTCTTTGATGTTTCAAAGCCCATGCCATTCTCTCTCTCTCTCTCTCTCTCTCTCTCTCTCTCTCTCTCTCTCTCTCCCTTTTCTTTCCATCCCTTCCTATACTGCTTCTCTGCTTTGTAACATGATGCAACTCTCAGCTACTGCTTTAGCAACTGCCTGCATGCTCTGGGCCTTGATAACAATTGACTGTACCTTCAAACTATCAGCAAGCACCTATTAAATTATTAAATGCTTTCTTTTGTAAGAGATACCTTGGTCATGGCATCTTTTCAGCATCATGGTTTTCTGGATTTAGAGTTATAAAGAGATTTAGAATCTCCCTCTATGGTTTAAGAAAGCTACAGAAGACAGGTGTATGTCAATCAAGGTTGTACCTATATGGAGGCCCAGAGAAGCCATTGCATGAATCTGTGAAGGTGAAGACTAAATTGTGTTGAAGACACAATTTTTGGACTTCTGAATCATGGGATTCCTGCTGCAGCCTGAATGTGGAACCAGCATAAGAAAGAGAAGTATTCTCCAGTCAACAAAACTGAAAATTGAAGATCTACATAGTACTTTGACATCACTTAAAAGATGGAAAATGTAGAATTTGCCCTGCTGATTTTCAGTCTTGCTATGGTTTCAGTATTTTCTCATTATGCTCCCTTTCCTCCCATTTTGAACAGCAATATATATTCTAATCAATTGTGTGTTGGAATTATGTGATCTGATTTTTCCTTTTGTTTTTAGATGGGGTTATAATTAGTAGATTGCCACAAGTCTCAGAAGAGAATTTAGACTTTTAAGCAGTCTTGAGATTGTAAAATAGTATAAGGGACTTATGAAGCTATACCAAGTGCATTTTACATTATGATATGATTATAAACCTATTGGACCAGGAAGTCAAATGTGGTAATTTGCATATAAAGGGCTCCTATAGTTGAATGTTCACTCACTAGACAGTGATACTATTAAATAGATTAAAAGGATTAAGAGTAGGATCTTCTTGGAGGAAGTGTGTTTCTGGAAGTGGGCTTTGTGGTTTCCAAAACCCTTGCCAAGCCCAGAGTCTCTCTCTGCCTAATATAATCATACAGTTCTCATCTACTGCTTCAGCATCTCTCTGCACACTCTCATTATCACTGCTGCAATAATAGTGAACTAAACTTCTGACTGTAATAAGCCTCAAATTAAATGCCTCTTTTATAAGAACTGCCTTAGTCATGGTGTCTTAACACAGTAATAGAACAGTTCTTGGTTTTATTTTAAATATAATTTAACATAAAATGTTGCTTGATTATCAAATAGCATTCATTTTGCTTCTTTGATCTTCCTGTTTACTCTTCTGATCTTGCTGCCATACTCTTAATTGACCCCTTGTATTCTTAGCTATTTCCTTTCTACTTGCATGGCATATGTATCCATTATCTTCTTCCTGACCCTTTAAACTTTCCCCCCTTTTTATGGTTGTCTTTCTAGTTTTAGGACCTAAAAAGACTTCTCACTCATATATATGCATAAAATTTAAAATTTTATACATAAACATTAAAAATTGGTGTTTAGTTACTTTCTGATGATTTGAGAAAGCATAGTGACCAAGAACAACATTATATCAAGGACCCAATGTCTCAGACTCATGTGAATGACAAAGCCTTCCTTTAGTTCTATGGCTTCCTTTAGTCCAAGTGTAAGAGTTGAGAGTATTTGCAGATTCAATTTTTTTTGGCTTTTTTGGATTTGGTTTTTCTGAGACAGGGTTGCTCTGTATAGCCCTGGCTGTCCTGAAGCTCTGTAGACCAGACTGGCCTCAAACTCAGAAATCCGCCTGCCTCTGCCTCCCAGAGTGCTGGGATTACAGGTGTGTGCCATCACCGCCCGGCTCACATTCAAGTTTTTATGAATGATTCACCATGGTGTGAAAAATCCAATAATTTCAGCTTCCTTCTCTTTGATATTTGCAGCCTAAGAGTGTTTTCCTGTAGAGAACTATTTCTAAGGCTTATTGACTACTCTTCTTTGTGGTGTACATAAAAAAATACATTGTTGAATATTTGATGCAGTTCTGTTACAGTATACACAGCTCCACTGAATTAAACTTTTCTGTGTGTGTTTGTCTATCTTTTCTTCATTCCCTTGCTATTTTTAGTCAGATTTCAAGGACCAACTCATGCTGAATGCAGCATGTGAATATGTGTATTTATATATGTAGGTGAACATGCATGTACCTACTTGTATGTGGAGGCCAGAGGTTAATGTTAGATGCCTGTCTTTGATCAGTTTCTAATTTTAGATCTTAACACAGAGTCTCTCATTGAACCTAAAGCTTATTAATTGGCTAGGCTGGCAGACCAATGTCAGGAATCTATTTCTACCAACATTCCTCATTCAGTAGTGACAGGCACATTTCGTCACGCCTGGCTTTTCAATAGGGTGCTAGGGATCCAAAATCACATTTTAATATTGGCACAGCAGCATTTTGCTCGTTGAGCCACCCCAATCCCTAGACCCTGATGCTAAAGTTTTTTGGTTACTTGTGCTCTAGTAAATAACCTCACAATCATGCAAGGAATTCTAATGAATGAGGATGAATCTAATGATGATGTCAAATTGGAAAGAAAGATTTCAGAGGCATATGGAGGGGGAGTGAGAAGAAAATAAGGAGCAAAATTAAGTTTAAATTATTGACTTATACAAACTGTTAAAAAACAAATGGAAAAAGGAAAAGAAACATAA
Source organism: Apodemus agrarius (assembly GCA_964023405.1). NCBI lineage: Eukaryota > Metazoa > Chordata > Mammalia > Rodentia > Muridae > Apodemus > Apodemus agrarius. The sequence continues at coordinate 163,463,112 of OZ030008.1, read as the reverse complement.
ATATTGACCTCATATTATTTTAATCATTTTCTATTCAGTTTATTCATCCAAGTATTGATAGTTTTTTTATGTTATTAGTAATATTAGTAGATTGACTTACTTTTGTGTGTGTATGGGTTTTACTTGTTTGTGCACCATGGACATATCTGGGGTCCAGAAAAATATACCTGTTTCACTGGAACTCAAGTTACAGTTGCTAGCCACTGTGCTGCTACTAAGAGTTGAACTTGGCTCCTCCGGAAGAACAGCCAGTACTCTTAACTGCTGAGGCATCTCTCCAACCCTGGTACAGAATTTTTGTAGTATTTTACATATTCCAGATATTAATTCCATTTTGAAGTAGAGATGGTAATAATATTTTTTTGATTCTGGATGCTGTCCATTCACTCTAAATAGAAATTGTTGATTTAATGTAATCATTTTTGATAATTCTTGGGATTATTGCCTTTAATTTAGAAAACTCTTGGCTATTTATGACTTGAAAACACAAAGCTCTATGATTAAAAATTTTTTGTTCATTACTCTTCTACCCATATGACTTACAGAATATTGACGTTATGGAGGTGGAAAGGCTGTAAAAGCCAGAGGTTGGGGACGACTGCTGTGAAATGGCATTTTGTGGACATCAGAGGGGCATTTCATTCATGGATTCAGAATGGATATGGTTGCCTCCAGAAGATATGAGCATGAGATCTTCCAGCCAATCAGAATTCAAGCATAAATTAGGGACAAAGCTATGAAGTCTGACCTTTACCTGAGAAGCTTTGAAAACAGTAGCCTCTTAGTTTAGGAAGAATCCTGCTCTCTTCTAGTACTCATTCGTAGACTTCCTGCTCAATGGATTGCCTTATGTGCAAGCACATATTGTCAGGTAGAATTCAGTGGTTTATATAAAAGAAGACATGTAGTTGGGACAGATATGTGCTAGGGGATTTTTTTATGGGACAGTGGGGCCTTATGTAAAAATATACTATGCATGTATGAGTTTCTCAGTAAATGAATAAAAATGTAAAAAACAAATATTTATAATGCAGAAAGTAGTTGTGCTAATCCCAGAGGTACTGCAGTTACCTTCTCTTTTTGACTAGAACTAATCAACCCTTCTCAGGTTTTGGTTTGTTTTCTTTGTTTGGGTTTTTTGTTTGTTTATCAAAAATCTATGATAAGGACCAGTAATAGACAAGATGATTAAAAAGCTGAGAACTTTGTTATTATAAATGTCAATATATATTATGAATACTTTTTTCTACATTCTTTGTTTACATTACAAATGATTTCCCCTTTCCTGGTTCCCCCCTACCCATAAGTCCCATAAGCCCTCTTCCCTCTGCCCATTCCCACCCTCATCAAACCCCTTCCACTTCTCTGTCCTGGTAATCCCCTGCATTGCTGCATCAAGCCTTTCCAGGAACAGGGCCCTCTGCTTTCTTCTTCTTGGGAATCATTTAATATGTTAATTGTGTCTTGGGTATTCAGAGCTTCTGGGCTAATATCTGCTTATCAGTGATTGCATTCCATGTGTGTTCCTTTGTGATTGGGTTACCTCACTTAGCATGTTATTTTCTAGTTCCAACCATTAGCCTAAGAATTTCATGAATTTATTGTTTTTAATTGTGGAGTAGTGTGTTATTGTGTAAATATACCACATTTTCTGTATCTATTCCTCCATTGAAGGACACCTGGGTTCTTTCCAGCTTCTGGCTATTTTTATAAAGCTGCTATGAACATAATGGAGCATGTGTCCTTATTGCATGCCAGGGAATCCTCTGGGTATATGCCCAGGAGTGGTATAACAGGGTCCTCCAGAAGTGTCATGCCCACCAGACTGATTTCCAGAGTGGTTGTACCAGCTTGCAATCCCACCAAGTATTCACATGGAATATAGATAGAACATTTAAAATTAATGAACAAATAAACTTGTATTCAAAAATTGTAAAACAATGAGAAACTGGTATGATAGCATATCTCTTTCAGAGATTATAAGAGAAATAAGTTCCACAATAGACCTCATGAGCACTATGTTACTTAGTGTTGATAAGGCATCATAAATACTATATGTAAAAAGTATAGTACAAAAAAGGATAAAGAGAGAGAGAGAGAGAGAGAGAGAGAGAGAGAGAGAGCTATTTTACCCCACACAGTTTCCTTGTTCAATGGATTTCATTTATAAAATTACAGTTTGACATAAAGTTTTTAAGAATTCCATAAAAACAGTAGCAAAGCAGAAACTCATTATAGGCTCTGATGAGCGGAGACTTCCTAGTTGACCAGCATTTAATGTTAATCATTCTTTAATTAAAAAAGCAAAGTGGAAAATATTATTTGAAAACACCATTACTTTTTAGAAAATAAGTAAAAATTGTAAAAATTATTTTGAATAAAAAAGTTTTAAGAACATTGGTCCATTACAGTGGGGATAACATCGCAAAACACCACAACAGGAACAGGAAGCTTGCTGATCCTGTCTTTTTCACATACAGGAAGCAGAGAAAATAAGAGCAGGAAGTGAGTCTATATACCCTTGAGACTTACCCCATGGTTGTAGTTCGTCCAAAAAGTACTCTTTTTGTAACCACAAGCCAGAATAAAACAATTTCTTCCTTATTTTTTTTTAATCAAAATGTTTTACCACAGCATCAGAAAAGTAATTAATACAGTTCATTCATGAAAGAATCATAGATTATGGTTTTATTCATTGTTCAGTGTAGAATGCTCATCATGTTTCATGGTTTTATGGTTCTTATCCATCTCAGAGAAAGTTTTCACTGACAAAAAGCCTTTGTTGGCCATAAATAAATGCTCATATTGTATTTTGTACTAGAAATTATATACATTTTTCCTTTCTTAATCTTAATGTTTTTCAGTCCATGGATAATTTAGGTCTGTGAATTTTGAAGAATATATATGGATTTTTCATGATATAAACACTTTTTTTTTGTTTCCTTCCTGGAGGTATGAGAGGTACCAGGCATTCTTATTTAAAATCAGTCACTCTTACCTTTTTGTTGTTGTTGTTGTTGTCTAGGGATAGGAGACTTACCTCTAAAAGTACTTGACTCATAGGCAAGAAGAAAATTCAAGCAAGGCCATTGATCAGTTTAAGGGTGCAGCCTTGCAACTTCCTTTATTTTAAGACTATGTAAGTTGATTCCTCTACCAAAATGAAGGTGTCTCTGAGTTTTTTCCAGGACTACCAATTTGTGGGCAGGGTATAGAAGAGATTTTATATCTAATTCTCTCCTAGCTATTCTATAGCTTCATGATAATGATGGGGTAAGGAAATGTTTCAAATTACACATGAGCTTAGTGGCTCAATTGTGTCAACATGTATTATGCATTTCTATCTATCTCAAAAGAACATTTGATTCATAAAATATTTTCTTCTCATTAGTTCAAAAAGCAATGAAAGCACTTGATAATTTATGCTGATATATTTCTGCTTCCAGCTTTAGATCATCCCAGCTTATAGCAAATTACTAATTATAGCCAGCTTGTACTTTAGTGTTGAGTTCTGTAGCTATCTGCAGCTACCACGGACTGGTCTCTGCAAGAGAAAACTATGGGATGGATGGGGAAAGCCACACAAAAAGAATTGGGTCAAGGAAACATTGCCTTTCAAGACCCAAATTTTAACAAATGTAACCCAATATATAGTCTGAAAGATTCCCTCCCCCCAGGCATGAGGTGGAGTCTTGGGAACTTGCTGGCTCCAGATCTCAGCATGTGGTTGGCTCTGGAATGCTTTCACAGCTTTCAGGTGAGGCTGGGTTGTTCTATATAGAACAAAGGGCCAGGAAATTCACAGGCTGAGCAGAGCAGAGGCGGAACCGTCTAGCCCAAACGCTGAAGTGGGGAAAGAAACTTCCCCCTAATTTATAATTTTTTTAAAACAACCAGTGGATAAATATATCCATCTAAAGAAGGTTGGTGTTTACCAGGGAGAAAAAGCAGAGACCTTCGCCCCCCTTAAGTATTAAATGATGTCCTTTTTGGGGGAGGGGAAATAGACTGTCTTATTATTATAAGGACGGTCTCTCGACATCGACCACTATGCAGCCAGGTATGCTTTTAGGGAAACTCAGACACAGGATTTCTTCCCTTTCCCTTACAGTGCCTCGCCTTGCACCTCAACTGGTGCCCATGTTTGCTTGAAAACAAACATGCATAGATCCATTTTTGGAGATCTACTGGTAAAGTAGGTGCTGCATGAATAGGTGGGCCTTTATAGCAGCCCACCTTCGAGTCCTGGAAGCGGTTGCTGTATCTGAAAGATACATGCTTGAAACACTAAAGGGAGAGATTAAAAGAAGAAAAAAACTTGGCTGTCTCTGGAAGGCCCAAGATATTTAACTTAATTGAAAATTTGTGATTCAGGCAACCAGGCCTGGCTGGTAAATTAACTGCTAGAAAACAAAACCGTTTGGACCATCTCTGGGAGGTGTCTAAATTAATTGTAAATTTATGATTCAGGCCATAGGGTCTGAGGCTTGTGAATTAGCTGTTAGAGAACAATTAGCCTATCTTCCCAACTATGGGAGAAGGGGCTTTGAGAACACTTTTGAATCAACCAATACTTACCAGCTGGTTCATGGTTCTGCAGCATTTCGTGGAAAAATTACAGACATGCCTTCTTCCCCAATATCAAGTCAGGATCATGTCATATGCGAATAAATGAACTTTTTAAATCTCACCTAGGCACCAGTATGTCTAGTTATAGGATGCCATATACTCAGCAAGGAGTTTCCTAGCATCTAAATTTTAAATTTTTCTTAAAAATACGCAAGCAATTTAAATGATATGGACAGGGATATAAACTCCCCTCTCTTTTTCTTTTTTAAGAAGATATTGTTTTAAAAAAATTTATATATTACCTCGTCTTTGAGGATAAAAAAGAATTAAATTGTCAAAGATGTCTCAAATGTTTGATAACCTTTTTAGATGGCCAGTTCTATTGTCTGTATTACTTTAAGTTAGAACGCCAAGCATATATCATAATATAAATTAGAAATATGATTATCATTTAACTGCAACAATTAAATAAGTCCTCTAGAATTAACACCATTATGTAGTAGGGGTAGAAATTGAGGGCATTTAAGAACAGATCTTTATAATTTGATGAGCACAAAAAATATAAAATTATTTTTAAGCCATTATTCTTTTTGATGATATAAAAACATGCACGTATAGCCAACTGTTTCTACACAGTCTGTCTGCGATACAAACTTAAGTGCCTTGCCTTTAGAGGTCTTTGCCCAGGCACCATTTTAAAGATTAACTATATCAAATATCTAGAATAGTTATTTTAAAAACATATCTTTTTTAAAATTGAATTATATTTGTATAAATGTAAAAATAAAGAACTAGCAGTATTAAGATAAAAGAATAATTCTAAGTAATTGTAAACCATGAGCTATATATATATATACGTATATTTGTTATTAATATATAAATAAAAGCTCAATTTTTTAACATTTTAAAAGTAGCTGCTAGAACACTCAAGTTAGTTATTTGTGCTGAAGCAGGGGGAACCTCAAAGGAATAAACGTGATCTAATTATATAAACTTTATTCCCATAGTTGATGTATTTTACACGGGATGCATGTATAGAAATATATAAAAGCCAAACTGTTTTCCAGAGCGGTTGTACCATTTTGCAATCCCACCAACAGTGGAGGAGTGTTCCCCTTTCTCCACATCCTTGCCAGCACCTGTTGTCTCTTGAGTTTTTAATCTTAGCCATTCTGACTGGTGTGAGGTGGAATCTCAGGGTTGTTTTGATTTGCATTTCCCTGATGACTAATGATGTTGAACATCTCTTAAGGTGTTTCTCAGCCATCCGAATTTCTTCTGGTGAAAATTCTTTGTTTAGCTCTGTACCCCATATTTTGATAGGGTTATTTGGTTGTTTGGGGTCTAACTTCTTGAGTTCTTTGTATATATTGGATATTAGCCCTCTGTTGGATGTGGGGTTGGTGAAGATCTTTTCCCACTTTGTTGGTTGCTGTTTTGTCCTTCTGACAGTGTCCATTACCTTACAGAAACTTTGTAATTTTATGAGGTCCCATTTGTCAGTTCTTGATCTTAGAGCATAAGCTATTGGTGTTCTGTTCAGGAACTTTCCCCCTGTGCCCATGTCTTCCAGGGTCTTCCCAAGTTTCTTTTCTAATAGTTTCAGTGTGTCTGGTTTTATGTGGAGGTCCTTGATCCACTTGGAATTGATCTTAGTACAAAATTGGGCATGTCACTTCCAGAGGACCCTGGCGTACCACTCCTAGGCATATACCCAGAGGATTCCCCTGCATACAATAAAGATACATGCTCCACTATGTTTATAGCAGCCTTGTTTATAATAGCCAGAAATTGGAAGGAGCCTAAATATCCCTCAAAGGAGGAATGGATACAGAAAATGTGGTATATTTATACAATGGAATACTACTCAGCAATTAAAAATAATTAATTCATGCAATTTGTAGGTAAATAGTTAGATCTGGAAAATATCATCCTGAGTGAGTTAACCCAATCACAAAAGAATACACAAGAAATGCAATCACTGATAAGTGCATATTAATGAGCCCAGAAGCCCTAAATACTCAAGGCACAATTAGTAAGTCAAATGATTCCCAAGAAGAAGAAAGGAGAGGACCCTGGGCCTGAAAAGATTGGATCCAGTTTTGTAGACCCAGAACAGAGAAATCGTGGGGGGGGGATGATTGGGGGATAGTTGGGGGGGGAGAGGAATTATGGGACATATGGTGGGGGGGGACTGGGAAAGGGGAAAGCCTTTGGAATGTAAACAAAGAATATAGAAAATAAAAATTAAAAAAAAGAAATATATAAAAGCAATTTGCAACAAATTATCTTTTTGGATAGCAATTATTAATTTTGCCTAAAAAGGCTTGCCATGCAATAGATCAAAAATTAATAATAATCTGATTGCTGCTTGAAGCAAGGAACAAACATTTTTATTAGGCTCCTGAAACATTCCTTTAAAATGCTTTTATAACATTTTATCAACACACCAACATTTCCATAGAAAGGTGCAAAAACTTTATTTGGAGAGGAAAAAAGGTGATTTTTATATTAATGTTTCTTTTGCGAATGAATGGCTATGAACATATATCATAAGCAGCTGATTACAGTAGCCTTTATTATCTGTAAAACTACCTATCCTTTGCCAGTTAATTTACATCTACCTTCAAAACAAATGTTCAAGTCCTTCTGTGGCAAGCTTAAAGTGATGTCTTAGCCAATTAACTTATTTCAGCAACTTTTGAAAATCATTTACTTCAATACCCACCCCAGCAAGGACCTTGAACAAGGTTCCTCAAATGCAAATATCTTCTAATCTGAGCCCATTATCTAAGACCAGACCCAAACCTACCTGTCTTGCAAGGACATGAGGGTCAAATAACAAACAAACTGAAACTGTAATTTCAGGGTTCCAGGAAAAATTCTACTTGTTTCATAGTAGTCAGAGGAGCCTGTTTGATATCAAATACATTTCCACTGAGATCTCCTTTTTAATCTTGGAGGGTTAAATCCTGCTTCTATCATTGTAGCTTACAAACCCGCGAAAAAGTAGCAACAGGCCTATATTGGCCACAGCTGTGTTTTAAACTTTATCATTTTTAAAATATGTTAAGAATCTTGGCCTTTAACCAGACTGCAAACTGCAGTCAACGGCACACTGGCAATTTTTGTCTTAACTCTTAATTTTCTCTTATAACACTAGAGCAACCATAACTTTGGAAGCAAAGCCCAATTTTAAACAATCCACCTTCCTTAAAATCAATGGCAAACACACCATTTTAACATTTTGAAGAGACATTATTTCATATCTTATTCCCTATAAGTCTGCTTTTTAGTCCAAAATTTACACAAAACACCACGCCAATTTAGAAGCATCTCAGAGGCTTGTATTCTATGAGTCTTGCATGCCATGTGCTCAAAATGGCTGTAACCTCGAGCTATCAGCTCCAAATTCGCCTCTTATTGCCAACTCTATACCGTTTAAATCATGCACAATAATTAATAACCCAATATTCTATAGTCAAAACATATAAAATATATTTATACCTTTAAGACCAATTATAAAATGTGAATAAAATGTGTGTTGCATCAGGCCACGTGTTGATGGTTAAACTAACCTTTTCTTAATAACATTATACCTTTTAAATTATGTCCAATGACTTATAAGCCAATTTTCTATATAGTCAAGACATGCAAAATATACCTTTAAGACCAATTATGAACAAGAATAAAACAATTATATTAATCTTATAAACTTAAACCAAACAGCTTTTTTCCTTTTTCTAGCTTTAATTTCGAAAGACTAAAAAGCACTTTGAACCAAAAACCACAATTGTAGAGATTTTTCTTTAAAAGAAACAAATTAATCCATTTGCTTTAGACTTGAGGCTGCTGGTCCCTTTTTTTAAAAAGCAGCTTTTTCCTTAACTATGCTTGACTCCAAGCTGAATGCCGGACACCCTAAATCAGCCTTTGCTGTGTAAACTGCAGCTAGACTAAGAAATAGAGCACTGATAGATGAAGTTTTTATTAATTTTTCTGTTTAACATGAAACATTTAGGCAAGTTATTCACATGACGCCAGGACACATACATGTAGACAGTTGGTGCACCAAAAATAGATGACATAGAAAGAACAGACAATATATAGAAAGGGAAGCATGCTTGTTATACAATTATATATTTTCCTTCTCTTTTTCTTTCATTTTCCAACCTTTCTTACAGCAGCTTTTAGAGGCTGCGGACATATGCCTATTTTTAAACCCTTTCCTTTTCACCTGAATAGCTCTTAATAACTGCAGTTACAATCCAGAACCTATACAGTTCTTCCCCATTTTCCACTGTCTGCCTCTAAGCAAGGGGTTTAGTGTTCGGTCAATACTGCCTTACTTAATCTGTATCCTCCAGATTTGCTCACCATGTAGGATACCATCTTTTTCCGTTTTTCTGCGAAGCTTCACTAAGACAGTGTCACCTTTCTCTTGAGTCCAGCCACACATCTGGGCGCCATTCTGTTGAGTTCTGTAGCTATCTGCAGCTACTGCACACTGGTCCCTGCAAGAGAAAACTATGGATGGATGGGGAAAGCGGCACAAAAAGAGTTGGGTCAAGGAGACATTGCCTTTCGAGACCCGAATTTTAATAAATGTAACTGAATATATAGTCTGGACAATTCCCTCCCCTCAGGCATGAGGTGGAGTCTTGGGATCTTGCTGGCTCTGGATCTCAGCAGGTGGTTGGCTCCGGAATGTTTTCGTGGCTTCCAGGTGAGGCTGGGTTGTTCTATATCGAACAAAAGGCCAGGAAATTCATGGACTGAGCAGAGCAGAGGCCGAACTGCCTAGCTCAAATGCTGAAGTGGGGCAAGGGACATTTTAAACTGAACTTCTTTGTCAATGTATTGTTTGGAATTCACAAATATAGTTATCCATAGAAATCATCAAAATACTGCTCGCACTCCTCCTTCCTTCCCTAATGAATCTCATGTAATTTTGAAGCAACAATTTAATTTTACAGTACAGTCTAATTAGATGGGCACAGAATTGGTTATATACATTGTTGTCGCTTCTATCTCTGACCCGCAGAAAAGAGCAATGACACAGCATTCTTCTCAAAGTGGTTTATTCAGGATCCTTACATCATGAATGCAGGAAAAAGGGGTCTCCTCTGCCCCCAAGCACAGTCCTTATATCTCCTCTAGCTCCACCCCATCAGTCGACTTTATGTAGTCTCTGTGGATAGGTCCATGTAACATGGCCTGATACTGCATCAGCAGGTGCACCTGCAGAGTTCATCTGGAAAGGTGTGGCAAACTCGGGAGCAGGAGGAAATCAGGTGTTAGTCATGAGACTTACCTGGAGTCCCAAGCGCCATCTTAGGACTGCTGCCACACCTGCTCTCCACATCTCCCCCTACTTTATGTAACAGAGAGCAGAGATCAGACAGCCATTGAATGAAAAGCAAATGAGGCACCAAGATAATGGGGGCAGTGCCTGACTTAGGAATCGACCCAGTCATCCACCAGCTCATTCCCATCTTTGGGTGTCTCTGCCAGCCTCCAGAAACCCCTGTCTTAGGTGGGTGTGGCCCTGGGAAGGTGCCCATCATTGGCTAGCTACCCAGCAATGTTATGGTTGCTGGTGCTTATGTGGGCTCCTTCTGGAGACCCGGCTGGAATTGCTGTGACAAAAGGCTCTCTATGTGGGAGCGCTGATAAGGCAACTAGAATTCCATTTGTTGGCAGAGAGAATGTCTGACTTGGGTTGCCCCCTGGAACAACATCCCTTACCCGTCATCGGAAGAACAAACAGCACAGGTTTGACCCCTGTCTTAGGTTGGTGGTGTGTCCAGGGAGTCTTACCTATCACTGACTACTTCTCTAGCATGCCAAGGCACACTTGAGGGAACTGGCCAGTCTCCACTGCTGCAAAAGCCTGAATTATCAGGGCTTGTGTTCTGTGCTGCTTGAACTGCATACAAAAGGCCAAGACACTAATAAGAATCAGGCATAGGGCAAGTCCAGCTAGTCTCACCATACTTTCAGTCAAGATGCAGCAATGGTGATCCATTCTGCTAACCCCCCAGTGAGGGACAAATCCACTCTGGTGGATAATTCTCTAATATTATAGAATTGCAACCTGTGGGTTGTGAACCCTTTGATAAACTTCTATCTCAAAACTATGATTCATAACAGTAGCAAAATTACAGTTCAAAAAATAGCAATGTAAGACCCAAAAGAAAAACGGGGTCACCCCAGCACCCCATGCCTTGGAAGGCGTCACCCCAATCACTCATGAAAAACAGTCTTGATGCAACAGGAAGAGGATTTTTATTCCAGAGGCTCTGGGGTTCACAACCATAGACCACGCAGGGTAAAAGACTGTGAGCCATGAGTGCAGAATCAGGACAGTTTTTATAGGCTTATAACAGAACCCACCTGACACAAACCACTCCATAGCTTCTAAGACAATCAGTTTAAATTATCCAAGCCCACGCTCTCTGAGAACCAATCAGTTTCCTATTGAAGCTGGATAGAAACTAGTTAGGTCATTTCCGCTTAGGTGGCCGCCACATACACATTTCCTGCTATGGGGCCAGGGTCACGCACAGGGTCACATATGTATATCCTGTTGTGCATTTCCTGATATGCATTTCCTGTTATGGGGCCAGGATTATGTGGTAGGTACTTGAAGACCTGAACACCAGCCAGGTGCAAGCCCCGCAGCCCACGTGAGGGTCATTTAAGAGTTAGGCATGGGGGATTCTTAGCTTGTAATTTTCATCCTTTCATTTCCCACTTCTTGTCTTGTTAATAGTTCTAATCTTAGAACTAGGAGAATTAAAGGTCAGCCTCCTCTGGGCTTGGAGGGCTCTTGTACTGATGCCTAAGCACCATAATCTGGATGGTGCTCACCTGTTCCCTGATGAAGGCAACTAACCTATTAACTATGTAAGGTCTAACTGTAAGCATCAGGAGCATTATCATTAGGGGTCCTATCAGGGCAGAAAACAGGGTAGACAAGAGTACAAGATAAGGGCCTTTCCACCAAATCTTAAGGTTTCCTGCATGGTGGCATCTAACATAGACCATATCTCCAACTTGGAAGTGATGTGGGACTTGCAGATCTCCTTCTCCTGAGTAGGCCTCTTGGACCTCGATTCCTCATCCACTGGAGCACCTTGAGCCTAGAGAACAAAGGCTGGGAAAGAAGCACATTTAGAGGCAGTTTCTAGAAGTAAAGGGGGCCACCCATAGAGCAATTTATAGGGGCCAGTCCAAACCATCCAGGGGTGTTCCCAACCTTGAAGAGCACAAAGGGTAGGAGAGCTATCTAATTATTAACTCCAGTCTCTGTGGTCAGTTTGATTAGGGTTTCTTTCATTAAGGTTCTAGCAACTGTTCCTGAAGTCTTCTTTCACAGATCCAGTAACCTGTCTGGAAGCAGTGAGGAGTCTCTGACATACCTGGAGCATTAAGGCAGACATTTTGAGCCAAATCTTATGTTGTGGTACACCTCCTGGGAGGACCCAGTGGATGACAAAGGAATTGGGGTAGCAAAGAGGATGTCCAGGGCGGTCAGGTTAAAATGGCAAGGACTATTCAGAAACAAGGGGAGAGGCACCACCCAGCATAAGCCAGTCTCCAAGGTCAATTTGGTTAATGTATCACATAGGGTTTTGTTTATTTTCTCTAGATGTTTTGAGTCCTCAGGACAGTACATCCACTAAAGTTTCCAATTAGTCGCCAATATCTCTGTCAATTTCTGACTTACCTTAGAAACAAAAACAGAACCATTGTCTGATCCAATTACCTTGGGTACTCTGAAACTCGGGAAAATTTCTTCTAACCCTGGCTGCTGTTTCCTGCGTGCTAGGGGAAGTCTCAACTCATCTAGATTAAGTATCTACAATGCTAGAAGATATTCATAACCATATTTTCCTGCCTTAGCTTTTATAAAACTTCTATATAGTCTAGGCTGTTCTCTTCTAGGTCTTTTGCCCTGTTTACTCTTTGCTGCATAAGCATTCACTTGCTGGCATACCTTACACTGTTCTATTAATCCCTCAAATGAGCTCATCTGTGCATTTGGCCTCGTGAGTCCTTGGCTTACTTTCTGGGGAGTATAATTCTCCCTTCTTGTGTGCACCTTCTCTTGGTAATAGTTGGTAGGGTGGCTAGCAATCTCAGTCCTTTTTTTCTTCAGCATATTTTAAGTGAGGCTATCTCTTAATTTTGTCCCATTTCTCAGTGGGTGTCTCTTGCAGACCCACAACCAGTATAGGCTCTTGTATATCCATTTTTGTAGCCATTTGCTCTGCCTGGCTATTGCCCACTGAGTCTTTTCCCTTTTGACGTCCTGGGCAGTGGGTAATACTCACTGTTGCTGGCTTCATTAGGGCATCTAAGAGGTCCAAGATTTCCTGTTGGTTTCCTCTGATGTGAGCAGTCCTCTTGGCATATACACCTGTGGATGTGGGCTGTGGCAAAGGCATACCTATTATCCATGTGGATGTTGATTTTCTTGCTGTCTCCAAGTTTCAAAGTCTTGTTTAGGTCAGTTAGCTCCACTTTCTGCATTGACATGCCAGGAGGTAAAGATTCTTCTACCCAGATGCCATTTGTGCTGTCCACCATAGCAGCACCTGCTTGTCTCTGTCTTTCATGGAGAAAATTGCTCCTGTCTGCAGCGACTTTCAGCAGGGGTCAGTCTCTCTTTTTGGGCCAGTTGCTGCAGCCCGTTGGACAGGAAGTATATCTGTCCTCCCTGCCATTTTGGAGAGTATGTCTTGCTGGGGTGACTTAAATGAATGGGTTACCCATCCCATCCCTAAGTCCATTGTTCTTCGGGTAGTTCATGAACACATTTTGGTGCCAGTGGCTTCTTGAACCCAAGAACTATTCTGGGAAACAGGGCCATTGGGTTGGAAGACGGAGTGTTAAGCCCCTGTGTCCATCAATAACTGAGTGGGTTTCTCTTTCCCTCTCACAGCTATCCAGGGTTGGGGGAGGTGGTCAGAACCCCCATCTCCCCTAGTCATTGTCTTCACCCAGGAATACCACCTTTGCCATTTGGGGGCACTTCTCCCAAGACCTGGGAGTTCCTGATCCCAGCTTTTGTTAGGGCACACTCTGACCCAGTGGCCTCTCTCCAGATAGTATGCACATTAATCGATTTCTGTCTTTTAGCCAGGATTTTCTGTAGCTTCCTTCTCTGTCATTTTCTTCTTTCTTTTTTCTCCCCTGTCTTCCTGTCTCAGCAAACTACACTAAATCTCTCTACAGACTTTTCTAACACCCTGCACCACCAAATCTCTCCACAGACCTTCTAAATAACCTGCACCAAATCCCTCTACATACTTTCTCAGCAAACTACATTAAAGTCCCTCTAGTCTGGGGTCATAGGGTTTATAGCAAAATGCTTCTATGAGCTGCTCTAGAAAGGCTGCCAGTGACTCATCTGGTCCCTGCTTAACCTCACATACCTTCATCAAATCTGTGGGCTGCCACGCCCTTGAGACCTGCCAATGGAGTCTGGTGTTGGTCCTTCAGGAGCCTCTTACCTTTTGTCTGAGGGGGGTATTCTTTTCTGGCTTCCTGTATTAAAAATAAAACAGTCTCAAAGAGATTAATCAGTCTCTTGGGAAATATGTCCTTAGTGAGAGAGCCACCTTGGAATCAGTATAGGTGGTCTCAGATCTTCTCCTGCTCCACTCTGTGGTCTTCTCTAAATATAAATTGAGCATACTATTATCATTTTGTAAATTATAAACTACCAGATAGACCTAATATCCAATCTATCATTTCTGTCAATCAAACAGAACCTTTGTCATCTGTACTATCTTAAAAGACTCTAAGAATTAACACCTGACTTATATCTTGGCTATAAATTTCATGTCACCTGAAAATCATTTATTTAAATCTTTATCAGCTCTCTCAAGATTAAAGAGCTTGGGCTTACTATGAGTCTAACAGTTTTCATCCCTGTCAGAAATCCAAGAGTGACCAATATTAACTGAAAATATATAGAAAGCTTAACACGGCTTCTAAGACTTAGCCAAATGATAAGAATTTATGCCTTGGACATGATAACAATTTCTGTAATATAAATCTCAAAACAAGATTTTAGTATCACCGAGACAGATTTTTCACTTAATATTCCAGAATCTAGTCTTTTGGAGGTCTCCCTTATTTTGACCTCTTTCCCAGAGGAACAATATAGCCATGAAGTTTAACATCATATCTATTATAATAATCTAAACAATTTAAAATAAATGAAATAAGCCATCTGCAACTTAAACCCAGAATTCCCATATCTACCACCTTGAGTGTCTTTTTAAAACTTATTTTCCCCACCAGGGGCCACAGAGCTCAAATATTTCGTCTCTTTTTTGTTCTAACATGGCAGACTTGAGTCATATGACCTGATCTTGGTGCCACAGAGTCTTAACATGGTGGGCTTGAGTCACGTGACCTGATTTTGGCACACAGAGAGTTGCTTTTCAGTTGGTCTAAATTCTTAACAAAATCGTCAAATCATCAGTCATCTAAGGACAAGATACAAAACAACACAGAGAAAAACAATCACCACATAGACAGCCTGACCCTGCCACTGTCAGGCCTCTAGATTCAAGAACACAGAGCAAGGAAAATCAACATACAATTTGTCCCTAGAGGGCCAGACATCAGGTGCCCCTGCAGGTACCAAAACAGATTTCAGCAAAACTTGGCTCCCGCCATTATTGCCTTGCTGTTTACAGATGGAGAAGTGCCTTAATCAGTCCTGTCCAGGGCCCACAGCTTCCTCCTGACCCCTGCAGTCTCAACTCTAGCACGGCTGCCAGTCGAACTTATCACACCAGACAGGGTCTCTGAGCCCCAGACACAAGTAAAACTGAAATTTTCAGACAGGCTTACAGACTCAGACTTTGACAAAACAGTGAGACAGACAGAAAACAAACCACAGTACCTGTCCAATGGACAAACTGTAGACAAAGACATACAAGACAAAGCTGACAAGTATTCATCTCTACTGAGACCTAGACAGAACTAGATCCGAAAACCTGTTGGCTGGGAGGGCATTTAAGTTCTCCAGTTCAGTAGAACTACCGTGTCCTCCCCGACACCCAGATGGGAATCTTCCAGGCATCCCTGGAGTTCCCCCCACTCTCGGGACATCTCCCAGAGTTACAGCTTGTGGCCTTCTCTAGCATGTCTGCTTACCATGGTCCCCTGGCCCTCATGGTCCAAGAGGACAGCTGCATATCAAAAGCACACATTTCATCAGATTCAGATTCAGATTCCAATAACAGAACAGAACAGACACTCAGAATGAAGACATGGGCCGGCACACACACATTTCAGAGGGGATCCCCTTACCTCTAAGTTGGTTCTTAGGTGTGGGGAGGGATCGCACTTCCCAGACAATGCATCAAGATGTAAGACCCGAAAGAAAAATGGGGTTACCCCAGCGCCCCACGCCTTGGAAAGCGTCACCCCAATCACTCATGAGAAACAGTCTTGATGCAACAGCAATTGGATTTTTATTCCAGAGGCTCTGAGGTTCACAGCCATATACCACACAAGGTAAAAGACTGTGAGCCATGAGTGCAGAATCAGGACAGCTTTTATAGGCTTATAACAGAACCCACCTAACACAAACCACTCCATAGCTTCTAAGACAATCAGTTTAAATTATCCAAGCCCACGATCTCTGAGAACCAATCAGTTTCCTATTGAAGCTGGATAGAAACTAGTTAGGTCATTTCTGCTTATGTGGCTGCCACATACACATTTCCTGCTATGGGGCCAGGGTCACACACAGGTTCACATACATATATCCTGTTACACATTTCCTGTTACGGGGCCAGGATTACATAGTAGGCTCTTGGAGACCTGAACACCTGCCAGGTGCGAGCCCAGCAGCCCGTGCGGGGGTCATTTAAGAATTAGGCATGGGGGATTCTTAGCCTGTAATTTTCATTCTTTCAGCAACAAATATTGTTGGGGTTTGCCACAACTTGAGGAACTGTATTAAAGGTCCCAGCATTAGGAAGGTTGAGAACCACTGCTCTAATCTACTATATCTAGGTCTTTCTTTGTTAACATCTGCAAAGCCCTTATATACACAATATCTGGGAGACTATCTAGGCTTTATGCTATTAGAATCTACCTCCCATCGATAATTCTGTGTTAATATTTACTAATTTCTATGCCCTCTGGGCCATGCTTTCTTGGTCCAGAGCCCAGAGTACTCTCCTTGCTTCTCTACCCCATGGCATACTCTTTGTCTCTCCTCCCTCCACACTCTACTAAAGAATGGCAGATCTCTCTTTGTCCTCCTCCTTGAGATAAACAAGCCTGGAAAGACTAAAATCCTGCCTCTACATGTCCTCCCCAACTATTCTTTGCTGGCATCTTTATTTAGCAATCAGGACCAACTAGGAGCAGGTTCCCAAAAGCTTTGTGCAGACCCTCTTTTGAAAACAGTTTTGGAGGGGCATAATTAGCATTCATAATACATGCAGTTACATGCCTATTCTAATAAAGAAAAATTACTCTCATCAATTCTAAGGTTATCCATCTACATCTACATATTGAGGCTCTCTACCAGGGTTACATATCAAGCACCACACAGAGTACAAAACTTAAGGAGTTACTATTTCTTAATAATAGGTAAGCACATAGTGACTCTTATTCAAACCTGCGAATACATGCTTAAGCATAATCCCTTCTCTTCTTAGCTTCCTTAGGCCTAACCTATTCCACAAGGCAATGAATATACTTAAAACTCTTGGAATTGCTCTCATCTGAAAGACAAAATTTAGTTGCCCTGAGCCACTATTGTATCTAACATTTTTGTGTTTTTCTTCTCTATAAACACTGAGCTAAAGTTCAATGTTAGCATTTTTCTCATATTTATATAAATCCTATATTGCTTCCATTTATTTTATTTTTCTATTTATTAGCATGTTGTCATAATAACTAACACATAATCGGTGCTCGAAATGTTTGGTGAAAACAAAAGTTTGTTGAAGAAATTATTTGATCATCTTGCAACTAAATATAGTGATTACTATGTTGGCTAGCACATTGAGATTGGGCTGTCCCTCATCTAAGTTACTATTGCACATACAACAATTTTTTTCAGACCTATGCCTTTCTCTGAGAGATACCACTTTATAGTCAGCTTTTGATTCCATTTTGAGGATAGTAGATGACCTGGTAGGCATGTGAAAAGATCTATAAATCTGGCACCATTACTGTAGTAATTGATATCATATAAATTGAGAGTAAAAAAAAGGTTTCTTCCAAATTTATTGGGGCAAATTAGTACTGTAGAGGCAGTGGGCATATTAAAATATCAGGAAAATCAATCTCAAGGAAGGATATAACTGCCTTACCTGGCCCCATAAAGAGGAGGACAAGTAACACTATCATGGCAATAACCCTCCCTCACTGACCCGTAATTTCACAGTTCATATATCAAGGGCAGGCAAAAAGTTCCCAGTTGTCCCTGGGAATTCAGCTGAGCTCAATTCCCACTGTTGACAAGCTTACTCAGCTGCCTTCTGCTTATCTTCCAGCTCAGTCGTTTGGAGCTACAGTCTATCCATCTTCCTGTTCCTCTGTTTAGACATATGACCTTACTACTCTGTAACTTAACTCAGCTGTACAGCTCTGCTTTCAAACCATGACACCCAGTGCTACTAGTGGTACTCCCACCTTCTCTAATTGCTACTCAGGAATTGGTTTGGGTTCCTTCTTGTCTTCATCACTGTCCTATTGCTCTGAAAGCATACCATGACCAAGGAGCTCTTATTTTTTTTTTAAAAAAGGCATGTCATTGGAGCTTGTTTAGAGTTTCAGAGGGTTAGTTCATTTCTTCATGGCAGAGAGCATGTCAGTATATAGGCATACATGGTACTTGAGGAGGAGCTGAGAGTTCTACATCAAGGTCTTCAGTAAACAGGAAGAGAGGAAACACTGAGCCTTGCATATGCTTTTAAAACCCCATAGCCTAGCTCTAGTGACATACATCATTTAACATGAAGGCCATGCCTATTCCAATAAGGCCATATCTAATCCCTCTCATATAGCACCACCCTTGATAACTAAAAATTTAAATATATGAACCCATAAGGTCCATTGCTATTCAAAGTACCACATTTGCCTAATCAATACAGGGTCTGTTTTCTATTTCTATAAGTTTACTTCTGAAACATCTTGATACTGACAGAACTCCCTTAACCAACCCTTAAAGTCCATTCTGAAAGCTGTATACACACACACACACACACACACACACACACACACATGCACACTATGTGGTAGGTGAAGTATGATGAGAATTAATACTAGTTATTAAGATTGAAATAAAAGAACTTTAGTTGCTCCAGATTATCAAGAAAATGAGATTATATCACAATATCACAAACTGTTGCCATTGAACTACCACACCCTGTGTATTTATTGTTATTCAGTAAAACCTGACATTGCATGGCTGGCTATGTTTTTGATAGGATGTGGTAAAAGTATATTGTTGGGCATATCAACATGGAGAGATTAATGAGACCCCAACTCTGCCTCTAAGGGACTTAGCTTAGCTTTTTTTTTTTTAACTTTGAGGAGTGAAAAAGGAACAATAGAGCAAGCTGTCTAAATAAACATCTTCCACTCTGATCCCAGCCTCTTCTTTCTCACTTTACAGCAAATACCTAACGACCCTGAATGACCTAACGACCTAATGAATGGTGATGCTGATGATGGCCCTGGTAGAGCTTTGTTTCCTGAGTCTTAAGTGATCTGGTGCCTGAATAATAAAGCAGTGTATGCAAATCCTTTCTCTCTAGTAACTGAGTTGTGCTTAGGGCTACATTAACATCCTTGACTTCACACTGTTTCCTTAATAACAATTTTAGAGAAGAGTGAGGGCTTTTTGAACACTGTCTGAAATCTCTCTTTATTAAAATTGGTTTCAGACCTGGGCCAAGAGGCTGAAGTGCATATTTTACATACCAAAGCAGGTATGGCCACCAGGTTTCCTCAGGATCCCTCAGTCCATACCTGGAATATCCCACCTCAAACCCTAAACTTTCTAGCCCAGAGGCTGGGATGCCCTTCTTTCATAGGCTCTTCACTATACAACCCAGAAGTTTTAGTTTTTTTTCTCATTCTCTTTCCTCCTTTTATTTCTCTCTGCAGGAGCCCTTTCTTTCTCTTTGCCCTTCCCTCTTTCTTTCCCTGGGCAACTTCACTGACTTCCTTCCTTGAGGCCAGTCAACTCACCCTCCCAAAAGCAGCTTCCCAATAAACCTGTGTTTATATGTATCTTAAACTGTCTTGAATTGACTCACTTTACTGGTGGAGAAATAAATTATCAAAAGTTATATCTAATCTTGACTTCTATTATTATTATTATTATTATTATTATTATTATTATTATTAGTGATTGTGAGTCACCATGTGGTTGCTGGGATTTGAGCTCAGGACCTTTGGAAGAGCAGTCAGTGCTCTTAACCGACCATGACTTCTAAAAGTAATGTTTCAGATATTCTGATAAATAAAACTTAATGTATGCTAACAAGATCTCATACTTATAAACTTCAATACTTTCTACTGCCTTGTGATTTATTACAAAATTAAGAAACATTATAATCAACATTAACATCTACACTTTGATCATGGTTTCAGTATAGTTGGCATCCACAGTTCATGTTTTGGCTAAGAGAAGATATGGGGATTGTTTTCTGTGAATAAGACTTTTTCTCCTTAGAAGAAGATGGAGGAATGGCTCCCTTAAGTTACTATTTAGCTAAGATCTTAAACTATTCCTTGGTCAGCTCTGTCCTGTCGTGCAGAGAGGTCGAATGAACTGCCAGGTGGTAAATCTTTTCAATCCTCTTCTTTCTCCTTTCTAAAATTTTGCTGATAATTCATTAGAAGTTGGTTGTTTTGCAGTTTAGAAGAGATGAAAATTACATTTTTAAGGGCTTCATAAGATGTCTAATATTCAATTCCTTTCATTATATGATATTATATAAGATACACAGTATACATATACATATACAATATGGTGTGGATAGAGGTTTAAATTTGTGCATAACATTTGTATTTATCATACAAAACTGATAGCTGTTAAAAAAATAAAGTTTTAAACTTTGTTATCTGTATATTTTCTTCTGTGAATGAGAAATTCTAGAAGCTATATCTGCAAAGGCTGATTGTCTGATAAGAATTGTAGTGATGTGGTGTGGTTGGTGTGGTGGTTTGAAAATGCTTGCCCATGCAAAGTGGTAATATTAGGAGGTGTGGCCTTATAAGATGAGGTGTAGCCTTGTTAGAAAGTTTGTCATTATGTAGGAAGACTTTCAGGACTTCTATGCTCGTGCTCCAACCAGTGAGTAAGAGATCCTGCGTCTGACTGCCTGCAAAAGACATCTTCCTAGATGCCTTTGAATCAAGATGTGTAACTCTCAGCTCCTCCAGCACCATCTCAGCCTCAGCATCTGTGGCAGAAGCTGAGGTTTCTCTGCTTTGCTGTATCCCACAACTCTGAGGTTTGTAGCAGTGTATTTGAAAAGTATCTTGGTTCATGGTTTTCTTTGCTCAGTTACTATAAACTCTTCATGAAAATGATAGTGTAGGGGTCTTAATAAGGTTCCTTTTCTCTGCTAATCAAAGAATTATAAGGTAAGAAGATAACCATGGGCTCAGCAGAAAGCAGCAGAGAAGTCTAGAGCAGCAGAAAATGTTACTGTGCATGAAGAAATACACATATGCAGCAGACACAGAGAGAAAAAGATCCTCTGCAAAGCAGGAGAACTCAAAAAGCCATAAAAGAATCCAGTCTTTTCTTGAAAGTTTTAAGTCTCTGAAAAGTTTCCTGTTCATACCTAAGGATTGGTCATGTAAACATATTGTGATCTAGCCTCAAAATTGTTGAGCCAGTCCACCAGGGAGAAGGCTCCCTAGTGGGAGAAAACAGCAATAACAACAACAACAGCAACAACAAAATTCAACCAAACAAAATTCTCTACAAAGCCTTTGTTTTAAGTTGCCAGTTTTTTTCTTGGGACAGGAGGGTGAGGAAGAAGCAGTTAGCCCTCTTGGAAGTTAACTATCTTTATTGCCTAGTCATTGTCCTTTTTTCTTCTGTTTGTTTACCAGGGACTCTAACTCACAGTCACTCAAAACTGTTTCCATGTTGGAATGTGGAATATGGGAACTTGTGTTCCTTGGCTATGTTCACTCTTGATTTCAGAATAAAGCATCTCTGTCAACTTTTTTGAGATAAGAATTGTGTTTTACATTGTATAAGAAATATTGAATATATTTCTTGTTTATCAAATACTATAAAACTTGTGTTTATATTTCACATCTTTTAATACTTTAATTCTTCCCTCACAGTAAGATATTTATTTCCATGAAGTCCCCTTAGAAATTTGATGACCTTTAACAACTGACTTCCTTTACCTTCCTCCTTCATTTCCTTTGGGATACTGCTTTTCAGACTAGGCAACTGAAAAAAGATTGTTAGGCTAGAATCCAGCCAATGGTGAAAAGACATTCACCACCTGAGTTAGAATAAATGAAAACATTCCTGTCTCAATTTGTTTGCTCTTCTGAGCTCAAGATAAAAGTATGTCTGGGTCAGATGGTCCAATTGACATGGTGGTCACCTTTCCAACTTAACTTATTTCTAACAATTGGCACCCTTAAAAACAAGTTGTCCCTACAAATTGAACAGATAAAAATATTATGACAGAAAGTTCTGTACAAGTATAGAAGGACAGAGATTTCTATTTTGAGGTGAGGTGTCAGTACACTTCCAGTATGCAAGAAGTAAAGAATTCTGTTCCCTTTAAAATGTGCTTCTATTTCATAGTGGATAGAAGTGCATTAATTCACTATACACTTCTTCTTATAAAAGTCTTATAAAATTCCCTTAAGGAATTTTAGTACACTACCGTTTTCAGGAAAATATTCTTTTTTTTCCCCTTCTTTTCATTGTTCTTTTCATGTATATGTGAAGTCTCTTTCTCTCTTTCTCTTTCTTTTTCTTCTTTCTTTCTTTCTTTCTTTCTTTCTTTCTTTCTCCTTCCTTCCTTCCTTCCTTCCTTGCTTCTTTCCACCTTATTTATTGTTGTTATTTTTATTAGATATTTCCTTTCTTTACATTTCAAATTGTATTCTTTGTCCTCATTACCCCTCTGAAAACCCCCATCCCATATTCCCTCCCTCTGCTTGCCAACCTACCCTCCCACTTTCCTGACCTGGCATTCCTCTACACTGGGGTATTGAGCAATCACAGGACCAATGGCCTCCCTCTCATTGATGTCTGAAAAGGTCATCCTCTGCTACATATGTAGGTGGAACCATGGGTCCCTCCATGTGTACTCTATGGTAGGTGGTTTTGTCCCTGGGAGCTCTGGGGTGTACTGGTTGGTACATATTATTGTTTCTCCTATGGGACCGCAAACCTCTTCAGCTCCTTGGGTCCTTTCTCTAGCTTCAGGAAAACATTCTTAATACTCACTTCCTAATTAAGGGGTCAATTCAGGAACTTTAGAAATGTCATGGAACACTTGCCCTTCAAGAAGGGAAAGGCTAATTAACATTCCTAAGACCACGGTGGGGGATGGGGGGCAGAAACTGACATATTCTGTAGGACAGACTATTGGCCACCTCCAGATGAGGGAGGTCCTTTCCACCTCATTCCCTAGAGACTGTTCTGCCAATCACATTGAATCCAAAGGCAGCTGCCCTGAGGACTGTATAAAGGCCCGCTGGGTGGGCTGCATGTGGTAATTCTTTCCCCATCTGCAGGGTGACCCTTGCATGCTGGATTAAATAAAATCCCTCTTGCTTTTTGCATTGATTCCAACTTTGAGTTGTTCACTCAGGAGGTCCCCAGTAATCTAAGGCTTTCCAGAGTCTTACATTTGGTTTATTGGCTGGGAACTGACCTCCTGTGAGAACAAGCCAGAGCAGTAAATCAGAGGTCTTGAGGACAGGTACCTTTTTGCCTGTTTTGCTCTTTGTCAAAGTTTGAGTCTGTAAGCCTTTCTGAACTTGTGTTTGCTTGCAATCATCTGGGAGGCTCAGAGACCCTACAGGGATGGTCAAGTGTGAAGGGCAGACATGCCTTAACATTGCAACCATGGAGGGCTAGGAAGGCTCTGCTCCTTCTGGAAATGCAAGAGAGTAATGGTAGGACCTGAGTCTTGCTATTACGTGGTTGATCTGCTTTATCTGGCTCCTGCTGTATGGGCAGGAGCACCTAGTTTGTTTCGGTGCAGCTGGAACATTTCAAAAAACTCTGTTATCAGGCTCCCACCATATGGGCAGGAGCACCTGGTGTTGTAACTGGGCCCACAGAAGGGGCGAATTGTGTGTTGTCTTTCTCTGTGCTCTTGGACCTAGATGCCTGGCCACGGCAGGGTCAAACTGTCTGTGTGATAATTGTTTTTCTCTGTGTTTGTTGGTATCTCATTCTGTGTTCTTGGACTTAGACTGACTTAGACTGATGACTAACCCTAACCCTAACCATGTTGGACAGACTGAAAGGCAAGTTAGTTACTCTCTGCTTCTCTGAATGACCCATCAGTAGGGATCTTCGACTTGCAGGTGAACAAAGCAGTAAAGGAGAAAGTCTTTAGGCCAAGATCCCTTGGACACCTGGACCAAGTGCCCTGGAAGAATCTAGTGGAGGATACCCCTTCCCCCATCATAGATAAAAACCTTTCTTTCTCAAGACCTACCTCATAATTTCTGGCCTCCAAGAAGAAGGAAACTTGAGAGGAGAGATCCAGACCTAAGATGAAGTTGATCCTCCAAGGCTCTTCAACAGTGGACCTGCTGCTCCAAGACCCTCCCTGTATCTCCCTACCCTTGTCCTCATGACCCTGCTAGCTGCCAGTGCTGGTATCAGTTCTGGGATCCTCAGCCCATACGGGACCAGAGAGAAGAGGGAGGAGAGCTGAGAGCCACCTCCTCTGATATCTCAGTGGCTCTCTCACTAAGGACATATTTTCCAAATGGCTGCTTAAACTCTTTGAGACTGTTTTATTTATAATGCAGGAAGCCAGAAAGAATGCTCCCTCAGACACTATGGCACCATCAATTGACCAGGCTGATGATAGCAGTCTTTCCTGACTATACCTAACTGGGATTTTAATATGGCAAAAGGTAAGGGGCACCTGAAGGTCCACCACCAGATTCCATTGGCAGGTCTCAAAGGAGTCACATGGCAACCCACAAATTTGACCTTGGTGATGTGAGGTTAAACAGGGATCATATCTTTTCTAGAGTGGCTTATAGAGGCATTCTGCAAATATCCACCCTATGATCCCAGGAGCAAGGAACAAAAAATTACTGGGGCAATGGGTTTTATAGACTAAGCTAGTAGAGATATCAGGAAACAGCTTCAGGGGCTAGAAAGACAAGTCATTGAGGGATTTAGTGCAGGTTGCTGAGAAAATCTGCCATTACAGGGGGACAGAGGAGGAGAAGGAACAAAGAGAAAGAAAGAAAAGTGACAGGGAAAGAATCTACAGAGAGTCCTGGTTATAATAGGTAGGGCAAGCAGAGAAGAGAGACAGAAAAGGACCAGTGCACATTCTGCAAGGGGAAAGGTCACTGGGCCTGAGAGTGCCTTAACAAAGGGAAGCCAAGAGCTATAAGTTTCAGGTCTTGAGAAAAGCGCCCCCAAGTGGCAAATGTGTTATCCCTTAATGAAGACAGAGATGAGGGGAGACAGCGATGGGGTTCGGACCCTGTCACCAAACACAGGGTAACTCTGAGAATGGAGGAAAAACCCACTCAGTTCTTGGTGGACACAGCGGCTCAACAATCATTGGCACAGGAAAAGCCTTTCTAAACAGGACACTCAAAATACAGGCACTGTGACCAAAAATTAATAAATGAAACCTATTTTAAACAGAGAAGCTCCTGTAAGGAAAAGACATCATCATTTCAGCAAAGTGGAAAGCTCTAGAGTAGAAAAAGATCTTTAGTAATTATGCAGCTGTATAATTGTTATCTAAAGCTGGGCAGTGGTTGTGCACACCTTTTAATCCTAGAACTTGGGAGGCAAAGGCAGGTGGATTTCTGAGTTCAAGGCCAGCTTGGTATACAGAATGAGTTCCAGGACAGCCAGGGCTATACAGAGAAACCCTGTTTCAAAAACAAAAATTGTTATCTTCGGCAGCACATATACAATAACAAAAATTGTTATCCAAAGTATATAAAAACAAAAAACACTTGAACATAAAAAAAAAACTAATTTAAAAGTGGGGATCAGAACTTAACAAAGAATTCTCAAAAGATTAAATACTGATAACTGAGAAGCACTTAAATAAATGTTCCATAGTTATCAGGGAAATATAAATTTAAACTGCTTTGAGATTTTATTTCATACCAGTCAGCATAGCCAAGATCAGTAAAACAAATGACATATCATGAATTTGAGGATGTACTTAATCATTTTTCACGGGAGTACAAATTTGTAGAGCCACTATGGAAATCAGTGTGATAGTTCCATGGGAAGCTGAGAGCTGATCTACCTTAAGATCCAGCTATACCATTCTTGGCACAAACCCAAAGGTTGCTTTGTCCTTTCTCAGAGACACTTATTCAACATGTTCACTGATGCCTTATTCATAATAGTCAGAAACTTTGAACAGTCTAGTTGTCCATCAAATAATTAATAGATAATGGAAATGTGGTACATTTACAAAATGTATTATCACATAAATGTTTAAAAGTGAAATTATGAAATTCATAGGTAAATGGATGTGGACCTAGGAAAACATCCTGAGTGAAGTATCACAGACCCCAAAGGACACATATTGTCTGTTTTCTCTAATATGTGGGTGCTAGCCTTTATGCTTTTGATGTTCATGCTACATCCCTAATTGGGTACCTAGGAAGAGACTAGGCAGGAGGAGAGGATTTCCAAAGGAACAGGAATAGAATATATAGTTGTGGAGATCTAGGAGAGACTGTAGTAGAAGAACTAAGTGGGGTGGGTAATGGAGAAGAGGTGAAGAGAGGAACTATGGAGAAAGAAAACTAACTCCAAAGGCCATTGGAGTGTCATATGGAACCTTGCTACTATAGAAGCTTCCTAAAATATACAAATATATGAACAGAACCTAAATGTAGTCACCAAAATTGCCTTAACTAGATATCTTCAACCAACAAGTGAAAGCTACAGTACCAAGAATTGGTCACATCTAGTTGGGTCATTGGCCAAAAAAGATGCAATGGACAGCCACAAAAATCTCAGACTATTTCCAAGACTACTGATTACTGTTCACAAACTGATGAAAAACCCTGTTGTTCACCAATAATGCATATCTTAATGAACACAAAGAAGTCAAGCTGGTGCCTAAGCCATCTAGAGGCTTTACCCCAGGGAGTAGTATTTATGACACTGGTTGGTACTTCACATATTATCAGCATGTCCACAGCCATTGCAACCTAAAATCGTGACCTATCTGCAAATAATGTTGTGAGTGCAAACCAACTACTCTCTGATTAGATTTAAGATACACCGCATGACAAAAAACCCAGACGTAATACTCCTAGGACAGCTAAGAATGTGACATTGGATAGGCCAATGTCCTAGGGGAAAACCAAACAATCATATTCATATTCTGTTAAAAGAATATAGTATTACTATACCATAACATGCTATATCATTATTCCTAGTGATATTTGGTTATATTTATAGGTAACAACTCACTCAGCCATCCTCAGAGAAACTTCTTTATGGAGCATATGGAAACTAATACAGAGACCCATAACTGAACAATTTGAAGAGAATGAGACTTTGAGGCACCCAATCTTGAATGGGATGTCCTCATTAAACTGTTATTTTGAGTGCTCAGTAATATATGCAGCAGTGGAGGCAGAAAAATTGTAGGAGCCAAAGATGATGCATGACTCTGTGATTTTGGATAGTGGGTATGTAAAAATAGTACAATTTGATAGACATCTAACTAGCCTTCACATTTCATTTTAGGTTTTATGTATGTTTTTAATTAGACTTAATTTTATATTAAATTTGTCTGCAGGAAAATCATTTGTATTACATCTGTAAAACTGGGCTAAGGAAATTAAATTATGTTAGTTTGAGTATTAAATGAGGTTGTGTATGGAGTTTAAATAAAAATAAGATGAATATTCCAAAGACTTTCTCCTTTCCCAGTTCCCACCTACCATAGTTCCCATAGTTCCTCTCCCCCCCCAACTGTTCCCCAATCATTCCCCCTCCCCCCTCGGTTTCTTTACTAAACTGGATGCCATCTTTACAGGCCCAGGGTCTTCTCCTTTCTTCTTCTTGGGAATCATTTGACTTGTTATTTGTGTCTTGAGTATTTAGGGCTTCTGGGCTTGTTAATATCCACTTATCAGTGATTGCATTTCATGTGCATTCTTTTGTGATTGGGTTAATTCACTCAGGATGATATTTTCCAGGTCTAACCATTTACCTACAAATTGCATGAATTCATTATTTTTAATTCTGAGTAGTATTCCATTGTATAAATATACCACATTTTCTGTATCCATTCCTCCTTTGAGGGATATTTGGGCTCCTTCCAGTTTCTGGCTATTATAAACAAGGCTTGTAAACATAGAATATAGAAAATAAAAAAAAAAATTAAAAAAAAAAAGAAAATGTTTCCCATTAACCTGAAAAAAAAAATAAGATGAATAAATTGAAAACCTGAATAAACAAATACAATTAGACATATGAAAGGCAAAAGATATTTGACTCATGTAAATTTTTTTATTGGATATATTCTATATTTACATTCATTTCCCTTTTTCTGGTTCCCCACCCCCAAAGGTCCCACATGCCCTTTTCCCTCACCTTCATCCACCCCCTCCCATCTCCCTGCTCTTGTACTCCCCCACAATGATGCTTTGGTCCATTCTAGCACCAGTGTCCACTCCTTTCTTCTTGTCAGACATCACTTGGTATGTGATTTGTGTCTTTGGTGTTCCAAGATTCTAGGCTAATATCCACTTATCAGTGACTGCATACCATGGGTATTCTTTTGAGACTGGGTCACCTCACTTAGTATGACGTTCTCCAGCTCCATCCATTTCTCTAAGAATTTCATGAATTCATTGTTTCTAATGGCTGAATAGTACTCCATTGTGTATATATACCACATTTTTTGTATCTATTCCTCCGTTGAGGGACATCTGGGTTCTTTCCAGCTTCTGGCTATTATATATAAGGCTGCTATGAACATAGTGGAGCATGTATCCTTATTGCATGCTGGTGAATCTTCTGGGTATTTTCCCAGGAGTGGTATGACTGGGTCCTCCGGAAGTATCACGTCCAGTTTTCTGAGGAACCGCCAGACTGATTTCCAGAGTGGTTGTACCAGCTTATAGTCCCACCAGCAGTGGAGGAGTGTTCCTCTTTCTCCACATCCTTGCCAACACCTGATGTCTTCTGAGTTTTTAATCTTAGCCATTCTGACTGGTGTGAGGTGAAATCTCAGGGTTGTTTTGATTTGCATTTCCCTAATGACTAGTGATGTTGAACATTTTTTAAGGTGTTTCTCAGCCATCCGAATTTCTTCAGGTGAAAAGTCTCTGTTTAGCTCTGTACCCCACTTTTGGATAGGGTATTTGGTTTTCTGGGGTCTAACCTCTTGAGTTCTTTGTATACATTGGATATTAGCCCTCTGTCAGATGTGGGGTTGGTGAAGATCTTTTCCCAATTTGTTGGTTGCCGATTTATCCTTTTGACAGTGTCTTTTGCCTTACAGAAACTTTGTAATTTTATGAGATCCCATTTGTCTATTCTTGCTCTTAGAGCATAAGCAACTGGTGTTCTGTTCAGGAATTTTTCCCCTGAGCCAATGTCCTGCATTTCTTTAACTGATTTTCTCATTTCCTCTTTATTGGTTTCTGTCTGTTAGCCCATATTCTCCTGGAGTTCTTTAAGTGATTTTTGTGTTTGCATTGTAAAAGCTTCTACCCTATTGATGTTCCCCTGCATTTCTTTAAGAGATTTGTTTATGTCTTTTTTGTGTTCCTCTAGCAGCATCATGACCAGTGCGTTTATATCTAACTCTTGTTTTTCTGGTGTGCTGGGGTATCCAGGACTTGCTGTGGTTGGTGAATTGGGTTCAGATGGTGCCATGTTGCCTTGATTTCTGTTAGTAACGTTCCTACGTTTGCCTTTTGCCATCTGTTTATCTCTGGAGTTAGTTGGTCTTATTGTTACTGGTTGGAGTTTGAAGCTCCTGTGTGCCTGGCCTTTGGCACTGCTGTAGTTGAGGGTGTCAGTGTTCCTGATCCCAGCCTCCAGTTGTCCACTGTGACCTGACCCCAGCAGCTAGCAGTCCGCTGTGTCCCGAGGCTAGATAGCCCCTCCTGCCAGCCTGGTTAGCCAGTCTACAGCGGTCTGCAACCACAGCTGAGCTGTAGGCGCCCTGATCTGCCGATCTCCTCTGACTCTGGGCGCCGGCCAGAGCCTGGCAGTGTTGTCTGTGTTAAACTAAGCTAGGTCTCTGTCCACACACCTGACTCCAGCTGCTAGAATTCTGTGCAGTGTCCCGAGGCAAGATGGCACCTCACTGCCAGCCTGCCCGGGGAGCGGACCCGCAGTGGACTGCAACCACGGCTGAGCTTTCGGTGCCCAGATCTCCTGCATAGCTAAGCTAAGCCAGGTCTCTGTCCACGCACCTGACTTCAGCCGCCCACTGTGCCCACAGTTCGCACGGTGTCCCGAGGCAAGATGGCGTCCCTGCTGAAAGCACAGCGAGCCTGTCCCCAGAGGTCAGTGACCTTTGCTGAGCTGTTGGTGCCCGGATCTGACGATCTCTTCTGACTCTGGGCGCCGGCCAGAGCCTGGCGGTGTTGTCTGTGTTAAACTAAGCTAGGTCTCTGTCCATGCACCTGACTCCAGCTGCTAGAGTTCTTCGCACGGTGTCCCGAGGCAAGATGGCGGCCCGCTGACTCATGAAAATTTTATCTTAAATGCTTTGAAAAGTCTTTGGAAACATTTGTGAAAAAAGGTTTCAGTTATTTTTACACTAAATTGGTACTTCAACTAAATGGAGATATGGACTGTGGGGAAAAGGATACTATGCAAATAAAGTTAATTCAGAGACCTCATCTGGTGAAAACCTATGCAAGCCCTCTGCATGATGCCACAGTCTTTGTTATTTGATGTGCTTACTTAATGTTTACATAATGTAATATTATGTGGTTGTTTTAAAATGAAATTATGAAATTCATAAGTAAATGAATGGACCTAGAAAAAGGCATCCCAAGTGAAGTATCAGGGACCCCAAAATACAAATGTATGTTTTCTCTAATATGTGGGGGTTAGCCTTTGACATTTATGCTACATCCTGAATAACCACAGAGATTTGGTACCCAGTAAAGGACTAAGTACCTGATCTATTAGGCACTAATTAACCTAAGTTCATAGATTATAGGGTTTATAGTTTTGGTTCTCAATGTCTTCCATTTCTTCTAGATCTTAAAATCTTTCTACCATCCCCTCCTGCCAAGTTTCCTGAGTTCTGAACAGATGAATTTGATGGAGCTATTGCCATTTAGGACTGAACTTTCCATGGCCTCTCATTCTATATATTGTATGACTGAGAATCTCTGTATCAGTTCCCCTCTACTATAGGAACAAGCTTCTCTGATAATGAGCAAGCAAGGCCTTCAATATGCTATCCATCCCCTCTTGTACTCAAGATTTGAAAGTTTGGTATTTTCACGGTAACCAAAATTCTCCAATATTATATTTTCAAAGATTCATTTTGTTTGTGTGACTTCTCATTAAGGCTTTTCTTTGATGCATTGAGGTTTTGTTTCCAGTATTATTTCAGTTTGGCTCTTTTTCATTAATTCTCTTTATTTTAATTCTATTTTCATACCTTTCTTGGGCTTCTGCCTTCCATTCAGCTTTTTGTTTGTTTTCTCTTGGAATATATTCATACTCTCTGAGTTGTTTATGTAAATTATAAACATTTTTCACTCTTAGTCTGGAAGGTTTTCCAGATCACTGAGTAATTGAGGTCAGGAGAACATGTGGTCTTAATTTGTCATGTTCCCTTTTCTCCTGTATTGGGGTTGCATATTGGAAGTAGTTTGTTGCAGCTTTCTTTTTGTTCAAAATATTTTCTTCTTTCAGTGTAGATGTGTACAGTGTTCAGGAGATTATGATGTCATAATGTTACATATCTGGTTTTATTTTTTGTTTGCTACTGTGAGGACATACCCCTTGCTGTCCCTTCCTTCTGGTGCCATATACTGTGGCTATGTGAGCCTGCTTGTTCTAATCAACCAGCAATAGTGGCCAGAGTACTTGTAATGCTCAGTCTTCATTCAGGAAGCTCATGGGTTCATGTGAAGCAGAGACCACTTGAGAGTACTGAGAAGCAGGGTACTGGTAGAATAGACAGTTTAAAGAGTGAGAAGGAGAGTCCTGGTCTGAGGATATAATTTGGAAGATCTTGGAGGAAACAGGCTGTCTGGCAGCACATGAAGACATCTCAAAAGACAAAGGATGCCTAAAGGGTGTGGCAAAATTATACCTACCCAATAGCTCAGAGAAGTATGGTTACAGAGGAGTATCCAGTATAGAAAGGATAAGAGCCTAGCAGGTAGATCAATAATGGGGTCTGAGATAAGCAATAAGTAGGGTGCAGGGGCACTAGGAACAGGGCTTGCCTAGGAAAATAGGGAGGAAATCCCCTAACTATTCAAGTAAGGAATGGCCCAGAGGGTCTGAGTGGGCTCATAGGGAAGATCAGGCCTACTGCTGGAATGGCTAGGTAAGGATCCCAGTGAACCTTATTGGTGGAAATGAACAGATAGATGTAAGGCCATATATAGCACAGAGACATGGAAGTCTGGACGGTGAGAAGAAAAGATCAAGCTTGCAGTTTGAGGAAGGACAGTACCAGAATTGCTTTGTAGGCATTCTAAGTATCAAAGTAATGAACTTGGTTGGCAGTGCAGGGAAGAGGAGTCACTATTTTTATTTTATTATCAATTCTCATAAACCCATACAAAATTGTTTTGGTCTTTGCAGATGTAATCACTCAATACCTGTTTAGATTTGAGGCACATTCCATAAGATGGAACCCAGTTATGACACTGCTTGGACAGCAAAAGTCTCAAGACTAGGTAGTCCAGGGACCTAAGATAAAACCAAATAAAACTGTTCTGCTACAGGAACATAGCCAGAAAGGACTCCTAATGACATTCTGCTATATTAATAGAACTGAGTAATAATTGAGTCAACAAATATGTCAAGCAGACAATTAAAACATTTCTAAAATTGAATGAAAATGAAAACACAATATAGCAAAATCTATTGGGAAAGAATAGTAGCTTATAACATTTAATGCCTACAAACAAAATTTGAGATATCTGTACTTAACATGTTATTTCTTGATATAGCTTCTTATTTGGAAAAATCAATAACTGAAAGAGTAGATAGGAAGAAATAATGGAAAAAGGGCTAAAGTTAACAAAATGCAAACAAAAAGGAAACAAACCAGTCAATAAATAAAAAAATGAAGAGTTAGTTCTTATAAAAGATTACTATTAATAAAAAAACACTGAACAAAATTAGTCAAAAGAAAGAGAAGATCCTTAAATAACAAACAATTATAATAAAAAAATGGAGGTGAAACTAGAGATGTTACAACACAGAAAAATGGAATTGCTAGGACATACTTAAAATGTTATATTTTATTAAATTGATAACTAAAAGAAACAGACACAATCTTTTTTTTAATTTCTTTTTTTTATTTTTTTTATTTTTTTTATTTTCTATATTCTATGTTTACATTCCAAAGGCTTTCCCCTTTCCCAGTTCCCCCCTCCCTATGTCCCATAGTTCCTCTCCCCCCCAACTATTCCCCAATCATTCCCCCTCCCCCCACAGTTTCTCTACAAAACTGGATCCAATCTTTCCAGGCCCAGGGTCCTCTCCTTTCTTCTTGGGAATCATTTGACTTGTTAATTGTGCCTTGAGTATTTAGGGCTTCTGGGCTCATTAACATCCACTTATCAGTGATTGCATTTCATGTGTATTCTTTTGTAATTGGGTTAGCTCACTCAGGATGATATTTTCCAGGTCTAACCATTTACCTACAAATTGCATGAATTCATTATTTTTAATTGCTGAGTAGTATTCCATTGTATAAATATACCACATTTTCTGTATCCATTCCTCCTTTGAGGGATATTTGGGCTCCTTCCAATTTCTGGCTATTATAAACAAGGCTGCTATAAATATAGTGGAGCATGTGTCTTTATTGTATGCAGGGGAATCCTCTGGGTATATGCCCAGGAATGGTATGCCAGGGTACTCTGGAAGGAACATGCTCAATTTTCTGAGGAACCGCCACACTGATTTCCAGAGCAGTTTTACCATTTTGCAATCCCACCAACAGTGGAGGAGTGTTCCTCTTTCTCCACATCCTCACCAGCATTTGTCGTCTCTTGAGTTTTTAATCTTAGCCATTCTGACTGGTGTGAGGTGGAATCTCAGGGTTGTTTTGATTTGCATTTCTCTGATGACTAATGATGTTGAACATCTCTTAAGGTGTTTCTCAGCCATCCGAATTTCTTCTGGTGAAAATTCTTTGTTTAGCTCTGTGCCCCATTTTTTGATAGGGTTATTTGGTTCTTTGGGGTCTAACTTCTTGAGTTCTTTGTATATATTGGATATTAGCCCTCTGTCGGATGTGGGGTTGGTGAAGATCTTTTCCCACTTTGTTGGTTGTCGTTTTGTCCTTCTGACAGTGTCCTTTGCCTTGCAGAAACTTTGTAATTTTATGAGGTCCCATTTGTCAATTCTTGATCTTAGTGCATAAGCTATTGGTGTTCTGTTCAGGAACTTTACCCCTGTGCCTATGTCCTCCAGGGTCTTCCCAAGTTTCTTTCCTAATAGTTTCAGTGTGTCTGGTTTTATGTGGAGGTCCTTGATCCACTTGGAGTTGATCTTAGTGCAAGGAGATAAGAGTGGGTCAATTCGCATTCTTCTGCATGTTGACCTCCAGTTGAACCAGCACCATTTGTTGAACAGGCTATCTTTTTTCCACTGGATGATTGTGGCTCCTTTATCAAAGATCAAGTGACCATAAGTCTGTGGGTTCATTTCTGGGTCTTCAATCCTATTCCATTGATCCACTTGCCTGTTGCTGTACCAATACCATGCAGTTTTTAACACAATTGCTCTGTAGTACTGTTTAAGGTCAGGGATATTGATTCCCCCAGAAGTCCTTTTATTGTTGAGAATAGTTTTAGCTATCCTGGGTTTTTTGTTGCTCCAGATGAATTTGAGAATTGCTCTTTCTAGATCTATAAAGAATTGAGTTGGGATTTTGATGGGGATCACATTGAATCTGTATATTGCTTTTGGTAAGATGGCCATTTTTACTGTATTGATCCTGCCAATCCAGGAGCAAGAAATATTTTTCCATCTTCTGAGGTCTTCTTCGATTTCTTTCTTCAAGGACTTGAAGTTCCTGTCATACAGATCTTTCACTTGTTTGGTTAGAGTTACGCCAAGGTACTTTTTGTTGTTTGTGGCTATGAAACAGACACAATCTTAAGTGCATATTACTAACTAAAGTTAAATCAAAAGTTAATAATTTAAACAGACCCATAATAACTTTTTGTAATTAAAAATATTCCAATTTACTTACAGATCCAGAAGCATATGTTATTGGCATTTCTGAAAACCTCAAGCTTCTTATATAACTTCACATCAAGCAGGACACTTCTATTCAAACCACAAAAGCTGGTTTGTTGTTATTCATGGTGATTCTTCATTGCCAGCTACCCAGAACCATAGATTCTTCATTTGAAATATTAGTCAGTCCTGATGGAGTCTTTGTTTACCTCTGAAACTTTTCAATGGCTTCTCTAGCCCAAAGTCCTTCTGCACAATCCCCCTCAAAACAACATGGCCAAGTCGGTCATAGCAATATCTGACTTTTGGTTCTATTTTGTATTGTAATTAAGGTTTCTGTTATTGTGACAAGACACCATGATCCACCATTTCTAGTTAGACTCAACTCCAGACAACAGGATCTGTTCTGCTCAAACCTTTGAACTACCTGGTCTTTTGAGACCTTGCATTGAAGATGGCTCAGGCAGCAGCAGTCATCATGACTCAACCTGGATTTGTTTGTGCTCCCAAAAATTTCAACTGGTAGACCAGCCTGTGTTTCAGTGACTGCAGAGTCTGCCTCTGTGGACCTTTGTTTCACTTGTCTTGGATGTCAAGTGGTGGCTGACATGAATGAATCTTGTCTGTGTGGAACAAGGATACAAGGGTGGCAATAAGGTTTCTCTACTGAACCCGATACAGCATTCCTGGATCTGATGAATACATGGCCACCTTCTTCTGTTCTGTTTACTCTGTGTGCTAAATCAAGAGAGACATTAACAGGAGAAGAACCATGAATGCTTCCTAATGAGCTAGATGGTGAGATCTCCAGCTGAAGAAGCAGCTAAACTTAGCCCACACCCTTCAGCTTAAGTCTTTCCAAATCTTTGGCAACTGAGATGTGATGGCTTATTAAATTACAGAATTGTGGAATCTTTTTAATTGGGCTTTTTGATATATTTTAAATGGATTTCACTCTTTGACTTGGTTTTACCTTGGTCCCAAATCATTAAATAGTCATTATAGCTTTTTTACATTTCAAATAAAATAAAAAAAAGAATTTGCTAAAAAAAAAAAAAAAAGACACCATGATCCAAAGAAATTTGGTGAGGAAAATTTCATTTGTTCTTCCATATCACAGTTTATTATCAAAGACAGAGTAAGAAATAAAACAAGGCAGGAATCTGGAAGCAGGCTCAGATGACTTGTTTCTCATGACTTGCTCAGCCTGCTTTCTTATTATGCCCAGGACCACCATCTGAAGGATGGCACCACTAACAATGGGGTAAGGCTTCTCGAATAAATCACTAATTATGAAAATTCCCCCCAAACCTGACTGTATTTAATATATATTATAATACCTTATAGATATATTTCCTCAGTTGGAGCTATCACATGACTCTAGCTTATGTCAAATTAAAATAAAACCAGTCATCACATGAATTTGCTCAACTGAGTGGTCCTCTTTCCAAGTACAAGTTTCTATAAAATTAACCACTACAAGAGATACATGTTCATTCATGTTCATTGCTTCTCTATTTTAAATAGCCATAAAATATAAACTATATATGTCATCAACTAATGAACTGATAATGAAAATTTGATATGTTCTAACAATGGAATATTATTCAGCTGTTAGGAAAAATGAAATTCACAAATAAACCTATGGAGCTAGAAATAGTGTTTCTGGTTGAGGTAATGGTAACCCAGTACCAGAAAGGCAAGCATTACATTTTTCCCACTCCCCATATGTTATTGGCAGCTTTGAACTTTTAGATATATATTTAAATTGGAGTACTCATAAATCTAGTACTCAGTAATCTAGAAATGGGCCATTAGATGGGACATTTCAAGCAAAGTGATAGGAAAACAAATGTAATGGGGGGTGAAGGGGAATAATGGATCAGGAAGAGTAAGATGAAGTAGGTATGGGAGGTCAGTGTAGAGGAATGAATATGAGAATGTAACTAATATTAAAGACCTTTGGAAATGCCATGCTGAAACCTACTATTGCAGAAGCTTCCTAAAATTACATACACATATACATATGTACAATATACATCATTAAAGGAATTTAAGTTGAGTTACACATAATGGGGAGGGGGAGAAGCTTTCTCTAGACATCAGGTATGAGTTACTTCTTTTCATGTTATTGGTTAGTAGGGCTTCTAAACACTGAAGCCTTTTCTTACTCCTTCTAATTATCATCCAGAACTTGATGATAAGATCCTATTGATGAAGACACTACAAACTTGAATCAAAAGACATGTAGAAATCAAGACGATATCAACCTGGAAGCTTCTTCCATACTAGCTAGGTTTGTAATTAAAGACAGTTCTATGCATTTCCTTGACATCTATAAATTATATGAGATACAGTCACGACTTACCTTGCCAAATATACCCAGTGGTGGCACAAATGTAGGAGTAAGCAACCACTTTGTGGATTGAAAACCTGCCCCACTCATTCAAAACTTGGAGCTTACTATCCTTGGTCTCAGGTAATTACTTAGTACAATTATTTTCCTAAGTTGACACAGCAATAAACTGCCCTCTAGACTTTTATTTTTAAATCTATAGATAAGTACTTCTCTCAATCTTCACTAGAGAAGCATCTTTTTGCAGTAGATAACACAGAGATCAAAAATAACAATCAAACTGATAGACTATTAAGTGCTCTGCTCTAAATGAGATATCTATACCATACTCTCCCCAAGGCTCAGAGATCATTAGAAAGAAAAAGAATTTAGAAGAATCAGAGGAATGAATGTCTGTAATGAAACTATTTGCTAAACAACAGCATAGTTGCACACATTAACTTGCAGGGTGTGAATGAATGCACAAGAACTATGCAAGATTAAGCCATTATAAATCCTATTATGGGTTGGGGCCTGGGGTGGGTGTACTCATGAAATGCCAACCAGAGCTATGGAGCTATTAGATATAGATAGCTTAAGAGCAACTAGGGTCAGTTTTTCTCAGGGCTAAGTCCCTAAGATTTCCAGTGCTCCAGTAAATGGTTCTCCACTCATGCACTAACTGAATCAGTGTTGTTGTTGTTATTGAAATCACTTCAAGTTGGAAGTAAAAGCAGGGATGGGAATAGGAGAAGAACTGGAGGTAAGCTATTGAGGAAGGGTTATGGATATGAACCATTTACATGTGAATACTGAATGTCATTATTTTTCCATGTCAAGTTTTTAAATTAGAATGATTTTAGCTCATATAGAGAGGTGGAAACCTTTCAAAGCAAAACCATTTTCTTCATAGTTTACTTAAATCAGGTATCTGATTTGTTAGTAGATTAAAGCCATTCAACTGCAATAAAGAATCTAAATTAGAGGTTAAAAAAGTAGGCGAGTATCTGATTATGTTTCTGGTCTTACTCGATGGTTGATTAGAAATAATCTTGTCTTGATTACATTTAAGAAGGGTAACACTTCAGTTTTGTATCAGTTAATCATGAAACAAAAACAAATAATTAAAATACTTTATATAATTTTTATATCCCCATTTCTAGTTCCAGATATTATTGAATGGCAAGAAGAATATGGACAAAGAGTATTTAAATTTTAATATGTATTAAATTAAAGCTGGAGAGACAGATTTACTGATATATCTTTAATAACAAATTATGTAATATTCTGTTGTTCACTTTTGCTTTTGAAAATTTATGAGAAATGGTGGGGGGTGATTGGGGAATGGGGGGAAAGAGGACTTATGGGACATATGGTGAGGGGAGAACTGGGAAAGGGGAAAGCCTTTGGAATGTAAATAAAGAATATAGAAAATAAAAAAAAATAATTTGTGGAAGTAAGAAAGAGTGGCCTAAGAAAACATAGGCTCTAATGTCATGGAGCAAGTTTTGGTGTATACCTAACAATACCATCCTGGGATCATAGAACAAATGTATTCTGCCATTATAACTATGAAAACTCAATTAACAGAAACTTTAAAGAGTATATCTTGTACTTTAATCTGTCTATTACGTTTTAGGTAAAGCGGCCAATGCTGGGACTTCACAAAGCAAGACTTCAAAAGGCCTAATGAGTATCTACAGGAAAAATTAAGAAGAGAAAGTTCTTACAACCAGTGCCACATTTTCTGAGTTATAAATACTAATTTCTAGTAAAAGAAAGCTACCGTATATACACAAAACTTTGCATATTAATTACCACTATAATTGACAATTTAAGTTTAAACATAAGAAATTAGAAAAATTTCAGGTTTTAAAACCCTTACTCACTCATGAATTTTAAAAATCACTCCCCACTCCCAAATGTGTCAATGAAATAAATTTATTCAGTGACTAATCATATTTATTTCATATGACACTAGTGATCAATGGAATTAAAAAGCAAACCTAAATTTTATGATGATCACCTAAAAGGAATAGCACATGAGAGTGTTTTGGGAATTGTGAAAATTTTTCTTGCCATGTTATATACAGGAAGTTGAATGCAAATATCACACATACACACACATGTATACACATACACACACACACACACACACACACACAGAGAGAGAGAGAGAGAGAGAGAGAGAGAGAGAGAGAGAGAGAGAGAGGATGTTATAACAGACAAGAGCGAAATTTGCAAGGTTATCAGGGAATACTTGAAAACTTATGTTCCATTAAGATATAGAACTAGAATAAATACATTTCTAGAATACTAAAATTAAAGCACAATGATATAAATAATCTAAACAGGTCCATGACAAACAGTGTGATTAATGTAGTAATCGAAACTCTTTCCACAAAGGAAAGTCCAGAACTGAATAGACTGATGAATTTTTCCAATTTTGCAAGGGAGACATAATATTGACATTTCTGTCAAAATTCAGTAAAACAGAAAATTGAACAACTCTACCAAACTCATTCTGTAATGCAGGTGTAGCTCAGATAACCAAACTATACAAAGACACAACCATAAAAACAAGCAAGCAAGCAAACAAACAAACAAACTAACCACAATAACACATACCTGCCAGAAAACAAGTAAGCTGCCTGCAAACATTCTCCACCCACCTCAGTTCCCTCTAATCCAATCTTTTAGTCTTCTCCCTAGCATTGAAACAAATACCAGCTACAGCCTTCCCTCTGCCTTGCCCATGCCTCTTATAGATTCCACAAATACCCCCCCCCATTTGTTGCTTAGTTCCAGATCCCAACTCCAACAGAAACCTCCTGCTAACATAAGGGCCACTATTCCCAGGGTACAAATAGCCTAAAGGCAGACCCATACCTCGCCTACTCTTCCTTAGTTCCAATTCCGAAGTCTCATTCCCAGATCCATAGCTATAAAACTGCTGTGGTCTCCCTTTCTTCTGTGATCTTATTAACAATGGATCAAAAAGAATGTCTCCTCCAATTTTTCTTCTGCTAACTCATCCCAGTTATGCAGCTTTCAATACAAGCAGGCATTCCTTGTAAATGCACCAGCTGAACAGGCCAGGAAAATAGGCAACACAGAGCCACCACACTCTCCAAAACACAGAGAATAAAGAACCCAAAAAACAAATTAGAAATTTGAACAGGAATTACAGAGAAAAGCTTTATCAACAGAATATAAGAGAAGAAAATCTCAGCTTTAAAGATAAAATAGAAGAAATGAATTGAAGGAAATGTTAGATCTAAAAATCCCCTGATACAAAACATTTAAGAAATCTGGAAAACCATCAAAAGACCAAACATAAGAATAATAGGTACACAAGAAAGGAGAAGAAACCCAATTCAAAGGTCCAGAAAATATTTTCAACAAAATTATAGGAAAAAATATTTCCACCCAAGGAAGTAGATACCTATAAAGGTATAAGAATCACATGGACACATTGAATGCAGAGGCAGTTCTAGGGGCTTTGTGTGGTCTCATTGTAAGCACAGCCAGGCCTACACACATGTAACCATGTTTAAGGGACTTGCAGTTGGCATTGATCTTGGCACCACCTACTCCTGTGTGGATATCTTCCAGTATGGAAAGGTAAAAATAATTGTCACTGACTAGGATAATGCCAAGCTATGCTGCTTTCACAGACACAGAATGATTAATTGGGGATGTTGTGAAGAATTAGCTTGCAATGAACCCCAACAACAGTTTTTGTTGCCAAAGTCTGATTGGGCATAGATTTGATGTTGCTGTTTTTCAGTCTTATATGAAGAACTG
This sequence comes from Apodemus agrarius, assembly GCA_964023405.1. Lineage (NCBI taxonomy): Eukaryota > Metazoa > Chordata > Mammalia > Rodentia > Muridae > Apodemus > Apodemus agrarius. The sequence goes on along the minus strand of OZ030008.1, from coordinate 163,421,743 downwards.
GCTCTTCATGGTGGTGAATAATGCAGGCAGGCCGAAGGTCCAAGTTAAGATAAAACATTTCAACCCAAAAGAAGTGTCCTCAATGGTTTTGACCAAGATGAAGGAGTTTGTTGAAATTTACCTTGGAAAGACTGTTACCAATGCCATGGTCACAGTGCCAGCTTACTTCAATGACTTTCAGTGGCAGGCAACAAAAGATGCTGGAACTATTGCTGGTCTCAATGTACTTTGAATTATCAATGAACCAACTCTTGTTGCTATTGGTTATGGTTTGAATATTAAGGTTGGAGCTGAAAGAAATGTGCGAATTTTTGACTTGGGAGATGGCACTTTTGATGTGTCAATCTTTACTATTAAGGATGGAATTTTTGAAGTCAAATCAACAGCTGGAGACACCCACTTTGGTGTAGATGACTTTGACAGCTAAATGGTCAATCATTTCATTGCTGAGTTTAAATTGAAAACACAAGGAGAAAATCTGTGATAACAAGAGAGCTGTCCGGTGTCTGCACTGTGTGTGAGCAGGACAAGTACACCCTCTCCTGCAGCACCCAGAACAGTATTGAGATTGATTTTTTCTATGAGGAAATGGACTCAATTTGAGGAATTGAATGCTGACCTGTTCTGTGGTACACTGGACCCTGTAGAGAAGGCCCTTCAAGATGCCAAACTAGTCAAGTCACAGATACATGATATTGTGCTGTTGGTGGTTCTATCAGAATCTCCAAGATTCAGAAACTTCTGCAAGGCTTCTTCAATTGGAAATAACTGAATAGAAGCATTAACACTGATGAAGCTGTTGCTTATGATGCAGCTGACCAGGCAGCCATTCTATCTGGAGACAAATCTGCGAATGTTCAGGATTTGCTGCTCTTGTATGTCACATCTCATTCCCTTGGTATTGAAGCTGCTGCTGGAGTCAGGGCTGTCCTCATCAAGTGTAATATCACCATTCTCACCAAGCAGACAGACTTTCACCACCTACTCTGACAATCAGTTAGGTGTATTCATTTAGATGTATAAAGGTGAAAGGGCCCTGACTAAGGACACAATGTGCTTGGGAAGTTTCAACTCACAGGCATCCCTCCAGCATCACATGGGGTTCCACAGATTGAAGTTACTTTTGATATCAATACTAAAGGCATCTTCAATGTTTCTGCTGTAGATAAGAGCACAGGAAAGGAGAACAAGATCACCATCACCAATGATAAGGGCCTCTTGAGTAAGGAGAATATTGAGCACATGGTCCAAGAAGCTGAAAGTACAAAACTGAGGATAAAAAGCAGAGAGATAAGATATCCTCCAAGAATTCACTGGAGTCTTATGCCTTCAACATGAAAGCAACTGTTGAAAATGAGAAACTTCAAGGCAAGATCAATGATGAGGATAAACAGAAGAATCTTGCCAAGTGCAATGAAATCATCAGCTGGCTGGATAAGAACCAGCTTGCAGAGAAGGAAGTATGTGAACATCAGTACAAAGAACTAGAAAAAGTCTACACTATCATTGCCAAGCTGTACCAGAGTGTTGGTGGTATTGCTTGGAGGTGTATCTCGTGGCTTCCCTGGTGGGGGAGCTACTCCATCTGGTGGTGCCTCTTCAGGCCTCACCATTGAAGAGGTTGATTAAGCCTTTTTTTGTAGCATTTTCCACAGGAACCCAAATTTAGAACTGTTAATTTCAAGTAATATGGAATGGCTTATAAAACTATCTAAATTGTCAAAAAAGAAGCACACAGAACACCAAATAGATTAAAACATAAAAGAGACCACCCTCACCAAATAGTAAAAGAATAAACATAAAGAATGAAGGAATACTAAAAGCTGCAAAGGAAAAAGACCAAGTAGCAAAAAGTCAGACCTATTAGAATTACACTTGACTTCTCAGGAGACTCTTAAAGTCAGAAGGACCTAGACAGATGTGCAACAGACTCTAAGAGACCACAGATGCTAGAACAGGATACTATATCCAGCAAAACTTTCAGTCACCATAGATAGAGAAAATATGATATACCATTGTAAATCCAACTTTAAACAATATCTACCTACAAAATCCACAACTACAGAGGTATTAGAAGGAAAACAACCAATCTATGAAGATTAACTAAATAATCTCACATCTGCAAAACCAAAGGCAGGAAAGCACATGTGTAGACATTTTGATATTTAACAAAATAGATTTTAAACCAAAACTAATCAAAAGACATACTCATCTAAGGAAAAAAATAGCTTTCAAAATGACATTTTAATTTTTAACATCTATGCCCCAAACACAAAGGGACCCACATTTGTAAAAAAGAGCCATTACTACAGCTTGAATCACATATTGACTCTTACACACTTGCTCTTTCACCAAGAGACAGGTTATCTATACAAAAACTAAATAGAGAAATTCTAACCCTAACTGAAGTTTTAAAGCAAGTGAACCTAAAAGATACTTGCTGAACACTTCAGACAAACACAAAAGAATAGACCTTCTTCTCACCAACTCTTGAAACTTCCTCCAAAATTACCCACATATTCAGTCACAAAGAAAATCTCAAACATTGCAAGAAAATTGAAACAACTCCCTGCATTATGATATCAAAAATAACAGAAATAACAGAAAGCTGACAAATTTAATGAAACTTTAAAACTCTTTACCGAATAAAAACAGAGTCAAGAGAGAAATAAAACGTAGAAATTTTGTAGAATTGAATGACAATAGATATATAACATATTGAAAATTATAGGACACAGTGAAAGTGCTGCTAAGATGAACATTTCTAATACTAAGTGCCTATAAAACAACTGGGAAAGATCTTGTACTAGCAATGCATCTGAAAACTCTAGATAGAAAGTCGATTTACATTGCAAATGATTTCCCCTTTCCAGGATTCCCCCCCCCTCCCTGAAAGTCCCATAAACCCTCTTCCCTTCCCCTGTTCTCTAATCAACCCCTTTCCTCTTCCCTGTCCTGGTATTGTCCTGCACTGCTGCACTGAGCCTTTCCAGGACCAGGGGTCTGTCCTTCCTTCTTGGGCATCATTTGATATGTGAATTGTTTCTTGAGTATTCCAAGCTTCTGGGCTAATATCCGCTTAACAGTGAGTGCATACCATGTGTGTTCTTTTGTGATTGGGTCACCTCACTCAGGATGACATTTTCCAGTTCCACCCACTTGCCTAAGAATTTCATGAATTCATTGTTTTTAATAGCTGAGTAGTATTCCACAGTGTAAATATACCACATTTTCTGTATCCATTCTTCTGTTGAAGGACATCTGGGTTCTTTCCAGCTTTTGGCTATTATAAATAGGGCTGCTATGAACATAGTGGAGCATGTATCCTTATTACATGCTGGGGAATCCTTTAGGTATATGCCCAGGAGGGTATAGTGGGGTCCTCTGGAAGTATCATTCCCAGTTTTCTGAGGAACCGCCAGACTGATTTCCAGAGTGGAAGTACAGCTTGCAACCCACCAGCAGTGGAGGAATGTTCCTTTTTTCTCCACATCCTCACCAGCTCCTGTTTTCTCCTGAGTTTTTGATCTTAGTCATACTGACTGGTGTGAGGTGAAATCTCAGGGTTGTTTTGATTTGCATTTCCCTGATGACTAAGGATGTTGAACATTTCTTTAGGTGTTTCTCAGCCATTCGATATTCCTCAGGTGAAAATTCTTTCTTTAGTTCTGTACCCCATTTTTTAATAGGGTTATTTGGCTCTCTGGAGTCTACCTTCTTTAGTTCTTTGTATATCTTGGATATTAGCCCTCTGTCAGATATAGGGTTGGTAAAGATATTTTTCCAATTTGTTGGTTGCTATTTTGCCCTTTTGGCAGTGTCCTTTGTCTTACAGAATTATATCGAAAAAATGATTAAAAAATGCATACAGACAAATAAGAACAAAACACAGAGTTTGCAAACCATAAAACTGAAAAGTTGTGTTTCACTTAAAAACTGGTAACATAGTGTAAAAAAAATATGTGAAAGAAAGGCTTTCCATAGTGGAGGAAATTTTCTTATACAAAAAATGATTCGCGCCAAAGAGTATATTTTGTGAAACCCAATGACGCACCTCAGCTGTCACAGAGAGATGATTTATATTATTTATTCATTTTTATATTTGGTTTCTTTTGCAGAGCATGTTTCAAGGGCAGTGTTTCAGGGTAGAGGTTTTGGTTTTTGTTTTGTAAATGACTGACTCTTCTTTCTAAAGCTTACTTTTTATCCAATAGATTAGAATTTTGTATAATGCTCGGATTTGTTTTTACATTTGGTTTCTTCTGCAAGTGGGTTTTCAAGGACACAAAGGGGATAGGGAGGGATGGGAAGGTGAGTCAGATTGGATGTAAATGTACAATTCACAATGAATCAAGACAAAGTATAAACACATTATGGAGGGCATTCTTATTAATATATGTATAAATAAAAATATGCATTGAATATCCATTAGAAAAAAATAAAAAGATCTAATAAAATTTACAATTATAAAAAAAAGTTAGTCTAGATCAATCACCCCTCCTAACATTGTTATTTTTTCTCTTGGTCTATTGGCCTAAGGTTATCAGAATCCCAAGGTGGCTAGGGGGAGGCTGAACTTCCTCTTCAATGGAGCATTTGTTGTGTCTTCTGATAGGAGCACTCTCTACCTGGGACCAAAACTTCTAGCCCAGCAAAACGTAGGGTTCAAGAAACAGGAAACAAATATTTCCCTATTGTGTCACTAGGGTACATACTACTGAGTGGAACCTGTTATGGGGTATCCACTAGAGAAGACTTATCAGACATGGGTTTAAACCAATATTTCATTACTTTATTATAATCTTTATTTCTCACCTGGAAAACACATAGGGTGTTTGGGATCTCTCTGAGCCTTTCTCAGGGTGAGCTTTTAAGCACAAAAGACATATTCTTGGTCAAGATATTTTAGTTAACAAGAATAATTAGTCAGAAGCATAACTAGAGAAGCCAAAAGCAAAGTACATTTAAAGACTTTATCAACACTGTGGGCTTTGACAGATTAGGTCTTTGTTTTCATTTTAGCATGCCACATTTTATGTCTTGAATGGTGTTTTCCTCATAGAGTCAGTTGTGCTAAGGTTTGGATGTCTACTAAGGTCTAGAGCCCTGTTATAAACATTTACTTTTCCATCTCTTGATATCTGGATGTGCTATGGGGGAAACTATATCATATATTGAAGTTGAATTTAAAGTATATGTTGCCTTCCAGAAAAGCCTGCACAAGCCCTCCAAGCTAATTCTACTTCTCTAGTGCTGTGCCTGTGTCTTCAAAAGTCAATTCTACTTTACTGTCAAGCCAGCTGCTTCAGAATTTTGACAAACATAGCAACAACAATGAATTCTATGCAATATATGAATATGCAGTGATAATAATTAACCTAAGACAGGGAAATGTAGAGCAAAAAGAAAACCACTGAACAACAACAACAACAACAACAACAACAACAACAACAAAAACCAAGGATAATTCTGAAACACAAGAACTGGTGTTCTGCCTGCCTATGTAAGAAAATAATAATGGTACAACATATGTCTTTGACTCATGGCCTTTTTCAGATTACCATAGGTATGAGGAGACATTTTTCTTACTTGGAGCATATGTTATTCAGTGTTCTCTAAAGAAACAGAATTGACAAAATGAATATCATATGTATGATACACACATATATACATATATAAAAATCATGCATACAGGTATGCACAAATCATATCAATATATGATTTATTAGAATAGCTCATAGTCTTTGGTCTAGCTATATTAACAATGGTTTTGTCTTGCCAGAAAAAACAAGAGCCTTGTAGTTGTCAAGTTCTCACATGATCTTCAGTCTACATTAGAATCCAAAATATGTAGGTTCTAACATTAATAAAGGAACGCTTCAGAGCTGGGGACCAGCCCCAGTGGTTCTTCTTGAGGCAGTAGAGAGGAAAGATGGTTGGTGGGGTTAAGATGTAATCTTACAAGATATTTATTTTACTGTATAATAATAAAATATTCATCTGCCTTGTCTAAGTCACATTGCTTCAGTAGCTGATCTGCCTTTTGAGTTCCTCTGAGGTGAGGAACTGTTTAACATCTCATCTGGAAGAGCAGCCTTTGTTCTATTACGTGGTCCTAACTTTCAGCCTGCTAGTTTAAATTGCAGGAAGAAAAAAGGACACTATGAAAAATGATTTTAGCCTTTATATCTAAGTTCTAAAAATGTTTCCTATGAAAGCTATCCAAGTAAGAAGGGAAAAGGGCTTGTAAGAAAGGGGATCTAAAAAACGTGAGATAAGCAGTCCTAAGAAAGGGGAACAAGGAGAATGTTCTCTTATCTTTCTCCTCAGCACTTCAATATCTTTCAGAATATATGATCACATGATAAAAAGTTCATCACAACTTTATACATAAATTAAAAACATAAATTGAGTAAAAAGTTTACAAGACGGAACGTTTACATGTACATCCATTAGGAGTAATTATTTGAATAAACATTCATCATCTGTCCCAAGCTCAACAGGTTTATGGAGATTTAAAAACCATAACTTTTGTGACCAAGGTATTTGTGAATTTTTTTTGTGTGAAATTTTGTAGAGAAAAACTGAATCAATATTTTATCTTCTGTCCTAGTACCTATAGTTAGTCATTAGTTCCCATTTTATGACCTTTCTTTAATAGTTTTCTAACCTCTTGAAATGTGCTTTGAGCAGCTGAAACTGCCTGCTATCTCAGAAGTAATTAACTCATGACACTAAAGACTGGCAGAGTTCTCATTGCAGTTTTGATTATGAGAGATAACATAATAGCAGTCTCACTATAGAACAACTTAATAATTACTAATATAATTTTAAGAATTCTTATAGGATCATAACTAAGGATTAAGAAATCATGTATTTGTCTATGTAGCATCATTACAAGATAGTGCTTTTTTGTTTGGGAGCGATCTGATCAAAAGGGTGGGCTAATACCCAGTGATTGATAGACATATTTAATAATAACATAAAAAGCATATTAATGGCAGTAATATTTCCTAAAATGAATTTATCCTGGGCCTTGCCTACTAGAAAAAATCCAAGGTAGACCCATCTCAGGAGGATCACCTGCTAGATTTAGCTTCTCCTATGATGGGTCCTTATACCTCAGCAACAAAACAGAACTTGCCAGGTAGAATGAGAACAAGTAGGCAAAAAACAATCAATTCCTTCTTCCATGGTTTTTTCTTTTTATATGTAGGTTACAACCAAAAAATATGATCAGAATTTAGTGTGAATCTTCCTACCTCAAATGTTCCATATAATAAAATTCTTCAAAGTTATGTGCAGCTTCTTGAGTTGTACTTGATTACAGTTGTTGTTAAGATGACAACCAAGATGTTTGTGCTTATATATATGCAGAATATAATTTGTGTGTGTATGTATGTGTGTGTGCTTAAATGTCATTTTATCTCATAGAGTGATTAAAAACTTTCCATAAGAGCCACAGCCTACCTAACAAAAGCCCCAGTATCAAGCCTGAGAAAACTTCTTTTGTGTTACTGGTCACAGGAGTCAAAGAAACTCCCAAAACTGTGTAGCATGTTGTTGTTGCCCTTGGCTGCCTTCTAGAAACAGAAGATAAATTCTTTTTGCTTCATATATCATATACTTTAGACACAGGAATCAGATGATTTGAGCTGAAATTGACCTAAATCCTCCTCTCTGAAGACTAGTCTTTGTAATACTGGAAGGTAATATTCAAGCTGCTAATGAAGAGAAGTTGTGATATCTATGAATCACAACAATGACCATGATGGCAAACTAAACCTAAAAGTATGATAATGGCATTTATATCTTAGTGGTATCCATCAACTGTCTAATTGGACTCAATAACCTCTTAGCAGGGCAGAAACCATGCCTGTTCCTACAAACTTAGCCAACTACAAAAGACTAGTGAAGTCATGGGTCTTAGAAGAGAATCTACAACTACTGCTTTTCTTTTCTTTTTTTTTTGTTTTGGATATTTAATTAATTTTTAGGTTTTGGTAATTGACAAATGTATACAATATATTTGAAAATGTAGGTATAAAGAGCAATTTATTTATTTATTTTCTATATTCTTTGTTTACATTCCAAAGGTTTTCCCCTCTCCCAGTTCCCCCCTCACCATATGTCCCATAAGTCCTTTTCCCCCCACCAATTCCCCAATCACCCCCCAATCCTTTCTCTGTTCTGGCACTCTCCTACAAAACTGGACCAGGGTCCTCTCCTTCCTTCTTCTTGGGAACCTTGATTTGCTAATTGTGCCTTGAGTATTCAGAGCTTCTGGGCTCATTAATATCCACATATCAGTGATTGCATTTCATGTGTATTCTTTTGTGATTGGGTTAACTCACTTAGGATGATATTTTCCAGATCCAACCATTTGCCTACAAATTGCATGAATTCATTATTTTTCAATGCTGAGTAGTATTCCATTGTATAAATATACCACATTTTCTGTATCCATTCCTCCTTTGAGGGACATCTGGGCTCCTTCCAGCTTCTGGCAATTATAAATAAGGCTGCTATGCACATAGTGGAGCATGTGTCTTTATTGCATGCAGGGGAATCCTCTAGGTATATGCCCAGGAGTGGTATGACAGGGTCCTCTGGAAGTGTCATGCCCAATTTTTTGAGGAACCACCAGACTGATTTCCAGAGCAGTTGTACCATCTTGCAATCCCACCAACAGTGGAGGAGTGTTCCTCTTTCTCCACATCCTCTCCAGCACCTGTTGTCTCTTGAATTTTTAATCTTAGCCATTTTGACTAGGGTACTTTCTAACTGCATTCTAAAGGATTATTCTCATGCATACAGATACCTGCTGCAGCTATTATCCTTCATCAAAGAAGAATCCTTTTGCAGATGCAGGAAATAAGTTACAGAAAGCTTCAACTAGTCAAATTGCAAAGAGTAACCAACAATGGACTACTTAGGACCACTTGATACATCTATAGCATAACTCTTAAACTTAAGGCTGAGAACTTTGCAGAAGAGTAGTCAGGAAGACTGTAAAAGAAAGATGGGCAGGAAGTAAGTTGTAAGATTGTTTCTTTTAGCTAAGATAGGGAAGTTATACTCATACAATCTTAACACCATGGCTACCTAAATAAGACATATAATTCCCCAAAGAGTTGATATCCAGAGAAGATGAGGGAGATCTTGCAGGCCTCAAATTCAGATGAGGAGTTACAGGCAATTAACAACTGTTGAGAGAGGGAGAATTAGTCATTTCCTGGGAAAAGACTCTAAATTGGTTATTGAATATAGAATGATCAGCCCTAGAAATATTTACATGCACACAACATTAAATGAAAATAGTAGGTTGCTTTATATCTGAATTCATTTATAGCTGTATGTTAGAATGGTTATAGAAGAGCAGCCTGGAAAAAGGTAGGTGGAGGATACATAGGAAGGATGGGGGAGAAGATGATGAGGAAAATGATGTTATTGTATTTTAATTTAATAATAATAATAATAAACATAAAAGTAGAATAGAAAAGTTTTTCATATGAATACTTGCTTCTAGGTAATAGACAGACTATGACAGGAAGGATTCAAATGCAGTCCAAATTATCTGGAAAATTGAAAAGAAAATCCCTAATGATTTTATTTTTCATGTTTTGGGAGAAAGAAATGAGGAACAACAGAATACTTCTTGCATACTTAGTTTTCTTTGTCACAAAGTATATAATGAGCCTTTGCTGATTTCTTAATATTACTTAAGCTGAATCTTAACTTCCTTAGGAAGATTTATCAGAGTAGTGTTCTGTCTCTGAGCTTCACTCCTTACATCTGACTGTTGGTTTGACTTCTCATTAAGTGGCATTTCCTTTTCTTTTCTTTTATGTATTATTGGACAATGTGGAGTACAATAGGTGCAAAAACTTGATATACTATACCAGATAATTTCTACTCAGGTTAAGCAACTGCAGTTGAGTTGAGCACTCGATTTCAGGAGACCAAAAAGGTGGACTCAGAATCCATTCTCTGACTCAGAGAGCACCTCTCAGTGACTAATCTTCATGCATCTATGATGGTGGTTTGGAAGTCCCTCTAACTTCTCATATCATAGCCTACATTCTACTGCCTACCCACTAATCATACCCTCATTTTCAGTTCTCACATTATCTGGGGACCTATTACATGTATTCAATTTTCTGTGTTTTAAACATTTACTGTATGTTTTTCTAGATTAAAGTTAATGATAAATTTTAGCTTAACTTATGGATTAAACTCCTGAAAAGTATAAGTGAGAATACATTAATTTTGGATCAGTCATAGGATGAAGAATTCCTCCAAAGTTTCCATAAGGAAGATGGTATATTAAATAGTTTCCTTCTAGGAGAAAACATTAAAATTTTATCTTAATTTGGAATTCTAATGGGATTACCAAAATTTAGTATACAGAGTTAATTTTACATTTGTTGATTATGTTTCCATTAGATGGAAGTCATACCAGACAAATTTCATTTCGTTGTAACAGAAATTTCAAGAAAAATGTTTACTCCCTTCATAACACTAAGCCTCTCAGATCCATCTAAGTGGTTGATTCCTGTGTCTCTACTTACTTCATCAAACAAGTCTATCCCAGGCATAGAACCCAAGAGTGGCCTCCTTTCCCTTTTAATGATTCAGTTCTAGTCTAATTTCTTTACTTGCTGACTTCATCAAAGAGAGCCTCCTCAGTGATATTGTGGGCAGAGTGTATAGTATGATTTGGGAAGTTCAATTAAAGTTTTCTGAGATGAAAAGAATGATGTTTTTTACACTATTTCAGAGCCCTCTGCTGTGCTATTCAGTGGCCTTAAATGTAAGGGTTGTGGTACAGATGTATGCATTGTGTGTGGACACCCGTGGTCAGTTGGCTTCTGCATTTTCAATTCTGTTGTGAATTTCTATGTTGACCTCCATTTTCTCTTGGCAGAACTTAAATTCTTAATGATCACTGTGGAATCCAATGAACATATGTTAATCAGACAGGAAATGAGTAGACACTCTGTATTTCAAAATGTGTATACTTAGTTAATTTCCTATCTTTAGCAGAAGTTAACATTTTTTTAAATCTCCAGTATAATATGAATATGAAAAAGTAAATTTCATAAGCTTGAAAGTAAAAAGTCTAAGCTATAAGACTGGATAAAATGGGTTAGATTTTTGAAGACCAATGGTTAGAATTCTTTTTCTGTGACAGATTGAGTGAATCAATAGAAACTTAAAAATTAATCAGGAAGATAGAAAATAACTATAAGCACTGTTGGAAATCCAAAGTTCTTTCAAGAAATAATAAATTCACTGAAAATTGCATATGATCTCTGAGTGCTCAAACAGCAGGCTGGTCTTTTAGACTACTTCTATGAAATATATCTGAAACTATTCCCAATGTGATTGTACCTTGGAGCAGGAACAAAAATAAATTCAATCTATTTATCCCTTACAGAAAGAAGAGATCTGACTCAGTTGAACACACCCGTCTGTTTAGATCCACCATTGCTATGCCAGTCTTTCTTTTGAAGTGGATAGATAATACAAAATGATAGAGATTTCCTGTTCTTATTCAACATGAAATAGAAGTGAGTCCACCATTAAATATACAAAAATATGTATAAGGATATTTTATCATTAGTTAATATCTTATAATATTAAAATACTGGAACACATAGCAGATAATTTCTTCAAATTAGCATGAAAATTATCACTTTAATAGGGCTTCAATATCAAATTCTTAATAGGCTCAAAATAAATTTTAAAAAAGATTATAGCTAAAATAGAAGACATTATTAATTTCTTGTGAGTTAAATTCCAAACAAAACTTTGGAAATTTAGCCTAGATGCATAGCAAAATGTTTGAAGGAAATCATTTTAACAATAAATGTTACTACTATTCCACAGCAAATTTAGTGTGATTTTTACACAACTAATGAAATCAAAAAATCTATATTCACGATATGATGATTAAGGACATTAATGGGGTTAACATGACAAAAGTCAATGAGAAAAACCATCCTAGGTTCTACTTTCTATCAGAGGAATATTGAAGAGAAATCAAACTTGCTTGTCAAACTGAACTGTTTGCACTTCTCAGAGATTTTTGGAGCTGTATTTATCTCATCTGAAGGACTGCTATTACACCAATGACGCTGGCCAGAAAGCTTGCAATGATGTTAATAATGCTGTCCAGGAACCAGGGTGTGGTAAGAAGTGAGCTTATATGACCTCTATCATGACCCGGTTTAAATAGGTAAACCTATTTAAGGACATAATCAATTTCCTTTAAAAGTTGCTTTTCTTTTTTTTTGGGGGGGAGGGAGGGGGTTCGGAAAGCCTTGTTATAACTTTTTTGTGTGTGTTTAAAAAAAACCCCTCAAATATCAAGAAACCACAAAAGCAACAGTGAGATAGCTTTATAACTTTAACCACACACTCAGCTGTGATTTCTCCCAGTTTTGTATACCTCTCTGTTTGCTCTGGCCTTCCTTCCCATTTTTTTCTGAAATATTTCATAGTTGCGAATATGACATGTCATTGCCCTGGAATACCTCATTGCCTTTATCACACATCATTATAATACTATCATCAAAATTCACTGATGAACTCACTTTGATACAGTACAATTATCTAAACAATTGATTTTATTTTGAAATTCTGCTCATTGCTCAAGTGTGTCTTTTCTTTGTCTTTTATTTTTAATATGATGGAGCTTTTAATTCTAACAATTCCTCAGTTCTAACAAAGTAATATATAGATACTTCATAGAAAGCATGAAGCACCTATTACAGAGATTTTTCCTCTGATTAAATTGACTATTGTTTTCTGTAAATACAAACTTTGACTTCTATGGAACATCTACAAAAGTTTGTTTTTAATGAAGCATCCTGACTGCCTTTCTAAGTCATGGGAGCAGAGCAAGACTTACAACTTGATAACTAAGTCATGGGAGCAAGACTTACAGCTTGATGACTACGACTGTGATGGTTTGTATATGCTTTTCCCAGGGAGTGGCACTATTAGGAGGTGTGGCCTTGTTGGAGTAGGTGTGTCACTGTGGGTGTGGGCTTAAGACCTTCACCCTAGTTGCCTGGAAGTGAGTATTCTACTAGCTGCATTCAGATGAAGATGTAGAACTCTCAGCTCCTCCTGTACCATGCCTGCCTGGATGCTGCCATGTTTCTGCCTTGATGACAATGGACTGAACCTCTGAGCCTGTAAGCCAACCCCAATTAAATGTTGTTTTTATAAAACTTGCATTGGTCATGGTGTCTGTTCACAGCAGTAAAACCCTAAATAAGACAGAAGTTGGTACCAGGGACTGGGGTATTGCTGTGATAGGCCTGACCATGCTTTTGTTTGGAAGAATGTGGATTTTGGGACTTTGCATTTGGAAAGCCACATAATGCTGTAAGTGGGGCTTAATGGGCCAGCCTAGTAGGAATATGGAAGACAGTGGTGCTGAGGTTCATTTGAACTGTATAGGCATGATGGCCCAAGAGGTTTCAGTGGAGAAGAACTTTAATATGTGGCTGAGAGACTGTTTTTGTGATGTTTTGGTGAAGAATAGGCTGCTTTTTGCCATTGTCTGAAGAGACTCCCTAGGGCTAAGGTAAAGAGATTTATATTAATTGCATCTGCAAAGGAAGTCTCAAAAAAGCCCAATAAAGATGTTGTTCTCTGGTTAAGTCTGATGAAGAAAATTTTGAACAAACATAGCAAGATGAAAAAGAAAAAGTACAAAATATATAATTTGAGTATTAAAGGGACTCCAGGAAGTGAAAAGGAGCTGAATTTAAGGATATTAAATTGAATTAAAGCAGTGGTGACCTTGGGGGCAAGATTGCACCCAGCTAAATTTAGATCCAGGCATGGTAGTACAAGCCTTTAATCCCAGGAGGCAAAGATAAGCAGATCTCGAGTTCAAGGCCAGCCTAGAACAGAACAAATTCTAAGTGAAGAAAAACTTAAATTCAGGCTTGGTGGACTACACCTTTGATCCCAGTATTTAGGAGACAGGCATGCAGATCTCTTGAGTTCAAAGTCAGTCTGAGGAGCAAGATTCAGGACAGCCAACTTAGGCAGTGAAGGAGGTGGGAAAAAGGAAGGTAGTGATAATGTAATAGAACAAGGGGGCCAATGTTCCAGCTCCTGAAAGCAGCAGAACTCAGCAGCTTCAGCAATGTGTCTCTGGCTTTATATTCAAGAGGAGAAGGAGACTACTGAAACAATTGATGCTGGTTAGCTGGAGCTAAGAAATTAGTGGTGATTAAGAAAAGACCAGCATCACTGAGGTGAAATATGGGAAGTGTTTTCTGAGAGCACAAAGAAACTGTATTCCAGAGATAGCCAAATGTTCCTCATGCTGCAGCTGTACTTGGTAACATGTAAGAATCACCCAGGTGGTACTGGTTTTGAAGGCATGAAGGCATCATGAGGAACAGCTGAGGCTTGGTACTGTGAGAGGCCATGGAAGGCCATTGGTGAAAGTGTACCCTCAGTTGTAATTAACAGCCCAGGACTGAAGGGGTCATGCAAAGGAGTTGAGGCTTGGTACCATGAAGAGAGCCTATGAGAGGCTTTGGTGAATTATAGTTGCAGTGGAAGACCCTAGCATATGGGAGATGCCAGTACCTTGGGATGACCACCAAGAACAGCAGTGGCAGTGTAGTGCATCAATCTGAACTTAGAGTGCTACAGAGGGCAGAGCTGGAGAAGTGACACCAGCTCTTTGGAGATACACAGCAGATCATGTGTGGATCCCAGACGTTGGAACAAGAATTTGTGAAACTGAAATTGCCTGACAAGGGAAGCTGCTAACAGGGAGTGGAACAAGTCTAGGAGAAAGAACCTAGTTGCAGTCAATAAGGATGAAAAAGGAGTTGGATATCTGAAGACTGCTTTGCCATCAGAAATGGAGATGCAGAGTTTTGGACTTTGCCCAGCTGGTTTCCTGTCTTGCTTGAAGGATTACAGTTAAGTGATTGAATGAATCTCAGAAGAGACCTTGAACTTTGGACTTTTAACACTGTTGAGACTGCTATAGACTACAGGGACTTTTGAAGTTGGACTAAATGCATTTTGCATTATGCTATGTTTAAGTATGGCCCCCATCGACTCATGTTTGAACAAGCCTATGGGGGCCAGGGAGTGGAATGTGATCGTTTGTATATGCTTTTCCCAGGGAGTGGCACTATCAGGAGGTGTGGCCTTGTTGGAGTAGGTGTGTCACTGTGGGTGTGGGGTTAAGACCTTCATCCTAGTTGCCTGGAAGTCAGTCTTCCACTAGCTGCCTTCAGATGAAGATGCAGACCTCTCAGCTCCTTCCGCACCATGCCTGCCTGGATGCTGCCATTTTCTGCCTTGATTACAATGGACTGAACCTCTGAGCCTGTAAGCCAGCCCCAATTAAATGTTGTCTTTTATAAAACTTGCATTGGTCATGGTGTCTGTTCACAGCAGTAAAACCCAAACTAAGACAAACCCTATCCCATTCTCCCTCCCTCTGCCTCTTTGAGGGTGTTCCCTCAACCAATCACCATGTCCTACACCGGGGCATCAAACACTCTCAGGTCCAAGGGCCTATCTTCCCACTGAAATTCAACAAGGCCATTCTCTGCCACATGCTGCCAGAGCCATGGGTCCCTCCAAGTGTACTCTTTGGTTAGTGGTAAGGTCCCCAGGAGTTCTGGGGTGGGGATCTGGCTGGATGACACTGTTGCTTCCCCCATGGGGCTGCAAACCCCTTCAGCTCCTTCAGTCACTTCTCCAACTCCTCCATTGGGGACTCTCCATTCAGTCCAATGGTTGTCTGTGAGCATCCCACTCTGTATTTGCCAGGCTCTGGAAAAGCCTCTCAGGAGACAGCCATATCAGGCTCCTGTCAGCAAGTACTTCCTGGCATCCACAATACCATCTAGGTTTGGTGACTGTATATGGGATGGATCCCCAGGTAGGGCAGTCTCTAGATGACCTTTACTTCAGTTTGTGCTCTACAATTTGTCTACACATTTCCTCCTGTGAAAATTTTGTTCTCCCTTCTAAGAAGCATCCACTCTTTGGTCTTCCTTCTTCTTGAGCTTCATATGGTCTGTGAAATGAATGTTGGGTTTTCTGAACTTTTTGGGCTAATATACAATTATCAGTGAGTGCCTACCATATGTGTTCTTTTGTGACTGAGTTACCTCACTCAGGATGATATTTTCAAGTTCCAACAATTTGTCTGCAAATTTCATGACGTCATTGTTTTTTTAAAGCTGTGTAGTATTCCATCGTGTAAATGTACATTTTCTGTATTCATTGCTTTGATGAAGGATATCTGGGTTGTCTCCAGCTTTAGCCTATTATAAATATGGCTGCTATGAACATAGTGGAGCATGTGTCCTTACTACATGTTGGAGCATCTCCTGTGTATATGCCCAGGAGTGGTATAGCTGGGTCCTCAGGTAGTACTATTTCCAATTTTCTGAGAAAGAGATGGACTGATTTCCAGAGTAGTGGAACTAGCTTACAATCTCAGCAGCAATGGAGGAGTGTTCCCTTTTCTCCACATTCTCACCAGCATCTGCTGTCTGATGAGATATTGATCTTAGTCATTCTGAATAGTGTGAGGTAGAATCTTAGGGTTGTTTTGATTTGTATTTCCCTGATGACTAAGAATGTTGAACATTTCTTTTGGTGCTTCTCATCCATTTGAGTTTCCTCAGTTGAGAATTCTCTGTTTAGCTCTGTTCCCCATTTTTAATAGGGTTATTTGGTTCTCTGGAGTCTAACTCCTTGAGTTCTTTGTATATCTTGGATATTAGCCCTCTATAGGATGTAGGATGGCTAAAGATCTTTTCTCAATCTGCTGATTGCAGTTTTGTGTATTGACATTGTCCTTTGCCTTACAAAACCTTTGCGATTTTATGAGGTGCCATTTGTTAATTCTTATTTATTTTAGATATTTGCATTATTTACATTTCTAATGGCATCCCCTTTCTGCTTTACCCCTCCTAAAATCCCCTATTCCATCGACCTGCTCATCCCCCTCCCCAATTTCCTGACTTGCATTTCCCTATTCTGGGGAATTCTGGAGCCTTCACAGAACCCATGCTCTCTCCTTTCATTGATCTCTGAAATGGTCATCTGCTACATATGTAGCTGGAGCTGTGTGTCCCTCCAGGCGTAGTCTTTGGTTGGTAGTTTAGACCCTGGGAGCTCTAGGGGTACTGGTTGATACATATTATTTGTTCCTCCTGCAGGACTGCAAACCTCTTCAGCAACTTGGGTGCTTTCTCTAGCTGCTCCACTGGGGACCCTATATTAAATCTAATGGTTGGTTGTGAGCCATGGATATTTTGATCTACTTTCCAATAAGGATCAAAGTATCCACATGTTGGTTTTATGAAGAATTGAGTTAGCATTTTGATGGGGATTGCATCAAATCTGTAGATTGCTTTTGGCAAGATGCCCATTGTTACTATATTAATCCTGCTAATCCAAGAGCATGGATGATGTTTCCATATTCTGAGGTCTTCGTTGATTTCTTTCTTCAAAGACTTGAAGTTCCTGTCATAAAGATCTTTCACTTGCTTGGTTAGAGTCACACCAAGATACTTTAAATTGTTTGTGGCTATTGTGAAGGGGTTCCCCAATTTTGGGGGGGGCAGTCAAAGCAGTATTTTATTCCTTCCCCTCCTCCCCTTCCTCCTCCACACAATCTCCAGTAATTCTTACCAGAGGGCAGGAAATGGGCACACATATAGTTAGAAACAATCAAATCACAATAGGAAATACACAACATTGATTAATGCTCCTTAGTCATCCTCTTCATCCTCATCTTCTGATTCCTTCACTGCATATTTTTTATGTTCCTCGTCATCCATTTCCGCATCCTTATAACCCTCATCCTCTTCTCCACTTAAGTGATCTTCTTCCTCATCCTCTTCTTCCTCTTCCACTAGTTGCATATATTCATCATACTCCTCATCCTCATTTCCCTTGCTGTAAACCTCCAGGTAGTGTTCCTTGACTTCAGAACCAGAGTCAGAGTCAGGGGCCTCTTTGTTATCCCTGTTGTAAGGCTTTGAAATATGTGACCTGGATCAGGAGCTTGAACACACATTTTTCCCATGGTAATTCCAGCTATTCTACTCACTCTTTTTTTTTTTTATTCTACTCACTCTTAAAGGGTCTAGACTCTCGAAGTTGTTTAACTTCTTCAGGGACTCTTCTGTGCTGGCATCTTTTATTTTATTGCCACTTAAAATTTCAAAATTTCAATACTCAAAGTTTGGGCATGTTTCTGCTAATAATTTCAAGCCCTCTCAGATTCTTTTATCTCTAATTTTGAGCTTCTTGAGTTTATCATTGGCTAAGTTCACAATTTGGGCATTGGGAGCCTCTAAGTTGCTTAGATTTATGAATTACAGTGTTTCCAACTCATCTGCGAGGCTCTTGAATTTGCCTTTAATTGACTGACAGCTGACCAGGATATTCAGTATTCATCCACTACCCTAAATGCATTGTTTGTTTGTCCTCTCTGTTCTTTTGTCTTTTTTTTTTTTTGGTTTTTGCACACAGGGTTTCTCTGTGTAGCCCTGGCTCTCCTGAAACTCTGTAGACCAGGCTGGCCTCGAAATCAGAAATCCACCTGCCTCTGCCTCCCAAGTGCTGGGATTAAAGGCATGCACCATGTCTCCTCTCTCTCTCCCTCTCCCTCTCTCTCTCTCTCCCTCTCTCCCTCCCCCTCTCTCTCCCTCTCTTTCTCCCTCCCCCTCTCTCCCTCTCTCTCTCCCTTCCTCTCTCTGTCCCTTCCTCATTCTCTCTCTCCATCCCTCCCTCCCTCCTTCCCCCTGTCTATCTTTCTGTCTCAGATGAGGACCCTGTGCCAGCAGAACTCAATCAATAAATGGTAAACAGCTACTATATGTTTTAGGACTTTGAAGGCTCTGCCAGCTTCAGTGGATTGTCCTCCATTAAATTTTTAAGTAGAAGTGCTATTTAAAGTCTCTAATAATTCCATTAGAGTGGTTTAAAACATCAATGAATATTTACTGTTTTGAAAGTTATTTCTGAATCTCTTCAAATAAAGCATGCTTGTAGTTTTATTTGGATAATTGAGTCAATTACATTTACTAATATTTTTACTGTTAGATAAATCTTTCAATCCTCAGATGAAATCAACTTAACCATACTTATATGCCTTTAGGAATTAATTAGAACCACTTAATTAGTTCTGCTTTTATTTTATATTTTGAGATTATATTACAATTTCACCATTTGCTCCTTTTTTTCTTCTTCCCTTCCCTCCCATATAAACCCACATTATCTCTTTCAACTTCATGGCTTCTTTTTTCATCCTTTTTTTTTTTTAGTTATTTTTTTTATTTTCTATATTCTATGTTTACATTCCAAAGGTTTTCCCCTTTCCCAATTACCCCCCCCCACCATATGTCCCATAATTCCTCTCTCTCCCCCCTGCTATTGCCCCCCCACACACGGTTTTTCTGTTCTGGGTCTACAATACTGGATCCAATCTTTACAGGCCCAGGGTCCTCTCCATTCTTCATCCTTGTTTTAATAGCTAAAATTCTTTTTTTTTCTATATTCTTTGTTTACATTCCAAATGATTTTCCCTTCCCCGGTCCCCCCCATAAGTCCCATAAGCCCTCATCACTCCGACTGACCTTTCTCCAATCAACCCCTTCCTTCTTCTTTGTCTGGGTACTCCCCTACATTGCTGGATCAAGCCTTTCCAGGACCAGGGACCTCTCTTCCTTTCTTCTTGGGAATCATTTGATATGGAAATTGTGTCTTGAGTATTCAGAGCTTCAGGGAATGCAATCACTGACAAGTGAATATTAGCCCAGAAGCTCTGAATACCTAATTTCTTTCTCAGCTTGTTTATCCTTTGAGTATAGGAAGGCTACTGATTTGCTTGAGTTCATTTTACATCTGTCCATTTTGCTGAAGTTGTTTATCAGCTCTAGGAGTTCTTTGGTGGAGTTTTTTTTGGGGGAGGGGGGCTCACTTAAGTATACTATCATATCATCTGCAAATAGTGATGATTTGGCTTCTTCCTTTCCAATTTGTAGCCCTTTGACTTCCTTTTGTTGTCTAATTGCTCTGGCTAGAATTTCAAGTACTATATTGAATAAATATGGAGAGAGAAAGCAGCCTGGTAGAGTCTCTGATTTTACTGGGATTGCTTCAAATTTCTCTCCATTTAGTTTGATGTTGGCTACTGGTTTGCTGTATATTGCTTTTATTATGTTTAGGTATGGGCCTTGAATTTCTGTTCTTTCCAAGACCTTTAACATGAAAAGATGCTGAATTTCATCAAATGCTTTTTCAACATCTAATGAAATGAACATTCATTTTTTTCTTTGAGTTTGTTTATGTATTGGATCACATTGATATATTTCCGTATATTGAACTATCCCTGCATCCCTGGGATGCAGCCTACTTGATTATGGTGAATGATTCTTTTGATGTGTTCTTGGATTCGGCAAGAATTTTATTGAGTATTTTTGCATCAATATTCATAAGGGAAATTGGTCTAAGATTCTCTTTTTTGTGGATCTTTGTGTGGTTTTGGTATTAGCTAAATTGTGGCTTCATAGAATGAGTTGGGTAATGTTCCTTCTGTTTCTATTTTGTGGAATAGTTTGAAGAGTATTGGCATTAGGTCTCCTTTGATTGTCTGATAGAATTCTGCACTGAAGCCATCTTGTCCTGTTCTTTCTTTGGTTTGAAGACTGTCAATGACCACTTCTATTTCTGTACTGATTTTGGGACCATTTAGATGGTCTATCTGATCCTGATTAAATTTTGGTAGTTTGTTTCTATCTAGGAAATTGTCCATTCCATCCAGATTTTCCAGTTTTGTTGACTATAGGCTTTTGTAGAAGGATATGATAATTTTTTGGATTTCCTCAGTTTCTGTTGCTATTTCACCCTTTTCATTTCTAATTTTGTTAATTTGGGTACTGTCTCTGTGTATTCTGGTTATTCTGGCTAAAGGTTTATCTATCCTGTTGATTTTCTCAAAGAACCAGCTCCTGCTTTTGTTGATTCTATGTATAGTTTTTTTTTGTTGTTGTTGTTTCCACTTGGTTGATTTCAGCCTGAGTTTGATGATTTCCTGCCTTCTACTCCTCTTGGGTGTATTAGCTTCTTTTTGTTCTAAAGTTTTCAGGTGTGCTGTTAAGCTGCTAGTGTGTGCTCCCTCTAGCTTCTTTTTGTAGGCACTCAGAGCTATGAGTTTTTCTCTTAGCACTGCTTTCATTGTGTCCCATACATTTGGGCATGTTGTGCCTTCATTTTCATTAAATTCTAAAAAGTCTTTGATTTCTTTCCTTATTTCTTCCTTTACCAAGATATCATTGAATAGAGAATTGTTCAGCTTCCATGTGTATGTGGGCTTTTTGTTGGTTTTGTTGCTATTGAAGACGACCCTTATTCCATAGTGATCTGATAGGAGGCATGGAATTAGTTCAATTGTCTTATATCTGTTGAGGTTTGTTTTGTGACCAATTATATGGTCAATTTTGGAGAAGGTACCATGACATACTGAGAAGAAGGTATGTTGTTTTGATTTAGGATGAAAGGTTCTATAGATATATATTAAATCCATTTGGTCCAAAGTTTCTGTTAGTTTCACTGTGAATCTGTTTCGTTTGTGTTTCCCTGATCTGTCTATTGAAGAGAGTGAGGTGTTTAAGTCCCCCACTATTATTGTGTGGGGTGCAATGTGTGCTTTAAGTAAGGTTTCCTTTACGAATGCAGGTGCCCTTGTATTTGGGACATAGATTTTTCAAAATTGAGAGTTCTTTCTGGTAGATTTTTCCTTTGATGAGTATAAAGTGGCCTTCTGTATCTCTCTTTTTTAAAATCATTATATTTTTCTTTATTTTTACTTATTGAAAAGTGAAGTAAAGTGAAATAAAAACACTTTATGACAAAATGACAGATTTACATGGAAAATATTTCAGATAAAAATCTTTAAATTGACAATTTTTCTTTGAAAATTACAGAGTAAATTGGAAGACATGCAAACATTGCTAAATTAATTGAAATATGGAATAGAAACATTTTATGATAGAATTGAAGATTTACATAGAATATATTTCTGATAAAATTGTAGAAAAACATGATAGAATTGAAGGTTATTATGGAAATTTTTATATAGTTCTTATTTATATCTAATACTTCAATATAATAATTTTATGTCAATATGTCAATGTGCTGACACAATATAATTAATACATAAAAACATTGACTTATATACATGTCTGTTGAACAAGCTGTAATTTTTGTCAGCATCAAAGTATGTTCTACTCTTCATGAGAATAGGAGACTGGTTTCTTATTATACTTCAGATACCTAATATAATCTTTTTAAACTTTGACAACTTCAATTTTAGGTTATTAGCTACTATGGCAGGCAAAAAATGTGTAGTAAACAGTTCAAAAATAGTTGTGTAATGTTTCTTGATTGAATAACTGACAAGGACACTGTAAAATGCCAAGGACAGCTGTAAGAAACTAAGTAATTTTAAATACAGTCCTTATTTGAACTATTGATAACATCCATCCAAATGGCCATATTAGGTTAACAGAAATCAAAAAGATAAACATAACTAAGATGCCCATACTCCTAGGAAAAGATGCTATGGTATTAAAACTATACAAGCATAACTACCAAAATTATATATATGCTGACCAGTTATTTCTCAGCTGTTACACTACACCATGGAGTAACTTCAAATATCAGGACCACAGGTGTGTGTGTGATAGGGGAGGGAGATATAAAGACAAGATGTAAATGAAAAGTGAAAAATGAAAAGGAAAGGGCAAGGGGGAAAGTTTAGTCACAGTTTTTGGTTAAAAATTAAGGAATATATTATTTTATATTGAACTAAATTAAGCTACTTAGGCTAACAATGATGATGATGATGATGATGATGATGATGATAAACAATAATTAATACAATATAAATGAACCCTAATAAGTTTCAGGAAATAAATCATTTTTTAAAAAGGTAAAAATATGAGACCCCCGCGCACAAACAGCGGGCACACTGGACGCAGTGAGCGGCTGGAATCAGGTGCGTGGCCAGAGTTATAGCTTAGCTTAGCTCTGCAGGAGATCCGGGCACAGAAAGCTCAGCTACGGGTGCAGACTACCTGCCGGGACCAGCTCTCTGAGCGGACTAGCAGCGAGGGGCCACCGGGCCGCCTCGGGGCACAGCTCGGAACTCTAGCAGCTGGAATCAGGGGCCTGGACTCAGAGTGAGCATAGTCCAGCACAGACAAGCTGCCAGAAGGGATCTGTCTCCTGGGGACAGGTGTGCTGTGCTTTCAGCAGGGCGCCATCTACAATAAGACCAACTAACGCCAGAGATAAAGAGATGGCAAAAGGCAAACATAGGAACGTTATTAACAGAAATCAAGGCAATATGGCACCATCTGAACCTAATTCGCCAACCACAGCAAGTCCAGGATACCCCAGCACACCAGAAAAACAAGAGTTAGATATAAAAGCACAGGTCATGATGCTCCTAGAGGAACACAAAAAAGACATAAACAAATCTCTTAAAGAAATGCAGGGGAACATCAATAGGGTAGAAGCTCTTACAATCCAAACACAAAAAACACTTAAAGAACTCCAGGAGAATATGGGCCATCAGACAGAAACCAATAAAGAGGAAATGAGAAAATCAGTTAAAGAAATGCAGGAGAACTTGAAACAACAGGCAGAAGTCATGAAAGAGGGAGCACAAAAATATATTAAAGAATTACATGAAAACACAAACAAACAAATGATGGAACTGAGCAAAACCATCCAAGATCTGAACACAGAGGTAGAAACAACTAAGAAATCACAAAAGGAGGCAACCTTGGAGATAGAAAACCTTGGGAAGAAATCAGGGGTCGTAGATGCAAACATCAACAACAGAATACAAGAGATAGAAATAAGAATCTCTGATGCTGAAGATAACATAGTAACCATTGACTCCACAGTCAAAGAAAACGCAAAATCCAAAAGGCTTGTAACCCAAAACATCCAGGAAATCCAGGACACAATGAGAAGACCAAACCTAAGGATTATAGGGATAGATGAGAGTGAAGATCTACAACTTAAAGGGCCAGCAAATATCTTTAACAAAGTTATGGAAGAAAACTTTCCTAACTTAAAGAGAGAGATGCCCATGAATATACAAGAAGCCTACAGAACTCCAAACAGACTGGACCAGAACAGAAACACCTCCCGTCACATAATAATCAAAACCCCAAATGTACTAAACAAAGAAAGAATATTAAAGGCAGTAAGAGAAAAGGGCCAAGTAACATATAAAGGAAGACCTATCAGAATCACACCAGACTTCTTTCCAGAAACCATGAAAGCTAGAAGATCCTGGGCAGACCTCATGCAGACCCTAAGAGAAAAAAATTTGTCAGCCAAGACTACTATACCCAGCAAAACTCTCAATCAACATAAATGGAGAAATCAAAATATTCCATGACAGGACCAAATTTACACAATATCTTTCCACTAACCCAGCTCTACAAAGGATAATAGGAGGAAAACTCCAACACAAGGAAGGAAATGGCACCCAAGAAAAAGCAAGACAGTAAACTTCTTCCATCAAACTCAAAGGAAGATAACTACTCAAAAACAAAAATAACATCAAAAATGTCAGGAAGTAATAACCTCTATTCCTTAATATCTCTTAACATCAATGGACTCAACTCCCCAATAAAAAGACATAGACTAACAGACTGGATACGGAAACAGGACCCTACATTTTGCTGCTTACAGGAAACACACCTCAGAGTCAAAGACAAACACTACCTTAGAGTAAAAGGATGGAAGACAATTTTGCAAGCAAATGGTCACAGGAAGCAAGCTGGAGTAGCCATTTTAATATCAGATAAAATTGACTTTCAACCCAAAGTCATCAAAAGAGACACAGAAGGTCACTTCCTGCTAATCAAAGGAAGAATCCACCAAGAAGAACTCACAATTCTAAACATCTACGCTCCAAATGTAAGGGCACCCTCATTTGTAAAAGAAACCTTACTAAAGCTCAAAGCACACATTGCACCTAACACAATGATTGTGGGGGACCTCAATACTCCACTATCTACAGTGGACCGACCAGGAAAACAGAAACTAAACAGAGACACGGAGAAACTCATCGAAACTTTGGAGCAATTGGATTTAACAGATATATATAGAACATTTCACCCTAAAGCAAAAGACTATAACTTTTTCTCAGCCCCTCATGGTACCTTCTCCAAAATCGACCATATAATTGGACACAAGACAGATCTCAACAAATATAAAAAGATCGAACTAATCCCATGCCTCTTATCAGATCACCATGGAGTAAGAGTGTTCTTCAATAGCAACAAAAACAACAGAAAATCCCCATACGCTTGGAGGCTGAACAATATTCTACTCAATGATACCTTAGTCCAGGAAGAAATAAAGAAAGAAATCAAAGAATTCTTAGAACTTAATGAAAATGAAGGCACAACATACCCAAATCTATGGGACACAATGAAAGCAGTGCTTAGAGGAAAACTCATAGCCCTGAGTGTCTCCAAAAAGAAACAGGAGAGAGCATATATTAGCAACTTAATGGCACACTTGAAAGCTCTGGAACAAAAAGAAGCAATTTCACCCAGGAGGAGTAGAAGACAGGAAATCATCAAACTCAGGGCTGAAATCAATCAAGTTGAAACAAAGAGAACCAAACAAAGAATCAACAAAACCAGGAGCTGGTTCTTTGAGAAGATCAACAAGACAGATAAACCCCTAGCCAGACTTACTAAAGGGCACAGAGACAGTATTCAAATTAACAAAATTAGAAATAAAAAGGGAGATATAACAACAGAAACTGAGGAAATTCAAAAAATCATCAGATCCTACTACAAAAACCTATACTCAACACAACTGGAGAATCTGGAGGAAATGGACAATTTCCTCGACAGTTACCAAATACTAAAATTAAACCAGGATCAAATAGATCGTCTAAACAGACCCATAACCCCCAAAGAAATAGAAGGGTTCATAGACAGTCTTCCAACCAAAAAGAGCACAGGACCAGACGGTTTTAGTGCAGAATTCTATCAGACCTTCAAAGAAGTCCTGATACCGATACTCTTCAAATTATTCCACAAAATAGAAACTGAAGGAACACTACCCAACTCATTCTATGAAGCCACAATTACCCTTATACCAAAACCACACAAAGATCCAACTAAGAAAGAGAACTACAGGCCAATTTCTCTTATGAATATCGATGCAAAAATACTAAACAAAATACTTGCCAACCGAATCCAAGAACACATCAAAACGATCATTCACCATGATCAAGTTGGCTTCATCCCAGGGATGCAGGGATGGTTCAATATACGGAAATCCATCAACGTAATCCACTATATAAACAAACTCAAAGAAAAAAACCACATGGTCATCTCATTGGATGCTGAAAAAGCATTTGACAAAATTCAGCATCCTTTCATGCTAAAGGTCCTAGAAAGAACAGGAATTCAAGGCCCATATCTAAACATAGTAAAAGCAATATACAGCAGACCAGTAGCCAACATCAAGGTAAATGGAGAAAAACTCGAAGCAATCCCTCTAAAATCAGGGACTAGACAAGGCTGTCCCCTCTCGCCATGTCTCTTCAATATAGTACTTGAGGTACTAGCTAGAGCAATTCGACAACAGAGGGAAGTCAAAGGGATACAAATCGGAAAGGAAGAAGTCAAACTATCACTATTTGCAGATGATATGAAAGTTTACTTAAGTGACCCAAAAACCTCCACCAGAGAACTCCTGCAACTGATAAACAACTTCAGCAAAGTGGCTGGCTATAAAATCAACTCAAGTAAATCAGTAGACTTCCTATACGCGAAGGATAAGCAGGCCGAGAAAGAAATTAGGGAAATGACACCCTTCACAATAGCCACAAATGATATAAAGTATCTTGGAGTGACGCTAACCAAAAATGTGAAAGATTTATACGACAAAAACTTTAGGTCTCTGAAGAGGGAAATTGAAGAAGACATCAGAAAATGGGAAAATCTTCCATGCTCGTGGGTTGGCAGGACTAATATAGTCAAAATGGCAATCTTTCCCAAAGCAATATACAGATTCAATGCAATCCCCATCAAAATCCCAACTCAGTTCTTCATAGAGCTAGAAAGAGCAATTCTCAAATTCATCTGGAATAACAAAAAACCCAGGATAGCTAAAATTATCATCAACAGCAAAAGAACTTCTGGGGGAATCAATATCCCGGACCTCAAGCAATATTACAGAGCAGTGGTATTAAAAAACTGCATGGTATTGGTTCAGTGACAGGGAAGCGGATCAATGGAATAGGATCGAGGACCCAGAATTGAACCCACACATCTATGGCCAATTGATCTTCGACAAAGGAGCTGAAAACATCCAGTGGAAAAAAGATAGCCTTTTCAACAGATGGTGCTGGCTTAACTGGAAGTCAACATGCAATAGAATGAGAATTGATCCACTCTTATCTCCTTGCACTAAACTCAACTCCAAGTGGATCAAGGATCTCCACATAAAACCAGACACACTAAAACTAATAGAAAAGAAACTGGGGAAGACCCTTGAAGACATCGGCTCAGGGGAAAAATTCCTGAACAGAACATCAATTGCTTATACTCTAAGAACAAGAATAGACAAATGGGACCTCATAAAACTACAAAGTTTCTGTAAGGCAAAAGACACTGTCAAAAGGATAAATCGGCAACCAACAAATTGGGAAAAAATCTTCACCAACCCCACATCTGACAGAGGGCTAATCTCCATTGTATACAAAGAACTCAAGAGGTTAGACCCCAGAAAACCAAATAACCCTATCCAAAAATGGGGTACAGAGCTAAACAGAGACTTTTCACCTGAAGAAATTCGGATGGCTGAGAAACACCTTAAAAAATGTTCAACATCACTAGTCATTAGGGAAATGCAAATTAAAACAACCCTGAGATTTCACCTCACACCAGTCAGAATGGCTAAGATTAAAAACTCAGAAGACATCAGGTGTTGGCGAGGATGTGGAGAAAGGAACACTCCTCCACTGCTGGTGGGAATGCAAGCTGGTACAACCACTCTGGAAATCAGTATGGCGGTTCCTCAGAAAACTGGGCGTGATACTTCCGGAGGACCCAGCCATACCACTCCTGGGAATATACCCAGAAGATTCACCAGCATGCAATAAGGATACATGCTCCACTATGTTCATAGCAGCCTTATATATAATAGCCAGAAGCTGGAAAGAACCTAGATGTCCCTCAACAGAGGAATGGATACAAAAAATGTGGTATATATACACAATGGAGTACTATTCAGCCATTAGAAACAATGAATTCATGAAATTCTTAGAGAAATGGATGGAGCTGGAGAATGTCATACTAAGTGAGGTGACCCAGTCTCAAAAGAATACCCATGGTATACAGTCACTGATAAGTGGATATTAGCCTAGACGCTTGGAACACCAAAGACACAAATCACATATCAAGTGATGTCTCACAAGAAGAAAGGAGTGGACACTGGTGCTAGAATGGACCAAAACATCATTGTGGGAGAGTACAAGAACAGTAAAGTGGGAGGGGGTGGATGCGGGAGCAGGGGGAGGGAAAAGGACATGTGGGACCTTTGGGGGTGGGGAACCAGAAAAAGGGAAATGAATTGTAAATATAGAATATATACAATAAAAAAAAGTTAATAAAAAAAGATGATTTCAAGAATGATAAAAGTTAAAAAAAAAGGTAAAAATATACAAGAGTCCATCTGAGCAAAAAGAAAAGCCTGCAATTAGCCCATGACCAAAAGCAAATGCATGTACAAGATAAGGATTTTGCAGTAGTCCATGCAACTAGTATATGTCTTGAGAAAACCTCCCTCACTGCATGAATGACAGGCAAAACCTTGGACCTCTATAAAGAAAATTACCATGTATAGCATATAGCAATTAAAACCAGGTATACAGAAATGAATGGGTATTTATATTGTTAAATGATACAATTTTTTTCAATCTATGAATGTAAGTAATTACTGGTAAGAGTTTTTTAAGCCAGATACAGCTCAAGTCATCTGAATCTTGTGTTTTAAATGTGTGGCATTTTTAGCAATACAAAGTCACCCTCAACTCTTTAGCCTCAACCAAGGGCTATGCCAATAATTTTTAGAAGTCACATGGACTGCTCTTACGATCCTTTGAAAAATGATTTCTCCCATCTTGAACTGAGAGTTTTGCTATTCTACAGTTCTTGTGAGGTTCATTGTTACATTGTTATATATATATATATATATGAGGCAGCAAGATACACATTCCATCATCAAGCAATGATGGTGTCCTCAAACAAGGAGTACCATGAGATTGCCCTAGCTTTGGTCATGTAGATTGTTTTAAAAGAAGATATAAATAAAATATTAAAAATATTTTAAGAAAATTCACACCTATTAAGTTGATATTGATATTCATGGAGTTCATAGCTGAGTAGCAATAATACCTTTACTCCACCAGCAGCCTGCATAGCTTCCAGTGCAGTTCTAACTTGATTTCTTTATCTCTTTCAAGATATGGCCCGATCAAAGCATCAGTGTAGGGGAATATCAGAACAAGGAAGTGGGAAGGGGTGGATGAGGGCATGTGGGACCTTAGAGGGGTGGGTAAATAAAAAAAGGGAAATGAAATGTAAATATAGAATATATCCAATAAAAAATTTTTTTTGGAAAGAAAAAAAGATATTTCACAATAAGGTCTTTATCAGCTAGTTCTAGTTGGCAATGAAGAGAAATGGCAAAGTCTGAATAGTCTTAGAGCCTCTATACCCAATAATCTTAAAAGGATGTGTCACATAATCAGCATGAGATTTTTATTTTTAAGAAAAATAACACATTGCTTCTAGGAGCATTATTTAGATGATACCATGTAAGGTACTTGACTTCAGGTGTTTTTTTTTTAATTTACTTTTATTTTTTATTTTTGCAATATATCTACTTTATTAAATAATAGCTCTCTTTTTAGTTTTTCATACTCTCTTTGTTTTGGTAAACCTGTCCCTTCCCTATGCCTTCGTCTCTATCTCCTTAACAATCATACCCAATTAAACTTTTTCTATCCCAGTATTTTCTATTTCCATCTCATTTTTTTAATACATGCTACTATTACTCTCCCCTATGGCGGCCCCTCTTTTCCTTCCTCCATGGTATTTTTAGTTCAGAAAAATTTAGGTCTCTGAAGCCAAATGGAGTTTTATTAAATCTTGACTTTATTGGCAGCTATGTGACCCTGAAAAATCTAGCAAATGATCCTTCATATCTATATTTAGAAAATGAGCTAGCAATAATCACTACTCATGAGGACATGATGGAGATTAAATGAGACAATATATGTAAGTGTATAGAGCAGTATCTGTTATATCATAAATCCTATATAAGTAAGAGTTGCCATTTTCACATTTTTGAAGCCACAAAGGAAAATAATCACAATGTATTTGAATATTCAACCATATATTAGTGCTTACTACTGTATGGGCACTATTGATTATTGGGACCAATGAGTTAACTGTATCTGCTATAACTTCACATTAAATAACAAATTTAATAGTAAATCTTGTAGTGAATCTTAACTGCTAGCTTAACATAACCCAGAACCATTTGAAAGAGTCTCAGTTGGAGAATTGCCTTAGTCAAATTGGCTGTGGGCATGTTTGAGGTGGGGCATTTCCTTGGTTGCTAATTGATGTAGGATGGCCTAGACCACTATAGATGATAGTATTCCTAATCATTACAGCCTGGACTGTATAAGAAAAGCAGTTCAATTAGCCATAATAATCAAGCCTGGGAAAAAAAGAACATTTTTACATAGTTTATGGTTCAATTCCTGCTAGAATTCCTGCCCTGATATCCCTTAAAATACTGAGACCTGAGGTATACACTTAAATACAACTTTTTCCTCCAAAGTTGCTTTGGGTCAAAGTGTTTTACCACAAGAAACCCTATTAGGACTTTAAAGAATGCTGTAAAATTCATTGGCTTCTTGAATTATGAATAAACCAATAAACATCCAAAAGAGTTGTTGGACTTATCTTCTGATAGTTATTTGGATATGTTATTATCTTTTGGGCTTATATCCATAGAAAGCAATGGCAGTTTACTACTGACTATCTGCTCACATAATCATTTGTTTTAGCCCTAAACCTTGTGCATTTGTCATGACAGGAAGTTATTAAATCACTGCAGGATCCTCTGATAACAAACAAGTTGGCAAGTTGCCACTCTGCCACTAGCAATTGGCATGGATTCTGAAAATGTTAACCCATTTGGCATTTGGTATTATCCAAAATAAATATATTTGAAATATTCCATTATTGTGAAAATATCTTAAAATCTTTAACCATTCCATTCTTTGTATGCATTAATCTTTCAGCCAAACATTGATGGTAGTTAGTTTGAAGTTTGTTTGTTTGTTTTTTTTTTTTTGATAAGGAGTCAATGTATTTTCATTAAAATTAACTTAATTTTCTGGCTTGCAAAGTAGATAGAAGATAATAGAGTAAAAGTTTAATGAAGAAATGTATGTGACACAAAAGTTGTATACTTCACATCCTTTATGCAAATAAAACTTTTCATTACTCATTTGACCAATTTCACATTTAAATATGAATTCATTTAATTTTACTTTGCAATCAAGTAAATTAGTGAGAAGGAAACTAAACAATATTCTTTAATTGCACTTATAAATGATTCTCTCTGTCCTTCATAATTTTTTCTTTTTGTATATTGAAATGTAGTGTCTAAATATAATGTGCAATAACATCGAGTTCTAATTGCTGGTTTGAATAATACAGACCTTCAACATTTCATTCCTTTGAAAGGATGTCTTTAGTAGGAGGTTCTAAGTAAAAGGTTGTAAAAATTTCATACCACTAAAAATAGTTGAAATTTCAGATTTGTTAAAAATGAAAATTACCACTTTCTGAACAAATAATTCTTCTAAATACAGATGTAATTTTGCTAGATATGCTATATTGAAATAGTGCTACATTTTTATATTCTTTATACAATGAACATAGTTTGATTTTTCACAGATTTTAAAACTTGCTTTGATTCAGAAATATTCAGTTCACTAACCACTGAACCCATACATCATGAAATGTTTTGTTTGGGGTTATCTTTTATATATGTTATTGCATAGTAGGTTGAACAGGAAGACTTAATGTACTGTCCAGGTGACTGGGACAGAGAAGTAGCTGAACTGAAAGGTGTGTGTGCATGTGTATGTGAGTGTGTGTGTGTGTGTGTATGGTTGTGTATGCGTCTGTGTGTCTGCACACATGCACATGTATTTAAGCATTCACTCCTCAAATATTTGTAATTCCAGTAACCCTTTAATAAAATCTGATTTTGTAGCTCTATTGCTGAGTTTAAAAATGTCAGTAACATTTTCACTTGATAAATACTTAAAAACTGGTGTCTTTATCAAATTCTGCTTAAATTAGTAAAATAGTCTAAAACCTTAAGCTATTATTTCATTTTAGAGAAATGTAATCTATACTGAATTAATGATTTTTTTTACATGGATAATCATTACTTTCTACTTGAAGACCATTTCCTTGGACTTTATGAAACTCAGAAAAAAAATCCTGTATTATTTTTAGGTATCTGTGACCATCTGACATTCTGAAAATTTGCAGGTGACCACTTTTGAAATAGCATTATAGTTAATTTTGTCAGATTTATGTTTTCAAGTCACCATTTGAATGTCAACTGTCGTGACCATTTACCACAAACAGTAATAGTCGCAAATGATCAGAAGGCTGGCACTCTGGGACCTAACTTTTTTGGTTGACAGTTTACTATTCAATCAATGTAGTAACATGATCAATTTAGTTAGTTTCTCTTGATCTCACTATTGCCATCTATAAAATTAGCATATGAAGTATACCTAATTTACAGGCCATGGGGATATCTAAATGAGATAAATCCTGCAAACTACGTATTACCAAGATTGGGTTGTTTTTTTGTTTGATAGGTTGAGGTTTTTTGTTTGTTTGTTTTTGTATGTTTGTTTTTTCATTAACTTGATTAAAATGTATGCACAAAATACTGAACTCTTAGTAATTTATATAAATATACATTTAGAAATATATATCATACCTTTCTATTTTTGACCAATGAAATATCACATAATTGCTATTATTGCTAAAATTTTGCCATATTATTTTTATTTTTATCATAATTTAATAAAATTTTATTTATTTTACAATAATGTTTAAACTTGAGTGTTGCTTACAGTCCATGCTATTTCATATCTCAGGGCAGTGTTATTTTTAAGAGTAAAGGATTATTGATACATGGATGCCTGACCAGTGGCTATACCCTAGAAAAAATATGTTGCTTTATCTGCCAAATAACTATTGATTCCCAATAGGTGCTTAGGGTGGGGCCTTGTTATATCCTTCCTCATCTATGACAGAATGTTTAGAGGCCTTAACTTTTAATACTTGTTTTTTTTCATGACAAAATAAAACAAACAAAACTTATCACATAGAGGCTATTAAAGGCATCTCAACAGTAAGAACATAGCCACAAGATCAGGAACAAGAATTATAGAGCCATTTATTCATACACTCATAAAAATACTAAGTTGAAAGTGATAATATCTATGCAAAGAAACTGATCCAAATACATGTAGGCCCTGTGCTTGATGCTTCTGTCTCTGTGAATTCATATGATCCTTGCTTAATTGATTCTTCAGTCTTTGTGCTCCTAATGTCCTCTATCCTCTCTCACACTTAAACTCTTTCTGATTCCTGTTCCACAGGGTTACCTGAGTTCTGAGTGGAGTGATTTGATGGAGACATACCATTAAGACATATGTGCTAAGGACTCTCCCTACACATAATATCTGGTTGTATGTTTCTGCAACTGTTTCCATCTGCTGAAGGAGGATGCTTTTCTAATGATGGTTATATAAGACACTGGGTATATCATTGAAAATCATTTAGTTGAGACATCTTACTTTTTAATAACAGCAGTGTTTGGTTTTACCCTAAATCTCTGGGCTATCTAGTCTCTGGTTCTTGATCACCCAAGCAATGTCAGGTATGAATTCTATCTCATGGAGTGGGCCCTAAGTCAAATCAGACACTGGTTGGCTACTTCCCCAAGTTCAGTGCCACCTTGTTCTAACATATCATTCAAGGAGGACAGATTGTAGGTCAAAGCTTCTGTGCCTGGATTTATCCTTTGGTAACCTGCAAAGAACTTTTCCTCATGAAATACTCTAAAACACAGAGGTGATGGCTCCATGTAGACACCACCTTGACTTCTCCATGTTCAATTAGTTGTATGGGTGTCATTCTCAGCAATGGAGCACCTGCTGTCACTTTGCAGAGAGCAATCCATTTTCTTAGCGGCAGCTTGGTTTGATTGAGTATTTCTATGTGATTCCCTTGGCTAACAAGTCAACTAAATAGAACTCAGTCATGATACTGAAAGCTACATTTATTACCCAGAGACAGGCAGTTGGGTATCTACCATTATTAGAAAACATTTTTAGAATCGTTTTCATATATTTTAGTAAGTGTCTACTGCATGAGATTTAAATATCATGCTTCAAATGCCCCTTAATTCCAGATATCTCTCCTCTCATTCAACCCTTAACCATACCCTACCCCCTCTCTCCAGCTGATCTAGAGAATCATAACGACATACTTTAAAAACCTCAACTCTACAACATGGGAAAGTCTAAAAAAATAGATGAATTTCTCAATAAATATTACTTACCAAACTTAAATCAAGATAAGATAAGTAATTTAAATAGACCTATAACCCCTAGTGAAATACAGTCATTAAAAAGTCTCCTAGGGGCTTCCTGCTGCCATCTTGGCTTCCAGATGGATAGGAGAGGCAGCACCAGGTACACAGAGATATCCCAAGTTTAACATCACTTGGGGCACAGACTGCCAAGCTTCTGCATGTACCCAAGACCTAGGCAGCTCTGTGGGTACTCTGTGTGCAAGCCCTGTCATGGGTTTTTTGCCCTGCAGAGTAATTGGACTTGGAGGGGCTCTGTGCTGCCATATTCACTACCAGTCAGACAGGACTGATGTATTAGTCTGGGTTCTCTAGTCACAGAATGTATGGGCAGTCTCTATGTAGTTAGGGAATTTGTCGATGACTTACAGTCTGTAGTCCAACTCCCCAACAATAGTCAGCAGCAGCTGTGGATGGAAGTCCAAGGATCTAGCAGTTGTTCAGTCCCACGAGGCAAGCCAGCAAGGAAGAATCAGTCTTCCTTCTTCTAATGTCCTTATATTTGTTTCCAGTAGAGGGTGTAGCACAGATTAAAGGCTGTAGGTCTCCAGCAGAGGGGTGGCCCAGATTAAAGGTGTGTATCTTCATGCCTTTAATCCCAGATGATCTTGAACTGGAATCCATAGCCACTATGCTTCAAGATCTCCATGCTAAGATCCAGGTCAGAGACTTATATCTCTGAGCCTCCAGATTAGGATCATAAGTGAGCCTTCCAATTCTAGATTGTAGTTCATTCCAGATACAGTCAAGTTGACAACCAGGAATAGCCACTACAATCCACCCCTTGTCAACTTGACACAGAAAATATCTCATGTCCACATGAAACAATAACAAGGTCGTGATTATGCCTAACATTCCTCGTACAATCGCAAAAGTATTTGTAAATTTACAATGGGACACTGTCCCTTAGGAACATTCTTTTAGTGTCTCAATACCAATTGATGTTAAAGGAATTGGAAGAAAGACAAATGTATCCTTAACAAAATAAGATAGAAGCATTCATATTACTTATAATCCTTGTTTCTTCAACTGGTTACATAGCCTTAGCTGGTATTTATAACTACCTTCCTCTGCTACCCATTCTTTGCCAATTAATGCCCTTACTTTAACTGCTGACACCCTCTGAGGTTGAGACTTGAATTTTTGCTGTATTTCAGTCAACCTTATAATGAGTGCTCCAGTTTGATTTTCTGTTACTTGAGTTCTATGGCTGCTAGAGAGAAGATTCCCTTCAAATGCACATTTAGCAACTTTTAGATTGTTTACTTGTATCTGGAGCTGTTCAATTTTATCACACAATTCCTTCCTTTCCTTCACTGCTTTTTCCTGAGATGCTAAGAGTAACCACCCAGCAAAATCATTTTCCGATTTTTTCCCCAACTTGTAGAATGTATTATATACCACCGAATCACCTAATTCATCAAGATAATCAAGAACATTAGCTTCTTTAAGCTTGAAATATAGTTTCATCCATGGGGCTTCAATACTCTCCAAGCTCCCAGGAGGGAGAGAATCTGGAGAGGTTTCAGTAGTTGAAGGTGCTGGTGGATCAACCAACCAACTCCAAAATTTTGAAACATTCATTCTTAATAATTCTGCTCCTCTAGAACCACTCCCGGTACCAACTTCTGTATTAGTCTGTGTTCTCTAGAGTCACAGAATGTATGGGCAGTCTCTATGTAGTTAGGGAATTTGTTGATGACTTACAGTCTATAGTCCAACTCCTCAACAATAGTCAGCAGCAGCTGTGGATGGAAGTCCAAGGATCTAGCAGCTACTCAGTCCCACAAGGCAAGCCAGCAAGGAAGAATCAGTCTTCCTTCTTTCAATGGCTTTATATATGTTTCCAGTAGAGGGTGCAGCCCAGCTTAAAGGCTGGAGGTCTCCAGCAGAGGGTGTGGCCCAGATTAAAGATGTGTGTCTCCATTTCTTTAATCCCAGATGATCTTGAACTGGAATCGATGGCCACCTATGCTTCAAGATTTCCATGCTAAGATCCAGGTCAGAAACTTATATCTCTGAGCCTCCAGATTAGGATCATAGGTGAGCCTTCCAATTCTAGATTGTAGTTCATTCCAGATATAGTCAAGTAGACAACCAGGAATAGCCACTACAACTGGCAACACTAGGTACACAGAGACAACCCTGAGTACAACATTGCTTGGGGCAAGGCACACCAGGGCTCCAACAGCACTCAAGAATAGGGCAGCCAATCAGCAATCTGTGCCAGAGGAAACCCAGTCATCCAGAGGAGGAAAAATAACCTTACAGGCTTACAGGAGGTTCAAGCAACAGACAGTGACAATAGGACCAACTAACCCCAGAGATAACCAGATTGCAAAAGGCAAACGTAGGAACATTACTAACAGAAATCAAGGCAATATGGCAGCACCCAATTCTCTGAGAATAGCAAGTCCTGAATAGCCCAACATACCTGATAAACAAGATTTAGATGTAATATCACTGGTCATGATGCTGTTAGAGGAACACAAGGAGGACATAAATAAATCTCTTAAAGAAATGCAGGAGAAAATGAATCAAAGGAAGAAGCACTTACAAGGGAAATATAAAAATCATTTGAAGAAATTCAGGAGAATATGGGTCAACAGACAGAAGCCAATAAAGAAAAAATTCAAAAATCACTTAAAGAACTACAGAAGAACTTGGGTCAATAGGCAGAAGTCATGAATGAGGAAACACAAAAATCTCTTAAAGAATTACAGGAAAACACAAGTGAAGGAACTGAGCAAAGCCATCCAGGATCTAAAAACAGAAGTAGAAACAACTAAGAAATCACAAAGGGAGACAACTTGGGAAATTGAAAACTTTGGGAAGAAATCAGGAGTCATATATGCAAATATCAATAACAGAATAGAAGAGATAGAAGAAGGAATCTCAGATGCAGAAGATAGCATAGAAAGCATTGACTCAACAGGGAAAGCAAATGCAAAGTGCAAAAAGGTAGTAAACCAAAAAATCCAGGAAATCCAGGACACAATAAAAAGACCAAACCTAAGGATTATAGGTATAGATGAGAGTGAATATTTACAACTTAAAGGGGCAGCATATATCTTGAACAAAATTATGGAAGAAAACTTTCCTAACCTAAAGAGAGAGATGCCCATGAAAATACAAGAAGCCTACAGAACTCTAAACAGACTGGACCAGAATAGAAATACCTCCCATCACATAATAATCAAAACCCCAAATGTACTAAACAAAGAAAGAATATTAAAAGCAGTAAGGGAAAAAGGCCAATTAACATATAAAGAAAGACCTATCAGAATTATACCAGACTTCTCACCAGAGACCATGAAAGTTAGAAGATCCTGGGCAGATCTAATGCAAACTCTAAGAGAACACAAATGCCAGCCAAGACTACTAATCCCAGCAAAACTCTCAGTCATCATAGATGGAGAAACCAAGATATTCCACGACAAAACCACATTTAGACAATATCTTTCCACAAAACCAGCCCTACAAAGGATAATAGGTAGAAAACACCAATACAAGGAGGGAAACTACACCATGGAAAAAGCAAGATAGCAACCTTCTTTCATCAAACCTAAAAGAAGATAAACACTCAAATATAAAAGTAACATAAAAAATAACAGGAAGTAATAATCATTATTCCTTAATATCTCTCATCATCAGGGGCACTCAGCCATCTTCTGGGGGAATCAATATCCCTGACCTCAAGCAGTACCACAGAGCATTTGTGTTAAAAACTGCATGGCATTGGTACAGTAGATCTATGGAATAGAATTGAAGACCCAGAAATGAACCCACAGAGATATGGCCACTTGATTTTTGACAAAGAAGTTACAACCATCCAGTGGAAAAAAGATAGCCTTTTTAACAAATGGTGCTGGCTCAACTGGAGGTCAACATGCAGAAGAATGTGAGTTGACCCACTCTTATCTCCTTGTACTAAGATGAACTCCAAGTAGATCAAGGACCTCCACATAAAACCAGACACACTAAAACTAATAGAAAAGAAACTTGGGAAGACCCTGGAGGACATGGGCACAGGGGGAAAGTTCCTGAACAGAACACCAATAGCTTATGCTCTAAGATCAAAAATTGACAAATGGGACCTCATAAAATTACAAAGTTTCTGTAAGGCAAAAGACACTGTCAGAAGTACAAATTGGTAACCAACAAATTGGGAAAAGATCTTCACCAACTGCGCATCCAACAGAGGGCTAATATCTAATATATACAAAGAACTCAAGAAGGTAGACCCCAAAGAACCAAATAACCTTGTCAAAAATTGGGGTACTGAGCTAAATAAAGAATTTTCACCAGAAGAAATTTGGATGGCTGAGAAGCACCTTAAGAGATATTCAACATCATTAGTCATCAGGGAAATGAAAATCAAAACAACCCTGAGATTCCACCTCACACCAGTGAGAATGGCTAAGATTAAAAACTCAGGAGACAGCAGGTGCTGGAGAGGATGTGGAGAAAGAGGAGCACTCATCCACTGTTGGTGGGATTGTCAGATGGTACAACTGCTCTGGAAATCAGTCTGGCAGTTCCTCAGAAAATGTGGCATGACACTTCCAGAGGACCCTGTCATACCACTCCTGGGCA
This sequence comes from Apodemus agrarius, assembly GCA_964023405.1. Taxonomy (NCBI): domain Eukaryota; kingdom Metazoa; phylum Chordata; class Mammalia; order Rodentia; family Muridae; genus Apodemus; species Apodemus agrarius. The sequence goes on along the minus strand of OZ030008.1, from coordinate 163,382,305 downwards.
TATACCCAGAGGATTCCCCTGCATGCAATAAAGACACATGCTCCACTATGTGCATAGCAGCCTTGTTTATAATGGCCAGAAGTTGGAAGGAGCCCAGATGTCCCTCAAAGGAGGAATGGATACAGAAAATGTGGTATATTTATACAATGGAATACTACTCAGCAATTAAAAATAATGAATTCATGCAATTTGTAGGCAAATAGTTGGATCTGGAAAATATCATCCTATGTGAGTTAACCCAATCACAAAAGAATATACATGAAATGCAATCACTGATATGTGGATATTAATGATCTCAGAAGCTCTAAATATTCAAGGCACAATTAGCAAATCAAAAGATTCCCAAGAAGAAGGAAGGAGAGGACACTGGTCCTGAAAAGACTGGATCAAGTTTTGTAGAATACCAGAACAGAGAAATGCTGGTGGTGGGGTGATTGGGGAATGGGCAGGGGAGGGGTGAAGAGGACTTATGGGACATATGGTGAGGGGGGAACTGGGAAAGGGGAAAGCTTTTGAAATGTAAACAAAGAATATAGAAAATAAAAAAAATTAGAAAAAAAAGAAATTAAAAAAAAAAGTTTTGCATGCTCCCAGGAACCAGAGTCCCCGATAGATTCGTGGCCATTAGTCACATAAGGGCAATGCCCCAAGACCCCCACATGTAGATGAGGAAAAGAACATGATTTGTGGTAATGTAGGCTCAAGACAGATCTCTATGCTAATGAGGTAGATAGATGCCTAGAGGGCATAGCCAATAAGCTTTCATTCCCACACTTTCCTCTATGCAAAAGATATTTAATTTCAGTCCCTCTCTGAAAAGGAGTGTATGGTTTTACACATATACTTTTTTTCCATGACACATAAGTGCCTTAAAACCATGCCTCTTCTCATCGTGATCTTCCATGGGGAGCCCTGGAGAAGGCCTTTGCCTATAGAGCTTCTGGTTACTCTCCTGTAGATGGCCTCTTTGCTCTCTCAGCCACAATTGCCACCAAGCCCAAGTCTATTGTCAAGTTAAGGACTCTCCCTGTGGGACAAGCTGAAGCCCCTACTTTTAACCCCGACCCCGGGTCAGATCCAGCCCTCAGGCCCAAATTCCTCCTCAACTTCCAGTGGTGCCTAGTTGTCCAAGATTCTTGCAACCCCATGACCCCAAGCTTTTCATAGGCCCAGGGACCTCCAAAACAGCTTTGGTTGTCCTATTCCTCAGAGTACTCTTCCCCACCACTGTGCTTCACTACAGTCTGACAAAGGCATGGGCTAAGCACAGTCAAACTCCCTGAATCTTTCCTTGCTAAGTGGCTGTGTTCTTTGGCAGAGCAGACACTGGACTCAAAGCACTACAGTTTATCAGCTGTAGAAGTTCCCTGGTAGAATTTTTGGAGTTTAATATATATACTATCATATCATCTGCAATAGTGATACCTTGACTTCTTCTTTGCCAATTTGTATGCCATTGATCCTCTATTGTTGTCTTATCACTCTAGATATAATTGGAGTACTGTAATGAATAGATATGGGGAGAGTACATGTCCTTGTGTTGTCCCTGAATTTAGTGGAATTGCTTCATGTATCTCTCCATTTAATTTGATATTGGCTGCTGGTTTGCTGTAAATTGCTATTATTATGTTTAGGTATGGGACTTGAATCTCTCCAATACTTTTAACCTGAAGGAGTGTTGAATTTTGTCAAATGCGTTTTCAACATCTAATGAGATGATCACATGATTTTTTCTTTGAGTTTGTTTATATTGTGAATTATGCTAATGGATTTTTATATATTGAACCAACCTTGCATCCCTGGGATGAAGCCTACTTGATCATGGTGAATGATCTTTTTGATGTGTTCTTGGATTGAGTTTGTGAAAATTTTGAGTATGTTTGCATTGATATTCATAAGTAAAATTGGTCTGAAGTTCTCTTTTTATTTTTAGATTCTTGTATGGTTTAGGTATCAGAGTAATTGTGGCTTCATAGAATGAATTAGGTTGCATTCTTTCTGTTTCTATTTTGTGGAATAATTTGAGGAGTATTGGTATTAGCACTTCTTTGAAGTTCTGTTAGAATTCCGTACTAAAGCCATAGATGGACCTGGGCTGTTTTTTTTTTTTAATTGGATATATTCTTTATTTACATTTCATTTCCCTTTTCCTGGTTCCCTACCCCCCAAAGGTCCCATATGCCCTTTTCCCTCCCCCTGTTCCTCCATCCATCCCTTCCCACCTCCCTGTTCTGGTATTCCCCAACACTGCTGCATTGAGCCTTTCCAGAACCAGGGTCTACTTCTTCCTTCTTCTCAGACATCATTTGGTATGTGGATTGTGTCTTCGGTGTTCCAGGATTCTAGGCTAATATCCACTCATCAGTGAGTTCATACCATGGGTAGTCTTTTGAGTCTGGGTTACCTCACGTAGTATGATGTTTTCCAGCTCTATCTATTTGTCTAAGAATTTCATGAATTCATTGTTTCTAATGGCTGACTAGTACTCCCTTGTGTATATATACCACATTTTTGGTATCCATTCCTCCACTGAGGGACATCTGGGTTCTTTCCAGCTTCTGACTATTATAAATAAGGCTGCTATGAACATAGTGGAGCATGCATCCTTATTGCATGCTGGGGAATCTTCTGGGTATATGCCCAGGAGTAGTATGGCAGGGTCCCTGAGCTGTTTTTGATTGGCAGGCTTTTAATCACTTCTATTTCCCTAGGAGATATGGGCCTGTTTACCTAATTTACCTGCTTTTGGTTTGATTTTGGTATGTGGTATCTGTCTAGAAAATTAACCACTTCATCTAGATTTTACAATTTTGTTGAGTATAGGTTTATTGTAGGGCCTGATGATTTTTTGAATTTCCTCAGTTTCTGTTGTTATGTCTCCCTTTTCATTTCTGATTTTGTTGATACTGATTTTTGGATACTGTCTCTGTGCCTTTTAGTTAGTTTGGTTAGGGGTTTATCTATCTTGTTGATTTTCTCAAAGAACCAGCTTTTGGTTTTGTTGATTCTTTATGTCTTTCTCTTTGTTTCTATTTGATTAATTTCAGCCCAGAGATTGACTATTCCCTGTCATCCATTCCTCTCTGGTGTGTTAGCTTCTTTTTGTTCTATAATTCATAGGTGTGCTAAGTTGCTAGAATAGGATCTCTCCAATTTCTTTCTCAGGGCACTTAGGGCTATGAATTTTTCTCTCAGCACTGCTTTCATTGCATCCCATAAGTTTGGATATGCTCTGTCATCATTTTCATTGAATTCCAGGAAGTCTATAATTTCTTTATTTCTTCCCTGACCAAGTTATCATTGTGTAGATAGTCGTTCAGTTTTCATGGGTATGTGGGTTTTCTATTGTTTTGTTGATACTGACATCCAGTCTTAGTCCTTGGTGATCTGATAGGATGCCTGGTATTATTTCAATCTTATTACATTGGTTAAGGCTTGTTTTGTGACTGAGTACAGAGCCAATTTTGGAGAAGGTACAGTGAAGTGCTAAGAAGAAGTTATATTCTTTTGTTTTAGAGTGAAATGTTCTATAAAGGTCTATTAAATCCTTTTGGATCATAAGTGTTTCAGTGACCTGGCCATTAGTGAGTATGGGGTGTTGAAGTCTTCCACTATTATGGTAGGAGGTCCAATGTATGTTTTGAGCTTCAGTAAAGTTTCTTTTAAGAATGAGGTTGCCCTAGAATTTGGGGCATATATGTTCAGAATTGACACTTTCTCTAGTTGTATCTTTACTTTGATGAATATGAAATGTCCTTCCTCATCTTCCTTGATAACTTTTGGTTGAAAGTCCATTTAATTGGCTATTAGGATGGCAACTCCAGCTGGTTTGTTGGGACCATTTCCTTGGAAGACTTTTTCCAGCCTTTCACTCTGTGGTAGTGTCTGTTTTTGTTATTGAGGTGTGTTTCTTGTATGTAGCAAAATGCTAGATCCTGTTGGTTTATCCAGTCTATTAGCTTATGTCTTTTTATACAGGAATTGAGTCCATTGAGATTGAGAGATAGTAAAAACAGATGATTGTTACTTTCTGGTATGTTTCTTGTTATAGGTGCCATTATGTGCATGTGATTCTGTTCTTTTGGCTTTGTTGCAAGATGATTAATATTTTGTTTTACTTTGGTGCAGGTACTCTCCTTGTGTTGGAATTTTCCTTCTAGAGTCCTCTGTAGTGCTGTATTGGTAGATAGATATTGTTTGAATTTGTTTTTTTCTGGACTATTTTGATTTCTCCATGTATGTTGACTGAGAGTTTTCTGGGTATAGTAGCCTGGTCTGGCATTCTTGTTCTCTTAGGGTCTACATGACCTCTGTCTAGGCGCTTTTGTCTTTTTTGTTTTTTGTTTTTTGTTTTTCTTTCGAGATAGGGTTTCTCTGTGTAGCCCTGGCTGTCCTGGAACTCACTTTGTAGACCAGGCTGGCCTCGAACTCAGAAATCCACCTACCTCTGCCTCCCAAGTGCTGGGATTAAAGGCATGCGCCACCACTACCTGGCTGCTCTTTTGTCTTTTAGTGTCTCTATTGAGAAGTTTGGTGTAAATATGATAGGTCTGCCTTTATATGCTTCTTGGCCTTTCCCCCTTGCAGCTACTAATATTCTTTCTCTGTTCTGTACTCTTAGTGTTTGATTTAGTGTTTTGATTATTAAGTGATGAGAAGATTTTCTTTTCTGGTCCAATCTATTTGATGATCTCTTTGATCTATTTGATAGGTTTCATATACATTTATGGGAATCTCTTTCAGTTGGGGAAGTTTTCATCTATGATTTTGTTGATGGTTTATGCTCTTTGAGCTGGGTACCTTCATGCTCCTCTATCCCTATTATTCTTAGATTTGGTCTTTTTATTGTGTCCTGAATTTCCTGAATGTTTTGGGTTAACAGTATTTTATGTTTTGATTTTTCTTTGATATATTGTCAATATCTTCTAATGTATCTTCTATACCTGAGAGTCTCTCTATTGTATTCTGTTTGTGATGCTTACATCTGTAACTCCTGACCTCTTACCTAGGTTCTCCTTTTCAAGGGTAGCCTCCATTTGTGTTGTCTTTATTATTTGTACTTTCACTTTTTCATCTTGGACTGCTTTATTCAATTCCTTCACTTGTTTATGTCTCCCTGTGTTTCTTTAAGGGATTTGTTTCCTCTTAAAAGGTTTCTAACTGTTTACCTGTGTCTTACTGTATTTCTTTCAGTGAGTTATTTATATCCTCTTTAAAGAATTCTATTATCTTCATGAGATAGGATTTTAGGTCAGTTTCCTGATTTTCAAGTATGTTCATGTATCCAGGGCCTGCTGTGGTAGGAGCATCAGATTCTGTTGATGCCAAAGTATATTGGCTTCTGTTACTTATGATCTTATGCTTGCATCTTGACGTCTGGTTATTCCTTGTGTTAGCTGGTGTGAGTGTCTGGCTTTTGCCAGTCTCTTTTGTCCCTGGGTTACTACAGGTCTCCTAGTAGGCCTGGGTCTTCGCTGTAGGAGACTTCCTGTGAGTCCTTCAAAATGTGGGGTCTTCAGAAAGGCATGTAAGCTGGTGACCTGCTGCCCTGGCTGCAGTTGCTCTTCTGGGAGGCACATTCCAAGAGGTTGTAAAACAATTAACCAAAGGTCATAAGTAGGGAACTAATGATTTATTATAGGTTCTAGGACAGAAAACAAAATATTGACTGGCTTTATCTATACAAAACTTTACTAATAACTTGGCTTTGATTTTTAACCTCAGAACCTGTGGAGCTGTGACACATGGTGAATGTTTAGCCAGATAATTTCTTCTAATGAGTATCCATGTAAATATTTTCTGTTGTAAATTCTATTTCAATTTATGACTTGACATTTTGTGTGAACTTGTGATGAACTTTTGAACATGTGATCACATATTCTGCATGATGTATGAGTACTGAGGACAAAGATAAAAAAGTAGAGAAGAAAATCTTTTTTTTTCCTCTCTTAGAGTAGAATTTTTTCCCTTTTCACACTTAGGATCTTTCCACTTTCCCTCTTAGTTAGGTTTCATAGGAAACTATTTGCAACTTAGTTATAAACACTATAGAGTACTATATGGGGATCTAAAGCATATAGGTTTAGAAGAACAATTCTGAGCAGAATCTTAGTAGAATTTCCTGATGGATCACTCAGAACCCAGAAAGAATCTGCTTCCCTTCACTCCAAGCCTCAGAGATCTAAGTACTAATGAGAGAAATATAATCCACAAACTTGGCAATACTTAATAGTGTTTCTTAAAATGAACATTACTGAGTGCAGTTCAAAGATATGAGTGCAGTTTTTTTTATGAAGTTATTTGGCAAAGACTTGTTATGCTCTGATTAGTTTATTCATTCTGGATTTGTAGTTTGAGGCATTGTCTATCATCTTGCTAGGAATTAGGACAACAAATGCCTTGAAATTGTCTTTGCTTATTTAACCAGATCACTGCAGATGTTCATCACATGAATGTCCCTTATTGGAAAGCACATCTATCGATTGTATATTTCTGGTTTTGAATAAATTGAGACTCTTATAAGTAAGTTAAAATGCTAAGAAACATACTATCTGTTCAAGTGAGTTATAAATTGCATATTTGTGTATGATTTATTGAGAGTATGAAAAGATCATTTATGTAAGCCTACATGGGCAGTAGAGTAATGTATTGCATTAAAATATATACAAATATATTATATATATTTATTGTATTATTAAATGTAACCTATGACAATAGTTAAGTTTAAACTGGTTAAATATATCTCTTTTTAAAACATATATTTTCCTATTTATTTTATTTGAGTACACTCTCATTTCACTCAGACTCACCAGAAGAGGGCATCAGATTCCATTACAAATGGTTGTGAGCCACCATGTGATTGCTGGGAATTGAACGCAGGACCTCTGGAAGAGCCATCAGTGCTCTTAACCTCTGAGCCATCTCTCCAGCCTGGTGAAATGTATCTTAAATTATTATATGGAAGAATACCAGTTCATTTTATATTGCTATAAAAATTAATCATATCATAAAACATAAAAGATAATAATTCATTTGCCTTATACTTGTAAAGTCTGAAAATTCACTAACATGGAGCTAGCATTTTGTTTGTTTGTTTGTTTCTATTCAGTGATGGTCTTCCTTATTAGCTACCAATGCCATTATGGGGTCTCATACTCATGACTTAATCCAAATTTAATTTTCTTTCATGTCTCATTTTTAATACTGTTAGGTGTGAGGATTAGAACAGCATAGAGATTTTTGACATTGCCAAAGTAAAGCAAAGCAAAGCAAATTTAAGTATGAGTAGGAATGCCTTAAGAATTATCTTATGTAAAACAATTATGCAGAAAATTGGTTATCCTTTCTAAGAGTAATGCAAGCATCAGCTTTCATACTTTTCTCAGATCCTACTTATAATTGGCAATTTTATACAAATAATTTAATAAGGTAGAAACATAGTACCATAAAATAATAAGACTTTCCAGAGAAATATGGAACTGTAGCACTGGATAACACCACATCAATGAGTACCAGTTATATAATAAGCCAACTAAAAATTATTCCATACAGTTGTACAATATACATCATCCTGGATTGTAATACATATTGTTCAGAAAGAGAATAAGTAAATATTATTGTGCAAATAATTGGATTTGGGACATGATTTTCTTATCAAAAAATGAAGATGATTTTACCTACCAGATAAGGTACTTTTGTGAATTAAAAGTATTTGCAAAAAAAATTATTTCCCAAACAACACTTAATATAGCATCACATCCTTTTTTATGTTTTTTCTTTTTTTTCTTTTTTTTCTATATTCTTTGTTTACATTCCAAAGGCTTTCCTCTTTCCCAGTTCCCCCCTCACCATATGTCCCATAAGTCCTCTTCCCTTCACCCATTCCCCAATCACCCCTCCCCCCATTTCTCTGTTCTGATACTCTTCTACAAATCTGGATCCAGTCTTTTCAGGACCAGGGTCCTTTCCTTCCTTCTTCTTGGGAATCTTTTGATTTGCTAATTGTTCCTTGAGTATTCAGAGCTTTTGGGCTCTGAATATCCACTTATCAGTGATTGCATTTTATGTGTATTCTTTTGTGATTGGGTTAACTCACTTAGGATAATATTTTCTAGACCTAACCATTTGCCTACAAATTGCATGAATTCATTATTTTTAATTGCTGAGTAGTATTCCATTGTATAAATATACCACATTTTCTGTATCCATTCCTCCTTTGAGGGACATCTGGGCTCCTTCCAACTTCTGGCTATTATAAATAAGGCTGCTATGAACATAGTGGAGCATTTGTCTTTATTGTATGCAGGGGATTCCACTGAGTATATGCCCAGGAGTGGTCCACCTCACACCAGTCAGAATGGCTAAGATTAAAAACTCAAGAGACAACAGGTGCTGGCGAGGATGTGGAGAAAAAGGAACACTCCTACACTGTTGGTGGGATTGCAAGATGGTACATCCACTCTGGAAATCAGTCTGGTGGTTCCTCAGAAAATTGGGCATGACACTTCCAGAGGACCCTGTCGTACCTTCATTTTCATTAAATTCTAAAAAGTATTTGATTTCTTTCATTATTTCTTCCTTGACTAGGATGACATTGAGTAGAGCATTGCTCAGCTTCCATGTTTATATGGGCTTTCTGCTTTTTTGTTTTCTTTTGTTTTTGTTTTTGTTTGCTATCAAAGACCACCCTTACTCCGTAGTGATCTGATAGGAGGCATGGGATTAATTTGATCTTCTTATATCTGTTGAGGTCTGTTTTGTGACCAATATGTAGTCGATTTTGGATAAGGTACCATGAGGTGCTGAGAAAAACTTATATTTTTTGATTTTTTGATGAAATGCTCTCTCTCTCTCTCTCTCTCTCTCTCTCTCTCTATATATATATATATATATATATATATATATATATATATATATCTGTTAAATCAATATGGTCAAAAATTTCAGTTAGTGTCACTGTGTCTCTGTTTAGTTTGTGCTTCCCTGACTGGTTCATTGAGGAGAGTGGAGTATTGAATTCACCCACAATTATTGTGTTAGGTGCAATGTGTGCTTTGAGCTTTATTAAAGTGTCTTCTATAAATGAGGGTGCCCTTTCATTTGGAGCATAGACGTTCAGAATTGAGAGTCATTCTTGGTGGATTTTTCCTTTGACCAGCAAGAAGTGTCCTTCAGTGTCTCTTTTGATGACTTTAGGTTGAAAGTCAATTTTATGTGATATTAGGATGGCTACTTCAGCTTGTTTCCTGGGACCATTTGAGTGCAAAATTGTTTTCCAGACTTTTACTCTAAGGTAGTGTTTGTCTTTGACACTGAGGTGCATTCATTTCCTGGATGCAGCAAAATGCTGGGTTCTGTTTATGTATCCACTCTGTTAGTCTATGTCTTTTTATTGGGGAACTGAGTCCATTGATGTTAAGAGATATTAAGGAATAGTGGTTGTTGCTTCCTGACATTTTTGATGCTATTTTTATGTTTGAGTGATTATCTTCTTTTGGATTTGTTGAAAGATTACTGTCTTGCTTTTTCTCGGGTGTCATTGCCCTCCTTGTATTGGAGGTTTCTATCTATTATCCTTTGTAGGGCTGAATTTGTGGAAAGATATTGTGTAAATTTGGTTTTATCATGGAATATTTTGGTTTCTCCATCTATGGTGATTGAGACTTCTGCTGGGTATAGTAGTCTGGGCTGGCATTTGTGTTCTCTTAAAAGTCTGTATGAGATCTTCCCAGGATCTTCTAGCTTTCATAGTCTCTGTTGACAAGTCTGCTGTAATTCTGATAGGTCCTCTTTTATATATTACTTCACCTTTTTCTCTTATTGCTTTTAATATTCTTTCTTTGTTTAGTACTTTTTATGTTTTGGTTATTATGTGACAGGAGGTATTTCTGTTCTGATCCAGTCTGTTTGGAGTTCTGTAGGTTTCTTGTATGTTCATGGACATCTCTCTGTTTAGGTTAGTGAAGTTTTCTTCTATAATTTTGTTGAAGATATTTACTGGCCTTTTACATTGCAAATCTTTACTCTTTTCTAAGGATTATAAGTATAGAAGAGAGGAAAAAATATATCTACAGGTAACATTTTAAGAATTTAGAGATTGTTTTATATATTTAAAAATATGTAATAACACTTAATGGAAAGAAATCCTATGAACTTGCAAGGGAAGAAAGAGGAGCATATGAGAAAGTTTTCAGGAAGCAAAAGATGGGGATAATATAATCTCAAAAATAAAAAATACTCTTTAAAATAAGAACATTTATTTAGAGCCATAAATCTTAAAGGAATACTTCCCATAAATTATCAAAAACATTTGTTTTAAAAGTTAACAATGCTTAAGAGTATCCATGCATGTACTTATGCCCACACATATGCATAAATATAGTCTTCAAATTTCAAATTCACAATTGAAAAAAATGCTGATTTCCAGAATATTGACATACAAGATATATAAAACACATATTGGAAATTAGTTAGCAAGTAAAAATGTTCCAGTGTAGGAAATCCATAGCTTTTTAATATTTCTATTTAATAAAATGACAATTACCATAGCTGTCACTCATCAATAATTTGTGAAGAATGTTGCACAAAATCCATTGAAGCTTTATGAAATTTGTGCGTTGCAGAGTATAAACATAACAGATGCTACTCTATTCAGATGCCTGTGAGCAATTCCATATTCTTGTACACAATTCATTTTCACTGTTTGAAAACTTATATCATAAAAATAAGAAAAATAAATGTATTTGTGAAGTAACAAGAGGATAATTAAAACATTTAATATAGTCTTGTATTTGATGGTTTGGAGCATGAAAGCAAACACTTTGATGATGCAGTATTATTTTAAATTTCAATGTTGTAAGATAATAGGTTAAAAAAGGCAGTGATGTCAAATTAAATTAGTTTGTTGTTGCATTCAATGTTTGCAACGCAATTGATTTTCTAGGATAGAACCCACTTTCACTAGAAAAAATCTTTTGTTCTCATGATGTAACAGATTATATATTGGTATTGTAGGAGAGAAGTTCAATGTTGATATTACAGGATAAGTATTTATATTACTGCACATAATGTATTAATATTTTTCTTTCAGAATTTTACACATACATATGATGTGTTTTGATTAAATATATCCTCTAATCCCTATACTCCAATTTCTCTGTCCTCCTACTACCACTTTTCTTTCCCAAATTTATGTAATCTTTTTAAAACCCTCTGAGTTTTCATTGTGTACATGGGTGTTGGCCAGTCTACAAACATCAGCAGCATATCAGGGCCATATCTTAATAAAATTGATTTTTTCTTCTAATATTCATCAAATGTTTCTCAGATGTGGTAGAGCTTTGTGAATCTCTTTGCTATCCAGGGTAGGATTTTTGGTATTTGTAGGTCTTGTGCAAGCAGTTACAACTACTATGAGTCTGTGTGTGACATGATTCTGTCAAGTCCAGCAGATAATGCTTTGTAGCACACCTCCAGTATCTATATTAAATCTTTCTACTCCCTCTTCTCTTGTAATATCTGAAGGTTTTGAAGAGGCTGGTGTGATTTTGTTTATAAAAACATTTTATTGGTTATTTTACTTATTTACACTTCAAATGTTATCCCACTTTCCACTTTCCCCTCTGCAACCCCCCTACCATCCCATCCTACTTCTTCTATGAGTGTGCTTCCCTACCCACCCACCCACTCCTGCCTCATAGCCCTAACATTCACCTATGCTGGTGCATCAAGCCTTCACAGGACCAAGGGCCTACCATCTCACTGATGCCAGATAAGGCCATCTTCTGCTATATGGGCAGCTGGAGCCATGAGTTTTTCCATGTATATTCTTTGGTTGGTAGTATAGTCTCTGAGACTTCTAAAGGGTATGCTTGGTTGATATTGTTGTTCTTCCAATGGGGTTGCAAACCCTTTCAGCTATTTCAGTCCTTCTCCTAACTCCTCCTTTGGGGTCCCTATGCTCAGACCTATGTTTGGCTGCAGGCATCCACATCTATATCAGTAAGGCTCTGGCAGAGTCTCTCAGGAGATATCAGGCGTCTGTCAGCAAGCACTACTTGGCATTAGCAATAGTGACTGGGTTTGGAGGCTGCATATGGGATCAATAACCAAGTGGGGCTGTCTCTGGATGGTCTTTCCTTCAGTGTCAGCCTTATTCTTTGTCTCTGTATTTCCTTTAGACATGAGCAATTCTGAGTTAAAATTTTTTAGAGGGTTGGGTATCCCAATCTCCCAACCAGGAGTCGTGCCTAACCTCTGGATATAGTCTCTACAGTTTCTGCCTCCCCTTTGTTGGGTATTTCAGCTAATCTCATACCTGTTAGTTCCTAGGAGCCTCTTGCTTTCCTGGAGTCTGGAACTTTCTGTTGGTTACCCATGTTCTTCATCCACCATTGCTGCATACCTTTGTTCAATCCCCTGAATCCCTGTACAACTGATTCTGTCTCCTCCGCAACTGATCCTGCCCCACTTTCTCTCTCTCTCCCTTCTATCTTCATCCCAACTTTCTCCTATCCTCTATCTCCAGTGATTATTTTGTTCCCCTTTCTAAGTGGGACTGAAGCATTCCCAGTTTGGTCTTCCTTCCTCTTGAGCTTCCTATGGTCTGTGAGTCATATCATGGGTATTCCAAACTTTTGTCCTAATATCCACTTGTCAATGAATTCATACCATGTGTGTTCTTTTGTGATTGGGTTATCTCACTCAGCATGATATTTTTTAGTTCCATACATTTGCCTAACAATTTCATAAATTCATTATTTTTAATAGCTGAGCTCCATTGTATAAATGTATCACATTTTCTGTACCCATTCCTCTGTTGAAGAACATCTGAGTTCTTTTCAGCTTTGCGCTATTATAAATATGGCTGCTATGAATGTATCCTTCTTACATGTTGGAGCATCTTCTGGATATATGTCCAGGAGTGGTAAAGATGGGTCCTCAGGTAATACTATGTCTAGTTTTCTGAGGAACTGCTGAACTGATTTCCAGAGTGGTTTTACCAGCTTGCAATCCCACCATCAATGGAGGAGTGTTCCTCTTTCTCCACATACTTGCCAGAATCTGCTGTCACCTGAGTTTTTTATCTTAGCCATTCTGATTGGGTAGCATGATATTGATGTTCCATTTACAGCAGAACACTCCATAGTCTCTTATTTTCTGCACTTAGACCAGTTGTGAGTCTCTACATCAATCATCATCTACTACTTAAAGAAGCTTTTTGGATGAGGGTTGAGAGATGTAGCAACTAATGTATACTATATTATGTAATATATTATTAATTTCATGTTAATATATTATATGTATTATAATATACTAATAAATATAATAATATATTAATATATTATATGTGTAATATATATGATCATATATATATATATATATATATATATAAAGATAAGTTGTTAGAGGACAATTTAATATTATAAACATTTTGCAAAAATTGTAGTAATATGCTCTCCCTCATGATCTTTGGCATGGCCAGTCACTGAATCAGGGAGCAGCTAACAGCACTAGCCATTAGTTTCTCTTTATGGAACAAGCCTTAAATTCAACCAGAAAATTATTCCTAAATCATTCATGACACTATTACACCCATGGCCATATTCTTTTAAGGTAATCATTATTGTAGTTCATAGAACTCATGAGTGGGTGAAGACTACTTTTCTTCCCCAGTAGCATACGTAGCATGCCCTAGCACTATAAAAGTTATCAGATAGGGATAGGCATTCTAGGTCAGAACTAGCTTGACTTCTCCCTGTCTGTAGACTCAGTTATGTGGTGTCATTAGCAACATGGTCTTATAATTAAGTTCTTGAGGGCAACCAAGAGTAGTGGTTGTAGCCTATAATATTTGTTGGGAGGTCTTTTGGACTTCACTGACCAAGAACTTGAAAATAGATAACCCACTTTTGGCCTTGGGCATTTTGTTGGATAGCTTATGGTGTGTGGATGTTTAGTTCTTTTTTTTTCTTCAAAAAATGATGTGCCAGCATATAGCCATACTTTTGTTTCTTTCCTCTACTTTTGTTTTCATAATCATGCTTTCAATTTACAAGGAGGAAATTAAATTTAAAAAATGCAAGCCTTATATTCCTTCTGATATTCATATCATATTAGTTATAAAATTTCTGGACACCAAAGACATATAACCCAATATGCCAGATGCCAGTAAAGTCTTCTCAGTTAAGGCAATATCGTTTCATTTTCTTGTAATGTATATCTCTTTTAAAGAAAAGCAGTATACTGTAAATGAACTACTATTATTCAGACTGTAATATTCTGAATTCAAATACTTTGTGGAGTGAAGAAGCAGAAGTCAAAGAAAATTTTCTGAACCCACATCACCTCCCTCCCCTTCACCAACTGTTGAGAAAGAAGTATTCCATCAAAGAACCTCTGAAGGTTGTAGCAAGAAAAAACCAAGAAGAAAACACCCAAATCAACAATCAACAATGTTCATTTCCTACATGTAGCAAATTGAAAAAGCACTTGCCTCATCTACCCACTAATCCAGATCTCATTTTCTCTCTAACTGATCTATGAAGCCTATGACATTCAGCTTTTGTAAAAAGTACTGTTAAATATTTTGATGTGATGTGCCTTTCTCTTATTTTGCCAATCAAAACCTTAGAGATCATTTTCATTCACCTCATCTTTTTAATATCTTTAAGGATTTATATTTTATTATTTTTAATTGTGTATGTGTGTATGTGTGTCAGCATGTAGGCATGTGAAGTGCTAGTGGAAGCCAGAAGTGTCAGATTTCCTGAAGCTGGAGGAACAGGCACTTGTGAGCTTCCACATTGGTGTTGGGAACCAAATTTGCTATGCAATAACTTTATAATCTAACTGCTGAAATGTTACTTCAGAGCACACATTAGTTAACTATTATCTAATCCAGTATATAACTCTTTAAAAACATTTTTATATTCAGTGTGTGTGTGTGTGTGTGTGTGTGTGTGTGTGTGTGTGTTTGAAATTCTGTGAATGTGGAAGTAGAGAACAAGTTGTAGGGAGCTATTTTTCTCATTCCATGTGTGGGTCCTAAAGACTGAGTTCAAGTCACTGAACTTGATGTCAAGTGTGTCTTTCTTTACCTATTTAGCCATCTTGCCAGTCCTGGTCCTATAACTCATAAAGGCTTTATTCGGGTTTTGAGTTTTGTTCTATTTTCTGGTCAATTTCCACTATTTTCTAACTATTTTAAAAAATAAAACATTCCTCATTTCATCATTGCTACATCTTCAAATTTTTGGGAAATTGTCTGATTTATTAGCAATGTAAAATAAAAACAAAAAACTTCAAAAGCAATTTAGAAATTGTCTGATCTTGTAGCAGCACAAAACAAATAAAAAACTTCACAAGATGCAGTCTACAAAGAACACATTTTTAAGTGTAGAATATAGCATTACACATTTACACATTTATTTATTTATTCATTTGTTCATTTATAATCTACCCATTGTCCTGTCTCCCAGCCCTCCTTCCCACAGTTTCTCATCCCATTACTTCTCCCCCCTGACATGAAGAGGATGCTGTCCACCACCAGACCTCCCCATTCCCTGGGACTTCTTCCTGGGGTGCTCCCACTAAGGCCAGACCAGGCAGTCCTCTGCTATGTATTTGACAGGGGCCTGGTACCAGCTCATGTATGCTGCCTGGTTAGTGACTAGTCTGGGAGCTGTCAGGCATCTGAGTTACTTGATATTGCTGGCATTCCTAAGGTGTCACATTCCTCTTCTACTTCTATTCTTCCCCTAATTCAGCCATAGGGGTTCAATGGTCAGGTGTAATATCTTCATCTGTTTCAGTCAGTTGCTGGTTAGGCCTCTCAGAGGGCAGCCATATTAGGCTCCCATCTCTAAGCATACCATAGAATCAGTAATAGTGTGATTACCAAGGAGGTCTTGGTGTCTCCCCATTAGGTAGATTCCAAGTTGAGTCAGTCACTGTACTGAGAGCCTTTACCTGTCTCTTCTCCATCTTTGTTCCTGTAGTTCTTTTAGACAGGAATACCATCCCTCCTTTTGAGGCCCCACCTGTCTTCTGGAGGTAGATTCTTTGAGGTCCCTCTCCCCACTGTCAAGCATTTCATCTAAGGTAAAATGAGTAAGTACTGTGAGAGAACTTCAAGTCTTTTTTTTTTAAACTCTTCAAGTAAGATTACATACTCCTTAAAATTAAAAAAAAAAATCATGTATTATTTTCCTCCTCCATTGCTTTCCTTTGATTCCCTCATGTATCTTATTCTCACTCTGTTTAAAATTCATATTTTTTCAAATTATCTTTTTAAAATACAAATTATTTATTTTTATTATGAATTTTTTTACAATATTACCTGATTATATTTTTCCATCACTTTAACTCTTCCCAATTACTTCCCACTTCCCTCCCATCCAGATGCACTCCCTTTCTGTCCTGCATTAGAATAGCACAACTTCTTTGAGATAAGAACCAATCATAATAAAATAAACTATAATAAGATAAAGCAAAAATCATTTCATTGAAGCTGAACAAGGTAACTCAATAAAGGAAAAGAGACCCACAAGTAGGCATAAGAATCAGAGACCCACACATTCACACATTCAGGATTCCAATAAAATATTTACTTGAATGTTATAATACATATACAGAGGATATGTATAGCCCTGTATGGTTGATACTTCAGCTTCTGTAAGCTCATATGAGCCTTTCTTAGTTGTTTCAGAGGACCTTGTACTCTTTGTTCTCCTGGAACCTTACATGCCCTCCAGCTCTTACATTTTCTGCCTCTTCTATAATGTTTGGTGAGCTGTGATGGTAGGGATTTGATAGAAATATTCCATTTAGAACTTCATGTTTCAAGGTCTCTCTCCACTTAATGTCTGTGTGTCTCTATATCTGTGTGTCTCTGTGTCTGTTCCTGTCTACTAGATGAGGAAGCTTCTATGGTAATGCCTAAATAAGGCACTGAGCTAACAGTATAGCAGAATACTTTTTTTTTTTAAATCGCAGTAGTATCCGGTCTCTGGCTTGCCTGGTTTCTTGTTCTTGGTCACCCAAACACTGTTGGGTATGGATTCTATCTCATGGAGTTGGCCTAAAATCAAATCAGACATTGGTTGGTCCTCCTAAAGCTGTGTGTCATCATTGTCCTAGCATATTTTTAGGTAGGAAAGAGTGTAGATCAAAGGTTTTGTGGTTGGATTGGTGTTTATATTAAAGTTTTGGTAGCCAGCAGAGTACCTTCCTATATAAAAGACACTAAAACATAGGGATAAATGTTCTATGTAGACACCAAATGGCCTCTCTGCATTCAAAGATTTGAGTAGGTATTATCTTCAACAACTGTGTCTGTTAGTTTGTAGAGAATAATCCATTGCTTTGGGTTACCCTGGGTTGTTTGGGGGGATTTCCATGTGACACCCTTGGCCAACAACGAAATTGTGTATAACAGTCCTGGTACTGGAAGCTTCATTTGATATCAAGAGATATCCAGGTGTGAGCCTGCTTCCCTTGGAGAATTAATTTGGATTGCCTTCATATATGGTAAGAAGTTTCTACACAACCCCTTAAATGTTCCACCTAATTCTAGTTCTCCCACAATTCACTATTTCTACCCTATATTCACTTTGTCTTCCTCTTCATCCTGGTACCAGTACACCCATAAAATCTATTCTATTTCCCCTCCCCGGTAGATCCATGTTATCTACCTAGCCTCTTCCTCTGCACCCAACCTATTTAGGGGTACAAATTGTAGGTTAGTAATCAGTAATTTAGTGGATGAGATTCATATATAAGTGCATAAATACTATATTAGTCTTTCTGGGTCTAGGTTACCTCATTCATCCATATCCTCACCAACACCTGAGCTTTCTCCTGAGGTTTTAATCTTAGACATTCTGACTGGTGCAAGGTGAAATTTCAGTGTTGTTTTGATTTGCATTTCGCTAATTACTGATTAGGAAGTTTGACCTTATTATAGTAAGTATGTCACTGGCAGAGTATGGATGTTTTAAAGTTTCAAAAAATCCCTTTCCAAGCCCAGAGTGCCGTCTCTCTCTCTCTCTCTCTCTCTCTCTCTCTCTCTCTCTCTGTGTGTGTGTGTGTGTGTGTGTGTGTGTGTGTGTGTGTATGTGGGTGGGTGGGATCAGGAATCTTTCTTTAAGTTAAGATTTATTTTTTTATATTTTAAATAGATATATTCTTTATTTACATTTCAAATGTTGTCCCCTTTCCTGGTTCTCCACAAAATCCCCTAACCCACCCCCTCCCCCACTCACCAATCCACCTGCTCCCTCTTCCCCATCCTGGCATTACCCTATATTGTGGCATCTAGCCTCCTCAGGTCCAAGGGCCTCTCCTCCTTTTGATGCCCAACAAGGCCATCCTCTGCTACATATGCATATGCAGCCGGGACCATTGGTTCCCTGTGTACTCGTTGGTTAGTGGTTTAGACATTGGGAGCTCTGGGTATAATGGGTAGTTTATATTGTGGTTCCTCCTATGGGGCTGCAAACCTCTTCAGCTCCTTGGGTCCTTTCTCTGGCTCCTCCACTGGGGACCCTGTGCTCAGTACAATGGTTGGCTGAGACTGTCCCCCTCTGTATGTGTCATGCACTGGCAGAGTCTCCCAGGTGACAGCTATATCAGGCTCCTGTCAGCAAGCACTTGTAGGCATCCATAATAGAGTCAGAGTTTTGTAACTGTATATGGGATGGATCCCTAGGTGAGGCAGGCTCTGGATGGTCTTGCCCTTAGTCTCTGCTCAACACTTTGTATCTTCTCCTGTGGTTATTTTGTTCCCCATTCTAAGAAGGACCAGATTAAACATAATTTGTTTTTCCTTATTCTTGAGCTTCATTTGGTCTTTGAATTGTATATTGGGTATTCCAAGCTACCGGGCTAATATCCACCTATCAGTGAGTGCATACCTATTGGAGGCTGATGCCTAAATTAAGCGGCTGGAGTGCAACCATCTTACAAGCCCTCCTAAGTCATGTACACAGCTGATTCATCACCCTCCCTTATCTGCTGTTCCAGGAGTCAGCTAATCAATAAGCTGACCAAATATTTAGTTACTGGACCCTTATACAGGAACTAGCTAATCAACAAACTGACCTTTATCCAATCGTCCTTACCCTCACATTCCAAAGATATTTCAGCTGATTGTTTCAAGATTTATCGCCTTCTCCCATTCTCCTTCCTTACTGCTTAAAACCCCCTGCCCCTGGTACAATAAACAGACCTTGACAATGATTTTGCTTGGTCTTGCTCTTCTATCTCGCCTGTTCTAATCTTTCAGGCTGGATCCCCCTCGGACACACGAATAACTGAGTCCCTCGGGTCAGCACAAGTGGTGCCCATACGTTAGACTCGAGGTATGGATCCCCAGTTGGACAATGGAGTTTTGAAGACCCAGGTGAATTCTCAAGGAATGGATGCCCTGCTGCTCACGGGGAAACCTATGGCTCGGTAAGTAAGTGTTCATTGTCATCATATACAGAATGGGACAAACGCTCTCTAAAGAAGCAGCCTTTATTAAGGATATAAAGAAAACTCTCAGGGATAGAGGTGTTAGAGTTAAGAAAAAGGATTTGCCAGAATTTTTCTTATTCATTTCTAGTACTTGCCCTTGGATAATAATTAACGGCCCAGACATTCATCCTCGTACCTTGACTAAAGGCAGTAGAGAATTGAATGCATTGCTAAAACAAGAGGGGCCTGTGGCAGTTCCAACTCAAATAATTTGTTACTGGAACCTTGTACAGGATGTTCTGGCTAATTCTCCTGGCTCTGTAAGAATCCTCTTGGTAGCAGAAGAATTTCTTAAGCTGCTTTCTCATGCCTCTTCTGCTTCTCTGGCCTCTAATAGTGAAATTAAAAAGAGGCCATGTAGGAAGCCACGTTCGCCATTACAAGATGGCGCCCATTTCCTGAGGTGAGTCAGCGCTGTTGTTTACTCCACTCCTTGCCCTACTGCACATGACCAGCTAGAGGTTTGGCAGGTCGCAGCTCAGTCCTGGAGCATGCTAATGAGGCATCGTGGCATGCACCAATCAGGTAGAAACACGTCTAGCCTAGGCCTATTTAAGTAGCACCATTCTTCCCTTCTGGGTCTTTCGCCTCTGCAATCAACCCCACAATAAACGTCTGTGGAAGGATCCTGACTGTCTCCTGTCATTCTTGCTGGCGAGATAGACGCGACCGACAACTGGTGCTGAAACCCGGGAAACCTTTACATCAATGGCCTGCGAAGACCCCTTGGAAGTTTCTTCTGAGCAGGATCCAGAACCACATGGCGGGGGTAAGTGACAAATAAAAGAATCCTGAATAAACTGCTCTGAGAAGGACTTGCATTTGTATAGCGCAGTTCAGAACTCTTTGCAGTCAGGGTAGACGGCTGGTAAGTCCCAGGTAAGGGGGACCAATTCAAGTCTCTGGGAAAGAGCGATAAAGTCCTCAGTAAAGAGGCTAAAAAGGAAAAGCGAAAGTATGGGTATGAAGTATTAAAATTCAAGTGTCCAGGATCTATAGTCAGGCAGACAGACTAAGAGAAAGAGATTCAGGACAGACCTGTGAATGTCCAAGCAGGCTTGGGCCAAAAATTAAATCAAGGCTGCCAAATCATCAAAAAAGCTTTGATGCTTTGCTGGTCATGGCAGATAGACAATCTCCACAAGGCCATGGACCATCTAGAATAGCCTACACCCCCCTTTTTCCTTTTCCTTCAAGGTTAACCACATTACTGAAATGTAAACAAACACGTATTACATGGTGATGTAATTTCGCGCCGAAAGTAGCCTGCCACTATATGAACTAACCTATCATGTATAGCCATGCCAACCCCCCTACTTTTCCTATATAAACCCCTAACTTCTGAGCCTCGGAGTCGACTCCTCTGTCTCCTGTGTGAGATACGAGTCTTCCCGGAGCTCCGATATTAAAACTGCCTCATGCAATTGCATCAAGCTGGTCTCTCGAGTTTCTTGGGGAAGTGCCATCCCGAGATTAGAGTAGGGGTCCCCAAAAGGGGGTCCAACATTTTCTGTTAAATCCATTTGGTCTATAACTTCTGTTTGTTTCACTGTGTCTACAGTTTGTGCTTTCTTGATCTGTCCATTGATGAGAGTGCGGTGCTGAAGTCACCCACAATTATTGTGTGAGGCACAATGTGTGTTTTGACCTTTACTAAAGTTTCTTTGAGGAAGGTGGCTGCCCTTGCATTTGGACATTAGATGTTCAAAATTGAGAGTTCTTCTTGGTAGATTTTTCTGTTGATGAGTATGAAGTGACCTTCCATGTCTTTTTGATACCTTTTTGTTGAAAGTAGATTTTATCTGACATTAGAATGTCTACTCCAGCTTGTTTCCTGGGACCATTTGCTTGGGAAATTGTTATACAACCTTTTAATCTGAGGTAGTGTTTGTCTTTGACACTAAGGTGCCATTTCCTTCATATAGCAAAATGCTGGGTCCTGTTTAGGCATCTGGTCTGTTAGTCTACTTCTTTTTATTGGGGAATTGATTCCGTTGCTGTTAAGAGATATTAAGGAATAGTGATTGTTGCTGCCTGATATTTTTATGTTAATTTTGTTTGTGTGGTTATTTTCTTTTGGGTTTGTTGAAAGAAGATTACTTTCTTGCTTTTTCTAGGGTGGAGTTACCCTACTTGTATTCACGTTTTCCATCTATAATTTTTTGTAGGGATGGATTTGTGGATATTGTGCAAATTTGATTTTATTATGGAATATCCTGCTTTCTCCATCTATTGTGTTTGAGAGTTTTGCTGGTTATAGTAGCTTTTACTGGCATATGTGCTTTCTGAGGGTCTACATGAGATCTGCCCAGGATCTTCTAGCTTCCGTGGTCTCTGGTGAGAAGTCTGGTATAATTCTCATAGGTCTGCCTTTATACGTTACTTGGACTTTTTCCCTTACTGATTTTAATATTCTTTCTTTGTTTAATGCATTTGGTGTTTTGATTATTATGTGAGAGGAGGACTTTCTTTTCTGTTCCAGTCTATTTGGATTTCTGTAGTCTTCTTGTATGTTCATTGGCATCTCTTTCTTTAGGTTATGGAAGTTGTCTTCTATAATTTTGTTGAATATATTTAGTAGCCCTTTAAGTTGGAAATCTCTCTCTTCTATACCTTTAATCCTTAGGTTTGGCTTTCTCATTGTTTCCTGCATTTCCTGGATATTTTTTTACAGTCTTTTTGCAGTTTTCATTTTCTTTGACTGTTGTTTCAATGTTTTTTATGGTATCTTCTGGACCTGAGATTCTTTCTTCTGTCTCTTGTATTCTGTTGTTGATGCTTGCATCTATGATTCCTGATTTCTTTCCAAGATTTTCTATCTCCAGAGTTGTTTCCCTTTGTGGTTTTTTTTAATTATTTCTACTTGCATTTTTTAGTTACTGAATGGTTCCTTCACTTGTTTGTTTGTGTTTTCCTGTAATTATTTAAGAAATTTTTTGTTTCATCTTTAAGGGCTTCTACCTGTTGACACATGCTCGCCTATATTTTTTTAAGTCTTTCTTCCTTCCTTCCTTCCTTCCTTCCTTCCTTCCTTTCTTTCTTTCTTTCTTTCTTTCTTTCTTTCTTTCTTTCTGTACATTTATTTATTATTTATTTATTTATGTACATTTATTTATTTAGTCTTTCTTGAAGTCCTCTATCAGCATTATGAGATGTGATTTTAAATTCAGATCTTGCTTTTCTGGTCTGTTGGGGTATCCAGGACTTTCTGTTGTGGGAGAACTGGGTTTGGATGGTGCCATGTTGCTGGGATTTCTGTTGGTAATGTTCTTGTGTTTACCTTTTACCATCTGGTTTTGTTTGGTGTTAGCTGGTCTTGCTGTCTCTGACTGTGGTTTATCTGTCCTGCAAGCCTGTGCATCTGTACTCCTGGGACACCTGTTCTCTCTGGAAGGAATTTGATACAGAGTCAGCTCACATGTGCAGACAGAAACCAGAAGGATACTGTCCCCAGCTGATCCTTGGTTCCTGTATCCTAATGGCTCTGGGCAGGTCCCTCTTTGACCAGGAATTTGGAGAGATATTGTGGTCTTACTTGTGCACACAGGTATGTAGGCACTCCTTGAGACCAGCTTTCTTATGGTGGTATATGTGTATGCATCTCTGTGGCCCAGGATCAGCCCTGGGTGCAGACAGAAATCAGAAATTTCCTGTCCCATGTTGCGCTTGGGCTCTTGTGTTTTCAGGGTTTGGGGCTGGTTCCTCTGAGTAGCAGAAGTGATTCTCCCTGCACTCTCAGGCCTCTCCACACTCATGGGAAGTTAGTTGCCTCCCTGAACCATTTGGGTATGGCACTCTGTGTTAGAGGATGGTCCCCAAGTGGAGACAGAAACCAGAAGGCTCCTGCCAGAAGTTTCTATGAGTGTTTATCTGAGCAGCAGGGGTGGCCCTACCTGTTCTCTCTGGCCTCTCTGTACTCCTGGATAGTTAGTTATCATCCTGTGCCTTCTGAATCTGTTGCTCTATCATCAGGAATCTTACATTGTCCATAGTTATTCATCTCAGAGTAGTGCCTTGATATGTTAAACTTGTGTTATTATTGTTCTTATGTAACATATTGGTAGGATTACATGCATGAAGCTTTCTTGTCATACCTAGAATGAACAGTCTCATAGCAGACTCATGGTCCTCTACCTCTTTATATCCTTCTGTTTTCTTTACCATTATGGGTATTCCCCGAGTATATATCATTTGTAGCCAGACACCCCATTATTTATTGTTACCTGAATTTGACTAATTGGAGCTTCTTATAATTTTCTAATTCTGCTGAAAAAAAATTATCATACAAATCTTTTACTTGTTTGGTTAGAGTCACCCCAAGATACTTTATATTGTTTGTGGCTATTGTGAAGGGTGTTATTTCCCTAACTTCTTTCTCAGCCTGCTTGCCCTTTGAGTACAGGAAGGCTACTGATTTCCTTGAGTTGATTTTATAACCAGTCACTTTGCTGAAGTTGTTTATCAGCTGTAGGAGTTCTCTGGTGGAGATTTTTGAATCACTTAAGTATACTATCATACCATCTGCAAATAGTGATAGTTTGACTTCTTCCTTTCCAATTTGTATGCCTTTGATTTCCTTATGTTGTCAAATTGCTCTAGCTAGTACCTCAAGTACTATATTGAAAGGATATGGTGAGAGGGGGCAGCCTTGTCTAGTCCCTGATTTTAGTGGGATTGCTTCAATTTCTCTTGGTTTACTTTGATGTTGGCTACCAGTCTGCTGTAAATTGCTTTTACTATGTTTAGGTATGGGCCTTGAATTCCTGTTCTTTCCAAGACTTTTAGCATGAAAGCATGCTGAATTTTTTCAAATGCTTTTTCATCATCCAATGAGATGACCATGTGATTTTCTTCTTTGAGTTTGTTTATGTAGCGGCTTACATTGATGGATTTCTGTATATTGAACCATCCATGCATCCTGGGATGAAGCCAACTTGATCATGGTGAATGATCATTTTAATGTGTTCTTGGATTCGGTTGGCAAGAATTTTATTCAGTATTTTTGTGTCAATGTTCATAAGGGAGATTGGTCTGAAATTCTCTTTCTTAGTTGGATCTTTGTGTGGTTTTGGTATCAGGGTAATTGTGGCTTCATAGAATGAGTTGGGTAGTGTTCCTTCTGTTTCTATTTTGTGGAATAATTTGAAGAGTGTTGGTATTAGGTCTTCTTTGAAGGTCTGATAGAATTCTGCACTAAAACCATCTGGTCCTGTGCATTTTTTTTATTGGAAGACTTTCTGTGACTCCTTCTATTTCTTTGGGAGTTATGGGGTGGGTAGATTTGTATGACAGAAACTTCAGGTTTCTGAAGAAGGAAATGGAAGAAGACCTCAGAAAATGGAAAAATCTTCCATGGTCATGGGTTGGCAGGATTAATATAGTTAAAATGGCAATCTTGCCAAAAGCAATATATAGATTCAATGCAATCCCCATCAAAATCCCAGCTCAGTTCTTCATAGAGTTAGAAAGAGCAATTCTCAAATTCATCTGGAATAAAAAGAAACCCAGGATAGCTAAAACTATCATCAACAGTAAAAAAACTTGTGGGAGAATCAGTATCCCAGACCACATGCAATTCTAGAGAGCAATAGTGTTAAAAACTACATGGTATTGGTACAGTGACAGGGAGGTGGATCAATGGAATAGGATCGAAGACCCAGAATTGAACCCACATATCTGTGGCCAATTGATCTTCGACAAAGGAGCTGAAAACATCCAGTGGAAAAAAGATAGCCTTTTCAACAAATGGTGCTGGCTCAACTGGAGGTCAGCATGCAGAAGAATGAGAATTGATCCACTCTTATCTCCTTGTACTAAGCTCAACTTCAAGTGGATCAAGGACCTCCACATAAAGCCAGACACAGTAAAATTAATAGAAAAGAACCTGGGAAGACCCTTGAGGACATTGGCTCAGGGGGAAAGTTCCTGAACTGAACACCAATAGCTTATGCTCTAAGATCAAGAATAGACAAATGGGACCTCATAAAATTACAAAGTTTCTGTAAGGCAAAAGACACTGTCCAAAGGACAAATCGGCAGCCAACAAATTGGGAAAATATCTTCGCCAACCCTACATCTGACAGAGGGCTAATATGCAATGTATACAAAGAACTCAAGAAGTAAGACCCCAGAAAATCAAGTAACCCTATCAAAAAATGGGGTACAGAGCTAAACAAATACTTTTCACCTGAAGAACTTTGGATGTCTGAGAAGCACCTTAAGAAATTTTCAACATCATTAGTCATTAAGGAAATGCAAATCAAAACAACCCTGAGATTTCACCTCACACCAGTCAGTATGGCTAAGATTAAAAACTCAGGAGACAGCAGGTGTTCACGAGGATGTGGAGAAAGAGGGACACTCGTCACTGTTGGTGGGACTGCAAGCTGGTACAACCACTCTGGAAATCAGTCTGGTGTTTCCTCAGAAAACTGGACAGGATACTTGCAGAGGACCCAGCCATACCACTCCTGGGCATATACCCAGAAGATTCCCTAGCATGCAATAAGGATACATGCTCCACTATGTTCATACCAGCCTTATTTATAATAGCCAGAAGCTGGAAAGAACCCAGATGTCCCTCAACCGAAGAATGGATACAAATATGTGGTATATATACACAATGGAGTACTATTCAGCCATTAGAAACAATGAATTCATGAAATTCTTAGACAAATGGATGGAGCTGGAGAACATCATACTAAGTGAAGCAACCCAGTCTCAAAAGAATACCCATGGTATGCAGTCACTAATAAGTGGATATTAGCCTAGAATCTTGGGACACCAAAGACACAATCCACATACCAAATGATGTCTGACAAGAAAGAAGGAGTGGACCCTGGTTCTGGAAAGGCTCAAAACATCAGTGTAGGGGAATACCAGAACAAGGAAGTGGGAAAGGGTGGATGGGGGAACATGGAGAGGGAAAAGGGCATGTGGGACCTTTCGGGGGCAGGGAACCAGAAAAAGGGAAATGAAATGTAAATATAGAATATATCCAATTTTAAAAAAGGAAAAAAATAGGAAAAAAGAGCCACAAAAAATATTTTTCATGAAGAGGAGATATCTAAACCAATTTGTTTATGTAAGGAGAAGTATTTATGGTGCAATTAGAAAAAACTGCATTTAGGAAAGTATAGGTGATAGGTTCTCGTCCTGGGTCTGACCTCTCCAGCCATACCTATATGGCTAGGTTCACAGCACCAGCCATTGTTTATTTCTCTTGTTTAATGGGCTTTACATTTAATTAGACAATTGTTTGTAATCCTTAAGGCCAATGTGGCAAATGAGCCAGTACTTTGCCATGGTGAAATGTTGCAAATCCAGTCATTATTGAAGGCCTTAATTTTTATAACTTGGTCAAACTACCAAATGCTCCTCTTTTGGCAGTTTGTACAGCACTTTCTGGTCTTATGAGAGCTATTCTAAAGGTATGAAGTTTTTCAACCTATTTGAACCCAATTACTCCAAGTCTTTTATCTGATATATATCATATCTTTAGCAGCAAGACCTTACTTTCAAGTTCTTGGAGGCACCCTAGGGTAGCAAAAATAACTATACTGTTTGGAAGGTCTTTTGAACTTTATTGACTAACAACTCAAGAGAGCTTCTCTCAAGCATGGTACTGGGGATTTTGTTAGATAGTCTTGGGGTGGGATATTACATAGCTCTTAGCAGGAGCACGATCATTACAGGTGTTAACTTTCATGTAATTTTATGTGAATAAAGCCCATTATGTCTTTTGCAAGCATTCACAATGCTGTTTATTTATCTCTGCCCTCTCCTTCTGTATTGTCATCCCTTTTCCATCCTCAGCTGAAACAAACCTTTTCCCCATTCATACTATCACAGCATTATGACCTGTTGTTCCAGACTTAAGATATCCCCACCTTTTGATTCCTTTTTACTTTCCTGGTTTACTTGGTTACTCTAGGTTATATACATACATCTATAGATTCAGACAGATACAAAGCTCAAATAAGAGAAACCATCTAATATTTTTCTTTCTAGGTGTGAGTACCTCAACCAGTATAATATGTACTAATTTCATTCATTTATTGCAATATCATGATTTAATTTTTATTTAAAGCTGAGTAGAAGGTTATTGAATATGATATATTCATTATTCATTTATCAGCTAAGGACACTTAGATTGCCTTAATTTCCTAGATATTGCAAATAGAATGGCAATGTACATAGCTGAGCAAGTATTTGTTTACATTTATTTATGTGTTGATAAAATGTATTGGTTTTCATGTTGAACTCTCTTTGTATTCTCTGGAATGAAGCTAATTTTGACATTGTGTAAGATCTCAGTGTGTTTTTGAAGTCGATGCGCAAGAATTTCAGCCAGAATTTCTGCACTTGTGCATTGGAGAAATCAGTCTACAGTTTGATTCTCTGTTATGTATCTATCCAGTTGTGCTATCAAAGCAAAATTGATTTTTAGAATGAATTTGTGGGTCCATTCACTTTATGTTTTATGATATAGTCAAAATTTGTCTTTAAATATCTGGTAGAATTCTTCAGGGAATACAACTAATCCTTTAGGTTAGGAGACTTTTTATTTTAATCTTATTAATTTTTTAAATCTCTTTAAACTTTCATAGTCTCTTCGCTTAACTTTGGTAGGTCATGTATTTAGATATGTATGCATTTTTTGCATTTTCCATTTTTAGGATACGATTTGAAAGATTTGAGATGTTATAATAATTCTCTGTATTCACCAAAATATTTACCAATTCCCCAACATTTTTTAAAAAAATAAATTTTGTTTAATTTTTATTTTGAAAATTTTATCCATTAAGGCCATCATTACATTACTTCCACTCCTCCTTTTCACTGCTTCAAGCCCTCTCTTGTTCTCCCTACTCCCTCTCAAATTCATAACCTTTCCCTGAATTATTGTTACACATTGTTTCATATTGTTTGGTTTGTTTTAGTGTGATAAAAATACAAATTGGAGAGAAAAGTGTTTGTTTCAGTTATGCAAGATGATCACATAAATTAAAATCAATTGAGAAGAGAGGGGGTCTTCCCAGTGGTAGCCCAGTACACATTGAACTTGTTTCTCCTACACCAATCATTAGTCAAGAAAATATCCAACAGATAGACCAAATAAGATGGAGAAAACTACTCAGTTGAAATTCTCTCTTCTCAATTGATTTTAATTTATGTTAAATATGACAAAATTAAACAAAACATTTGATTTCATGTCAACTTGACACACAAATCTGTCACTATTAAACTACAATTTTCTTTTTTACCCTCAAGATCTCACTTTAATATCACACTAGATGGCATAATATAACCTAAAAAACCTCAATCTTTAAAAATATCCAAAATTTTAAAATTTAAGGTGTGTTTAAAAATCTAAAGTCTCTCATCTATTGGCTCATATAAAATTAAAACTATTTATATACATTTTTACTCCAAGAGGGAAGAATCAGAGCATAGTAACAATCAGAGCTAAATAAAACCAACTTCAGATCGTATAAATAACTAAGTGTTCAATATCTGGGACTCATAATTTTCTGGGCACCAAAGGGTAATTTTGATTTTCATGTCTATTTTCTGCCTGAATCACAGTTTTCCTTATTGATAAATGCTGTCTCTACTCTACCCTTCCCACTTGCTTACTCTTCCTCCCATAATCCTGATGTCTCCCATATACTGGGTGTCCATTGCAATTAACACTACACTTTCACCAAGAATATCTCCTGGACTTTTCAAAGACAATGATCCACATAGTGACCAGTAGAACTTTACTTCAGGACCTTAATCCTAGGTTTTCCACTGTAACTGAAGCTGAAATTTCACCAATGACTTTTTCTAACCTCTCACAGTGCTTATCTTTAACTGTTCATTATGACCCTTTCCATTCTACACCTTTCCATAGAATACATGTGGGAGAATCTCATATTTACTGTGAAGTTCAGTCACTTGTTTAATATGCATACTTGGCCCCTCTAGAGCACAGCTTCTTTGTCTAAACTACTTCCCAGAAAATTTTGCCTCATTAGTACTGGTTTCTTATTAATCATTTCTGATTCTTCAATCATGGCTAGACAGCAATGATTTTTCTCAGTAAAGCCAAGATTTTACTTCTATAAATTCTCAATAAAAAACAAGCAAACATACAATCAGTCAGGCCCAACACAGCAATAGCACTACTGGTACTACTTTCTGTCTTGGTTTACTTTCAGTTGCTGTGATAAAACACTGACCAAAAGAATTTGGGAAGACAAGAACTTATTTTTAATCAAGTAACAGTTTATAACTGAAGGAAGTCAGGGAAGGAATTTAAAGCAGGAATCTGGAAACAGGAATTAAATGAGAACCATGGAGTGATGCGATTTAATATCTTCCTCCAATGGCTTTTCCAGCTTTCTTTTATATACAACCAAGAACTACCTGCCGTGGGATGATATCACCCATACAATTGGCTATGACTATTGTACCACATTAATCATTAATTAAGGTAGTGCCTAGTAGACATTTCTAAACTTTAATCTGATGTATACAATTCCTCAAATGAACATCTCTTATTCCAGGTGACCTTTCTTTGTGTCAAGTTAAAAAAAACTAACACACACACACACATACACACACATCAACTATATCACTTACATCACTATTTCATTATGCATACATACATGCATGCAAACACAGACACACATACACACACAGGTGCACACACAGGCACACTTTATGGAATCCATTGGTGTTGATTGTATTCATGTTGGGTTAACTACTTTGCATTAGATATACTACCAAGGGACTTATCCCTAGGGAAAACTGATTCCCCTGTCTCAATTTCTATTAATTTTCTTTAGCTCTTCACCTAGGTGAAGATTTTGTCTATACACAATGACATATCAATTGGTGATGGTGTTGTGAAGACCTTGTTTAGATGAGAATATCTCTGAGATTTCATATACTATCTCAGAGCAGATGCACTGTTTCTCTGTCTTTCACAATCTTTCTCTTACCTCTTCCATGATGTACCCTGAGGCATAGATGTAGTAGCTGTGTTGTAAATATATCAGTAAGAAGAGGAAAACCCAGGATCAATTGTTATCTGCATTTTGCCCAGTTGTAAATTTCTATAGTACTCTCTGCATTTTGCAAAACAAAAGAAATTCTTTGATGAGTGATGACTGATATACTTATCTGTTAACATAAAGACACATGTTTGGTATGTAGTTAGAAATTAAACTGGTTTAGGAAAGTAGCAGTAGTACATTCTCCTTGTGGGTCAATGGCCTATCATTCCAATACATACGTATTGAGGTAGGCTTAAAGGCATGAAGTCCTTCCTATTGAATGGGTCATATGTTCACTTAGGTGATATGATAATTCATATTTATTTTCTTGTTTTTCTCAACTTGCCAAAAATTCTGGTAAACCTGGACAAAGAAACTTCTATGAGTCTAGCAGACTGGCCTGTAGGCAAACTTTTAGGGCATTTTTTGGATAATACATTTATGTGGGAGTGTCCAGCTCACTATAGGCAGTTCCAGCCCAAGGTCATGAGTTGTATATAAGAAAAAAGATTGAACAAGACATGGAGACCAAACCAGTAAGCACCATTCCTTCATGGCTCCTGCTTTAGTTCTTGCTCCAAGATTTCTGCTTCCTGTTCATGCCCTAATTTCTACTCTTGACATATCACAATTGTATGCTAAATTAAACCCTTTACTCTTCATGTACTTATTGTTTGTTTGTTTTTTTCTTTGTGGTCTTTATCACAGTGATAGAAAGCAAAAAAAATGGAAATTATTATTGGAATGATAGGGTATTTTGTGACAGATTTGGTTTTAACTTTTCTATATTCTTTGTTTACATTACAAAGGCTTTCCTCTTTCCCAGTTCCCCCCTCACCATATGTCCCATAAGTCCTCTTCCCTCTTCCCATTCCCCAATCACCCCTCCACCATTTCTCTGTTCTGATACTCTCCTACAAAACTGGATCCAGTCTTTTCAGGACCAGGGTCCTCTCCTTCCTTCTTCTTGGAAGTCTTTTGATTGGATAATTGTGCATTGAGTATTCAGAGCTTTTGGGCTCATTAATATCCACTTATCAGTGATTGCATTTCATGTGTATTCTTTTGTGATTGGGTTAACTCACTTAGGATGATATTTTTCCAGACCTAACCATTTGCCTACAAATTGCATGAATTCATTATTTTTAATTGCTGAGTAGTATTCCATTGTATAAATATACCACATTTTCTGTATCCATTCCTCCTTTGAGGGACATCTGGGCTCCTTCCAACTTCTGGCTATTATAAATAAGGCTGCTATAAACATAGTGGAGCATTTGTCTTTATTGTATGCAGGGGATTCCACTGGGTATATGCCCAGGAGTGGTCCACCTCACACCAGTCAGAATGGCTAAGATTAAAAATTCAAGGGACAACAGGTGCTGGCGAGGATGTGGAGAAAAAGGAACACTCCTACACTGTTGGTGGGATTGCAAGATGGTACATCCACTCTGGAAATCAGTCTGGTGGTTCCTCAGAAAATTGGGCATGACACTTCCAGAGGACCCTGTCGTACCTTCATTTTCATCAAATTCTAAAAAGTATTTGATTTCTTTCTTTATTTCTTCCTTGACCAAGGTGTCATTGAGTAGAGTATTATTCAGTTCCATGTGTATGTGGGCTTTCTGTTGTTCTTCTTGCTATTGAAGACCACTTTTACTCCATAGTGATATGATATGAGGCATGGGATTAATTTGGTCTTCTTGTATTTGTTGAGGTCTGTCTTGTGAACAATTATATGATTCATTTTGGAGAAGGTACCATGAGGTGCTGAGAAAAGGTATATTCTTTTGCTTTAGGATGAAATGTTCTCTCTCTCTCTCTCTCTCTCTCTCTCTCTCTCTCTCTACATATATATATATATATATGTATATATATATATATATATTTAACTGATATATATATATATATTTAACTGATATATATATTTAACTGATATATATATATATATATATATATATATATATATATATATACACGTTAAATCCAATTGGTCCAAATCTTCAATTAGTTTCACTGTGTCCCTGTTTATTTTCTGATTTCCTGATAGGTCCATTGTGGAGAGTGGAGTGTTGAAGTAATCTACAATTATTGTGTTAGGTGCAATGTGTGCTTTAAGCTTTAGTAAAGTTTCTTTTACGAATGAGGGTGCCCTTGCATTTGGAGCATAGTTCAGTATTGGGAATTCTTGGTGGATTTTCCCTTTGACCAGAAGAAGTGACCTTCTGTGTCTCTTTTGATGACTTTAGGTTGAAAGTGAGTTTTATCTGATATTAGAATGGCTACTCCGGCTTGGTTCCTGAGACCATTTGCATGTAAAATTGTCCTCCAGTTTTTTATTCTAAGGTAGTGTTTGTCTTTGACACTGAAATGTGTTTCCTGTATGTAGCAAAATGTAGGGTCCTGTTTCTGTATCCAGTCTGTTAGTCTGTGTCTTTTTATTGGGAAATTGAGTCCATGGGTGTTAAGAGATATAAAGAAATAGTAATTATTACTTCCTGACATTTTGGGCATTATTTTTTTTATTTGAGTGATTATCTTCTTTTGGGTTTGACGAGAGGGGGTTTCTATCTTATTTCTTCTGGGGTGTAGTTTCTTCCCTTGTGTTGGTGTTTTTCCCCTATTATCCTTTGTAGGGCTGGGTTTGTTGATAGATATCATGCAAATTTGTTTTTTTTTCATGGAATACCTTGGTTTCCCCATCTATTGTGATTGGGAGTTTTGCTGGGTAGTAGTTTTGGCTGAAGTTTGTGTTCTTTTAGAGTCTGCATGAGATATGCCAAGGATCTTCTAGCTTTCATGGTCTCAGGTGAGAAGTCTGGTGTAATTCTGATAGGTCTTCCCTTATATGTTACTTGGCCTTTTCCTCTTACTGCCTTTAATATTCTTTCTTTCTTTACTACATTTGGGGGTTTGATTATTATGTGACAGGAGGTATTTCTGTTCTGGTCCAGTCTGTTTGGAGTTCTGTAGGCTTCTTGTATATTCATAAGCATCTCTCTCTTTAGGTTGGGGAAGTTTTCTTCCATAATTTTGTAGAAGCTATTTGCTGGCCCTTTAAATTGTAGATCTTCACTCTCATCTATCCCTATAATCCTTAGGTTTGGTCTTCTCATTGTGTCCTGGTTTTCCTGAATGTTTTGGGTTACCGGCTTTTTGCATTTTGCATTTTCTTTAATTGTTGAACCCATGGTTCCTATAGTATCTTCAGCATCTGAGATTCTGTCTTCTATCTCTTGTATTCTATTGTTGATATTTGCATCTATGACTCCTGATTTCTTCCCAAGGTTTTCTATCTCCAATGTTGTCTCCCTTTGTGATTTCTTAGTAGTTTCTACTTCTGTTTTTAGATTCTGGATGGTTTTGCTCAGATCTTTCATGTGTTTGTTTGTGTTTTCATGTAATTCTTTACGGGATTTTTGTGTTTCCTCTTTTATGACTTCTACTTGTTGATCCACGTTCTCTTGTATTTCTTTAAGTGATTTTTGTATTTCTTCCTTATTGTCTTCCATTTTTTGATCCATATTCTCCTGAATTTCTTTAAGTGATTTTTGTGTTTGCCCTGTAAGCTTTTGATCCATTTTCTCCTGTATTACTTTAAGAGATTTATCTATGTGTTCCTCTATCAGCATTCTTGTCTGTGATTTTAGATCTGAATCTTGTTTTTCTGGTGTGTTGGGTTATCTGAGACTTGTTGTTGGGGAACTGGGTTCAGATGCTGCCATATTGCCTTGATTTCTGTTAGTAATGAACTTATGTTTGCCTTTTGCCATCTGGTTATCTCTGGTGTTAGTTGGTCCTGAAGTTACTAGCTGGTGCTTGAACCTCCTGTGGGCTTCTAAGGCTATTTCCCCATGAGTGGGATACCTGAACTACTGCCCTGCGGGGCTCCTGCTCACAGATTGCTGGCAGGTGGCCTGAGTCCCCAGAGGTCTTAAACTTGGGATATCTCCAGTACCTGGTTCCGCCTGCTAGGTCGAAACGGCCAGGAAGATGGTGGAGGCTGCAGGGAGTTCAGGATCCCCCTTCAGGGCACAAAGCCCACGCCTGGCTGCCCCCCCCCCAACCACTGCTCTGCACATGGCTCCTGCTCACTGCCTGAGTCCCCAGAGGTCTTAAACTCACGGTATCTTGGGTACTTGGTTCCTCCTGCTAGGTTGAAACAGCAGGGAAGATAGTGGAGGCTGCAAGGAGCTCAGGGTCCCCCTTCAGAGCACAGAGCCCACGCTTGGCTGGGGCCCCCAAACCGCTGCTCTGCACGCAGCTCCTGCTAAAGGCCTGAGTCCCCAGAGGTCTTAAACTTTATCTTGGGTACCTCTGCCTGCTAGGTCGAAACAGCCACGAAGATGGCAGAGGCTGCAGGAAGTGCGGGGTCCCCCTCAGGGCACAGAGCCCACGCCTGTCAGGGCCCCCCCCCCCAACCACTGCTCTTTGTGACAGATTTGAACATGCAGTTTTGAGTAGGATTGTGGACATTTAAGCTAAAAATCTTCCAATTGGCCAGAGGTAAATGAGCTGTTTGAAAGATAATACCAAGAGATATGTGCGCAATAGAGGCCTGTCTTATAAAGTTTCATATCTAAGTTTGAGACTTTCTCAAAGGTGCTATCAGTGTCATACATATGATATTTTCTATTAAGATTTTGTGATTTCTGATTTGTTGGAGCTGAGGACTTAATTGTGATTAATAAGATTCAAGAACCACAGAAATGGCAATTTTGGTTTACTGGGATAATACATGCTGGTTACCCAGGGTTGAGAAATCAGATGATTATGATGACACTATAGCCAGCATAATGGCACAGGCCTTTAATCATAGCACATGGTAGCCAGAGGCAGGCAGAACTCTAAGGCCTATTGGGTCTACAAAATGAATCTGTGACAGACAGGGGCCTTTATATAGAGAAACCTATTTCATGGGTTGGAGGGGTGGAAGCTCGGTGAGGGAGAAAAGATAACATCTGTTGTGGAAGATTTTAAATATCAATTCAGGGCTTCTCACCCTGCCTTCGAGTATTCAGTTCCTGAATAAAAGACATACACAAACTTTCTATTTATAATAAATCCTAATCAGTACTAGAGTTGAACAGATATCTATGCTCTATGTTATTTTGTATATTTCCCTGCCAATAACCCCACAATATGACTTGCAAGGTTCTGTCTGGGTGGATCTTAACTCCAGTTGGCCAGCACTCATAAACATGATTCAAGATTCTTACCTCATGGTGTCTTCTCTCTACCTTCTTCTCCTCTCTTTGTGGTCTCCCTAGACCCCAAGCTAGGGAACCCCAAATCATGCCTATCTCTCCTCTGCTCAGCTACTGACTATCAGCATCTTTATTTAATCAATAGTTTTATTAGAGAGCAAGGTCACATTGTACATGTGGATTCCTTCATTCCTGGGAGCAAGAAAGCTTTGGGGGTCATTATTTATCATTATAATACATATTTAAAAATTCAAACCTCAACAAGCATCACTGATGTGAAAGCTTCTGGGAATATTTCTTCAGGGTTTGCACATAGACGATGCTGTTCATAGGGTACACGGCAACAGAATTTAGTAATGTGCAGGAGTCTCCCAGGTGGTAGTAGTTTTGAAGGCTTTTAGGGGTCATGTAAAGCAGCTAAGGCTTGACATTGTTAAAAGAACTGTAGAAGACATTTCCTTTTCTCTCATTTCTGGTGTGTTTGTGTGTTTGTGTGTGTATGTGTGTGTGTTTCCCTCATCATGTTCTTCTAGCATACTAATTCTTAATTTGAGTCTCTCTCTCTCTCTCTCTCTCTCTCTCTCTCTCTCTCTCTGTGTGTGTGTGTGTGTGTGTGTGTGTCTATCTGTCTGTCTGTCTGTCTGTCTGTCTGTCTCTGGCTCTGGCTCTCTGTCTCTGTCTGTCTCTGTGTGTGTTTCTCTTTCTCTCTAATGATCTTTAATCTATTTTTACTGTCCAGTTGTTATCTCCCTCTTTGCCCTCCATCACTTCTTCCTCCCCAACCCCAAGAGGCTGTCCCCAGGCCTCCCCACACCCTGGGGCCTCAAGTCTCTCTAGGGTTAGGTACATCCTTTCTCAATGAGACCAGACCAGGCAGTCCTCTGCAGTATATGTGTTACGGGCCTCATATCAGCTAGTATATGCTGACTGGTTGGTGGCTCAGTGTCTGAGAAATCTTGGGGATCCAAGTTGAGAATGCTGGTCTTCCTATGGGGTCTCCCTGCTACTCAGCTCCTTCCAGCCATTCCCTACCTCAACCATAGGGGTTACAGGCCTATGTTCATTGGCTGGATGTAAGTATCTGCATTTGATTCTTTCAGCTGCTTATTGAGCCTCTCAGAAGGCAAGCAAGCTAAACTCCTATTTGCAAGCACATTATGGCATCAGTAATAGTGCCAGGTCTTGGAGCTTCCTCTTGAGCTGAATTCTAATTTGGGCTTTTCACTGGACCTCCTTTTCCCCAGTCTCTTCTCCATTTTTGTCTCTGCAGTTATTTTAGACAGGAACAATTCTAGGTCAGGGTTTTTGACTGTATAACAACGCCATCCCTCCACTTGATGCCATCATTTTTTTAATTATTTTTATTAGATATGTTCTTTGTTTACATTTAAAATTATTTCCTTATTCCAGGATCCCCACTCCCTGAAAGTCCCATAAGCCCTCTTCCCTCTCCCTGTTCCCCAATGAACCCCTTCCAGCTTCCCTGTCCTGGTATTCCCTTAACCTGCTACACTGATCCTTTCTAGGATGAGGGACCTCTCCTTCCTTCTTCTTGGGCATCATTTGATATGTGAATTGTTTCTTGGGTATTCCAAGCTTCGGGGCTAATATCCGTTTATCAGAGAGTGCATACCATGTGTGTTCTTCTGTGATTGGGTCACCTCATTCAGGAAGATATTCTCTAGTTCCACCCATTTGCCTAACAATTTCATGAATTCATTGTCTTTAATAGCTGACTACTATTCCATAGTGTAAATATACCACATTTTCTGTATCCATTCCTCCATTGAGGGATATCCGGGTTCTTTCTACCTTCTGGCTATTATAAATAGGGCTGCTATGAACATAGTGGAGCATGTATCCTTATTAACATCCTTGGGAATCCTCTGGGTATATGCCAAGGAGTGGTACAGTGGGGTCTGCAGGTAGTATTAGGCCCAGTTTTCTGAGGAACATCCAGCCTGATTTCCAGAGTGGTTGTACCAGCCTGCAACCACACCAGCAGTAAAGGAGTGTTCCTCTTTCTCCATATCCTTGTCAGTACCTGTTTTCTCCTGAGTTTTTGATCTTAGCCATTCTGACTCGTGTGAGGTGAAATCTCAGGGTTTTTTTTTTAATTTGGATTTCTCTGATGACCAAGGATCTTGAACATTTCTTTAGTTGTTTCTCAGACATTCGAAATTCCCCAGGTGAAAATTCTTTGTTTAGCTCTGTACCCCATGTTTAATAGGGGTTTTGGCTCTCTGTAGTCTGCCTTCTTGAGTTCTTTGTATATCTTGGATATTAGCTCTCTGTTGGATATAGGGTTGGTAAAGAGCTTTTCCCAATTTGTTGGCCCTGTCTTTCTA
Source organism: Apodemus agrarius (assembly GCA_964023405.1). Lineage (NCBI taxonomy): Eukaryota > Metazoa > Chordata > Mammalia > Rodentia > Muridae > Apodemus > Apodemus agrarius. Next base: position 163,344,187 of record OZ030008.1, on the reverse strand, counting down.
CTGGAGGTGGAGTCTGCAAGTTCCCTCTCCCCACTGTTGGACATTTTATCTAAGGTTCCTCCCTTTGAGTCCTGAGAGTTTTGTCCCTTCCCAGGTCTCTGGTATATTCTAGAGGATTCCCCAACCCACAATGTTGCATATTTCCATCTATTTTGCTGGCCCTCAAGGCTTCATTCCTGTTCTCCTCACTCCCCCCAATACCTGATCATTTTTACCCTTTCCCCTGCACTTCTTCTTTCCCACCCAGGTCATTCCCGTTGTCTGTCCCCATCATGATTACTTTCTTCTTCCTTCCAAGTGAGAGTGAAGGATCTTCACCTGGGCCCTTCGGCTTGTTAACCTTCTTGAGTTCTGTGGTATTATTCTTTCAACCCTGTCTTTCATTCATAGTATACTTTCTTTTGATTTATTGAACTTATTACTAATGATTTTCATTCTGTTTTTAAATTTTTAACTTATCAAGTCTTCCATTTTTTATATTTTTTATTGGATATATATTTTTGGGGGAGGTTGGGTTTGGTTTTTTTAGAGAAAAGGTTTCTCTGTATAGCCCTGGCTGTCCTGGAACTCACTCTGTAGACCAGGCTGGCCTCGAACTCAGAAATCCACCTGCCTCTGCCTCCCAGAGTTCTGGGATTACAGGCGTGCATCACCATGCCCGGCTGGATATTTTCTTAATTTCCATTTCAAATGTTATCCCCTTTCTGTTTCCCCCCTCCTACAAACCCCCTATCCCATCCTCCATTGCCCTGCTCCTTTGAGGGTGTTCTCCCACCCATCCCATTCACACTTCCCTGCCCTCGATTTCACTACACTGGGGCATCTATTGAGCTTTCATACCAAGGAGTCTACATGGCTCCAACTGTATATGTAGCAGAGGATTGCCCTGTCAGGCATCAATTGGAGGAGAGGTCCTTGATCCTATGAAGTCTTCCATTTTTAACATTTCTGTTATGGTTGTGTTTTGAAAATATCAATTTCCTTGTTCAAACTTTTTTTCATGATCTTATTTACATCTGTATTGATTTTCTCTCCACTTAGCTTATTTTTTCCTGTGGTTAACTTTTATCTCTAGGGTCTGAATTTAACTTATTTAATATTTTTATCCCCTTTTAAGCAGGATATTTGTGTCCTCATTTTGATAATTTTAGAATAAATTTTGCTGTCTTCACCTTGCATTTGAATTATTTCAGTGTTTCTGAGTTCATTAGTGGAGGAATTATGGTCTTTGTCAAAGCAATGTTCCCTTACATTTTAATATTTCTTGTCTTTCTTTCTTTTTGCATTTTTAATTAACACAGAGAGTAACCAGTTTTTGTGTTTCTGTGTGTGTGAGAGAGTGTATGTGTGCATGATGTATTTTCATAGATATACTTAATTTTGATGGATTAGTCCTCCTTGATTCACACATATATCTCCTACATCTTCCTCAGTGGTATTTCTATTGTTTCAGTGTGCTCTTAGTAATTTTCTTTCTACTTTCATAGAATCCTATTAACTTCTCCAACCCCCCTTTTTATGGTCTTCCCAGTTTCTCCACCACAAATCCCATTTCCCCTCCCCCCTGCCTCTGTGAGGATGCTCTCCCACCTACACACCCACTCCTGCTTTAGCAGCCCAGTGTTCCTCTATCTTGGGTCATCAAGCCTCCACAGGACCAGAGGGGCTCCCCTCACAGTGATGCCAGATAAGGCAATACTCTGCTACATATCCAGCTAGAGCCATGAGTACCCCATGTGTACTCTTTGATTGATGGCTTAGTCCCTGAAAGCTTTGGGGTATCTCATTAGTTCTACATATGAGGTTGCAAACCCCTTCAACTCCTACAGTGCTTGACCTAACTTTCCCATTGAGGTCCCCAATCTCAGTCCAATGTTTGGCTGTGCCCTTCTGCATCTGTATTGGTCCAGCTCTGGCAGAACCTCTCAGAGGACAGTTATACTGGACTCCTGCCAGTAAGCACTTCTTGTCATGAGCAATAGATTCTGGGTTTAGTGTCAGGAGATGGAATAAGTCCCTAGTTGAGGCAGTCTCTGGATGGTCTTTCCTCCAGTTTGTGTTCCAGTCTTTGTCCCTGCATTTCCTTGTGACAGGAGTAATTCTGGATTAATATTTTTGAGCTGGGTGGATGGTGCCATCCCTCAACTGCGGACTATGCCTATCTACTGGATAGGGTCTCTACAATTTCTCTCTTCTCTTTGTTGGGTATTTCAGCAAAAGTCCTTCCTGTTGGATCCTGGTAACATCTTTGGTTCCTGGCATATGGGACTTAGACATAATGGCTACCCCAAGTCCCTACCCCACTGCTACACACCTACTTTCAAATTCCTGACACTCTGTATTTCTCCGCCATCACCTCTCATATGTGAACTGCCCCCCTTTCCCTTTCCCTCCTCTTTCCCTCCCAGAGCCCTCTCTCCCTCTACTTCCCAGAGATTATTCTCTTCCCTGCACTGACTAGTACTGTAGCATCCACTCTATGGTGTTATTTTTCTTCTTGGATTTTATATGGTCTGAGGTGTATTGTGGGATTTCTGAGCTTCCTTTCAGCTAGTGTCCACTTATCAGTGAGTGCACCATATGTGTTCTATTGAAACTAAGGATGATATTTTCAAGTTTCATCCATTTGCCTAAGAATTTCATGAAATTGTTTTTAATAACTGAGTAGTACTTCATTTTATAAATGTACCACATTATCTGTATCCATTCCTCCATTGAGGGACAGCTGTGTTCTTTCCAGCTTCTGGCTATTTTAAAAAAGGCTGCTATGAACAAAGTGGAGCATGTTTCTTTGTTATAAATTGGAGCATCTCTTGGCTATGTGCCCAGAAGTGGTATAGCTGGCTCCTTAGGTTGAATTATTTCCAATTATCTGAGGAACCACCAGACTGATTTCCAGAGTGGTCCTACCAGCTTACCATCCCACCAGTAATGGAGGAGTGTTCCTCTTTCTCCACTTTTCACCAGCATCTGTTGTCACCTGAGTTTTTGATCTTAGTCATTCTGACTGGTGTGAGATAGAATCTCAGGGATTTTTTTTATTTGTATTTCCCTCATGACTAAGGATCTTGAACATGTTCTCATGTGTTTCTCAGCCATTTGAGATTCTTCAGTTGAAGAATTCTGCTTAGCTCTGTACCACATTTTTAATAGGGATATTTGGTTCTCTGGAGTCACTTATTCAGTTGTTTATTTTGGATATTGGCCTTCAATCAGGTGTAGGGTTAGTAAATATCTTTTCCAAATCTGTTCATTGGCATTTTGTCTTATTGATAGTTTTCTTTGTCTTTCAGAAGCTTTGTAATTTTATGAGGTTCCATATGTCATTTCCTGATCTTAAAGCATAAGCCATTGGTGTTCCATACAGGAAATCTTCCCCAAGCCAATGTGTTCGAGTTTCTTTCCCAATTCTTGTTCTTCATATTTTTTTTCTATATTCTTTGTCTACAATCCGAATGCTTTCCCCTTTTCTGGTCCCTCCCTCACCATTTGTCCCATAAGTCCTCTACTCTCTACCCATTCCCCAGTCATTCCTCCTATTTCTCTGTTCTGGTACTCCCCTACAATACTGGATCAAGTCTTTTCAGGACCAGGGCTCTTTCCTCCCTTCTTCTTGGGAATCATATGATTTGTTAATTGTGTTTGAGTATTCAGAGCTTCTGGTTAATTAATATCCACTTATCAGTGATTGTATTTCATGTGTATTCTTTTGTGATTGGGTTACCTTACTTAGGATGATATTTTCCATTTCCAACCATTTGCCAACAAATTTCATGAATTCATTGTTTTTAATTGCTGAGTAGTATTCCATTGTATAAATATACCACATTTTCTGTATCCATTCCTCTATTGAGGGACATCTGGGTTCTTTCCAGCTTCTGACTATTATAAACAAGGCTGCTAAGAACATAGTGGAGCATGTGTCCTTGTTGCCTGCAGGGGAAATCCACTGGGTATATGCCCAGGAGTGGTATGACAGGGTCATCTAGAAGTGTCATGTCCAATTTTCTAAGGAACCACCAGACTGATTGCCATAGTGGTTGTTCCACCTTTCAATCCCACCAGCAGTGGATGAGTGCTCCTCGTTCTCCACATCCTCGCCAACACCTGTTGTCTCCTGAGTTTTTAATCTTAGCCATTCTGAAAGTTATGAGGTGAAATCTCAGGGTTCTTTTGATTTGCATTTCCCTGATGACTAATGATGTTGAACATTTCTTAAGGTGCTTCTTGGCCATCCAACTTTCTTCAGGTGAAAATTCCTTGTTTATCTCTGTACACCATTTTTTAATAGGGTTATTTGGTTTTCTGGAGTTTAACTCCTTGAATTCTTTGTATATATTGGATATTAACCATCTGTCGGATGTGGGGGTAGCGAGGACCTTTTCCCAATTAGTTGGTTGCTGTTTTGTCCTGATGATGTCCTTTGCCTTACAGAAACTTTGGAATTTTATGAGGTCCCATTTGTCAATTCCTGATCTTAGAGCATTACTTATTGGGGTTTTGATCAGGAACTTTCCCCCTGTGCCCATGTCCTCAAGGATCTTCCGCAGTTTCTTTTCTATAAGTTTCAGTGTGTCTGGTTTTATATGGAGGTCTGTGATCCACTTGGAGTTGAGCTTAGTAGGAGGAGATAAGTGTGGATCAATTCACATTCTTTTGCATGCTGACCTCCACTTGAACCAGCACCATTTGTTGAAGAGGCTATCTTTTTTATACTGGATGGTTGTAGCTCCTTTATCAAAGATCAAGTGACCATAATTCTGTGGGTTCGTTTCCAGGTCTTCAATTCTATTCCATTGATCTACTTGCCTGTCACTGTACCAATACCATGCAGTTTTTAACACAATTGCTCTGTAGTACTGCTTGAGGTCAGGGATATTGATTCCCCCAGAAGTCCTTTTATTGTTGAGAATAGTTTTAGCTATCCTGGGGTTTTGTTATTCCAGATGAATTTGAGAATTGCTCTTTCTAGATCTATGAAGAATTGATTTGGGATTTTGATTGGGATTGCATTGAATCTGTAGATTGCTTTTGGAAAGATGGCCATTTTTACTATATTAATCCTGTTAATCCAAGAGCATGGAAGATTTTTCCATCTTCTGATGTCTTCTTCAATTTCTTTCTTCAAAGACTTGAAGTTCTTGTCATACAGATCTTTCACTTGTTTGGTTAGAGTCAAAACAAAGATACTTTATATTGTTTGTGGCTATGTGAAGGGTGTTATTTCCCTAACTTCTTAGCCTGCTTATCCTTTGAGTATAGGAAGGCTACTGATTTGCTTGAGTTTATTTTATAACCAGGCATTTTGCATCAAACTATTCCACAAAATAGAAACAGAAGGAACATTACCCAACTCATTCTACAAAGCCACAATTATGCTGATACCAAAACCACACAAAGATCCAACAAAGAAAGAGAACTTCAGGTCAATTTCCCTTATGAATATCAATGCAAAAATACTCAATAAAATTCTTGCCAATCGAATCCAAAAACACATCAAAATGATCATCCAACATGATCAAGTAGGCTTCATCCCAGGGATACAAGGATGGTTCAATATACAGAAATCCATCAATGCAATCCACTACATAAACAAACTCAAAGAAAAAAACCACATGATCATTTTATTAGATGTTGAAAAAGCATTTGAGAAAGTCCAGCATCCTTTCATGCTAAAACTCTTGGAAAGAACAGGAATTCAAGGCCCATATCTAAACATAGTAAAAGCAATATACAGCAAATGAGTAGCCAACATCAAAAGAAATGGAGAGAAACTTGAAGCAATCCCACTAAAATCAGGGACTAGACAAGGATGCCCTCTCTCTCCATATCTTTTCAATATACTACTTGAATTTCTAGCCAGAGCAATTAGACAACATAAGGAGGTCAAAGGGATAAAAATTGGAAAGGAAGAAGTCAAACTATCACTATTTGCAGATATGATAGTAAACTTAAGTGACCCAAAAAACTCCACCAGAGAACTCCTACAGCTCATAAACAACCCCAATTCTTCTTCTAGTAGATGCATTGTATCAGGTTTTATGTGGAGGTCCTTGATCCACTTGGACTTGACCTTTGTACAAGGAAATTAGGATGGGCCAATTTGCATTCTTCTATATGATGACCTCCAGTTGAACCAGGACCTTTTGTTGAAAATACTGTCATTTTTACCACTGGATGTTTTTATCTCCTTTGTGAAAGATCAAGTGTGTGGGTTCATTTCTGGGTTTCAATTCTATTCCAGTGATCCACCTGTCTGTTTCTATACCAATACCATATAGTTTGTATCACTATTGCTCTGTAGCATAGCTTGAGGTCAGGGATGGTGATTTCCCCCCAGAAGTTCTTTTACTGTTGGGAATTATTTTTGATATCATGGATTTTTTGCTCTTCCAAATAAATTTGAGAATTGATCTTCCTATATCTGTGAAGAATTGAGTTGGAATTTTGATGGGGATTGTATTGAAACTGTAGATTGCATTAGGTAAGATGGCCATTTTTACTATGTTAATCCTGCTGATCAATGAGCATAGGAGATCTTTCCATCATCTGAGGTCTTCTTAAATTTTGTTCTTCAGAGTCTTGAATTTCTTGTCATACAGAGCTTACACATACTTGGTTAGTGTCACACTAATATATTTCTTATCATATGTGACTTGTGAAAGGTGTCATTTTCCTAATTTCTTTCTCAGTCCATTTTCCCTTTGAGCAGAGGAAGGCTACTGATTAGTTTGAGCTAATTTTATATGCAGTCAATTTATTGAAGTTGTTTATCAGGGTTAGAAGTTCTCTGGTGGAATTTTTGGGGTTGCTTAAGTATACTATCATATAAACTGCAAATATTGATATGTTGACTTCTTCCTTTCCTATTTGTATCACTTTGATCTCCCTTTGTTGCCTAATTACTATGGCTAGAACATCAGGTACTATATTGAATAGATAAGGGAGATTGGGCAGACTTGTCCCTTGTTTTAGTGGGATTGCTTCATATTTCTCTCCATTTAGTTTGATGTTGGCTACTATTTTGCTCTATATTGCTTTCACTATATTTAGGTATGGGCCTTGAATTCCTATTCTCTCCAATACTTTTAGCATGAAGTGTTGTTGCATTTTGTCAAATGCCTTTTCAGTATCTATTTAGATGATCATGTGGTTTTATTCTTTGAGTTTTTAATATAGTGGATTATATTTATGGATTTCCATATATTGAACCATCCCTGCATCATTGGGATGAAGCCAACTTCATCATGGTAAAAGCTTGTTTTGATATGTTCTTGGATACAGTTTTTGAGAATTTTATTGAATATTTTTGCATCAATATTCCTGAGGGAAATTGGTCTGAAGATCTCTTTATTTGTGTGACTTAGGTGTTAGTGAAACTCTGGCTTCATAGAATGTATTAGGCATTGTTCCTCCTATTTCTATTTTATTCAATACTTTGAGAAGTACTGGTATTAGGTCTTTGAATGTCTGATCAAATTCTGCACTGAAACCAGCTAGTCCTGTGGATTTTTTGGTTGGGAGACATTTAATGACTGCTTCTATTTCTTTATGGCATATGGGACTGTTTAGATAATTTATTTGATCCTGATTTAATTTTTGTACTAGGTATCTGTCTAGAAAATCATGTATATCATCTGGATTTTCCAGTTGTGTTGAGTATAACATACAAGAATTCCACAGAACACCAAAAAGATAGGACCAGAAAAGAAATTCCTCCTGTCACATAATAATTAAAACACCAGGAAAAATTTACATATAAAGGGAGACCCAACAGAATTACACCAAACATCTCAACAGAGACTATAAAAACCAGAATATCTTGGGCAGAAGTCATATAGACCCTAAGAGAACAAAAATACCAGCCCAGGCTATTATAACCAGCAAAATTCTCAATTACCATAGAGGGAGAAACCAAGATATTCCATGACAAAGCCAAATTTAAACAATATCTTTCCACTAATTCAGCCCTGCAGAGGATAACAGAAGGAAAACTCCAACATAAGGAGGGAAACTACACACAAGAAAATGCAAGAAAATAATCTTTTCATAACAAAAACAAAATACAAGCATAATTCCACCTCTAACAACAAAAATAACAGGAATTCAACAATCATTCATCTTTAATATCTCTCAATATCAATGGACTCAATTCCCCAATAAAAAGACATAGACTAGCAAGCTCAGTTAAAAAACAAACAAAAAAACAGGACCCAGTATTTTGCTGATTACAGGAAATACATCTCAGTGATAAAGACAGACATTATCTCAAAGTAAAAGGCTGGAACAAAATTTCCAGGTAAATGGTCCCAAGAAACAAGCTGGAATAGTGATTCTAGTATCCAATAAAATAACTTTTAAGCAAAAGTTATCAAAAAAGATGGGGAAGGACACTTCAAAGGAAAAATCCACCAAGAGAAACTCTCAATTCTGAACATGTATGCTCCAAATGCAAGGGCACTCATATCTGTAAAAGAAACAGTGCTGAAATTCAAAGCATACATTGAACCTCACATAATAATAGTAGGAGACATTAACACCCCACTGTCACCAATGGACAGATCATGGAAGGAGAAACTAAACAAAGTCATAGTGAAAGTAATAGAAGTTATGAACCAAATGTACTTAACAGATATCTACAGAACATTTCATTCTAAAACAAAAGAATATATTTTCTTCTCAGCAATTCATGGCACCTTATCTAAAACTGACAATATAATAGGATACAAAACAAGCCTCAACAGATACAAGAAGATTGAAATAATCCCATTGATCCTATCAGATCACCACAGACTAAGGCTGTTGTTCCATAACAACATAAACAACAGGAAGCCTATATACATTCAGAATACGAATGACTCTCTACTCAACGATAACTTGGTCAGGGAAAAACTAAAGAAATTTTAAAATTTTTAGAATTTAATGAAAATGAAGGCACAACATAACCCAAACTTATGGGAACAATGAAAGCTCTACAAAGAACAAAACTCATAGCTCTGAGTGTTTCTATAAAGAAATTGGGTAGAGCATACACTAGCAGCTTAACAACACATCTAGATGCTCTAGACCAAAAAGAAGCAAATACACCCAAGAGGAGTAGATGTCAGGAAATAATCAAACTCA